>APFE031709814.1:75475-140285 GCA_000404065.3 Pinus taeda | reverse complement strand
AGTTAATTTGTGTGTTGTGTGTGTTTATTTTTATTTTTATTTATTTATACGTTGGCAATGCGAGATGCATCTTGAGGTAAGTGTCTTTACTGTGGATTGATGCCTATAAGCATTTACCAACTATTTAATTTATATGGTTGCACTAGTTATTCACCATACAATAAAATAGTTCTCATCTAGTGTGGAATATTGATGCATTGTTTTAATTTTGAGAGACTACTTGACCTCTAAGTTTTATATTCATAAATAGAGATAAGTAAGAAGTTTTGTATTTGACTGTAATTTGCAGATTGGATTTGTAACTGGTGGGAATTATTACAGCATTGTTATCACATTTATGTAATTACTATTATTTTAGAAGACTACATTGCGGGCAATTGTTACCGTACTTTTATTACTTCTATGGTTGAAATTTTACTGAAACCGAATTGTTACTTTACTTTTATTACTTCTATGGTTGAAATTTTACCAAAACCCTAGCTGCTTAAAAGAGAAGATAGGGAAAAAATTAATTGTTATACTACATCTAACTATTATTATATATTCATGAAAATAAATTTAATATACCCTAGATATATTACATAGCTTGCTTTCACACACTTATTTAGGAAAACTTTTGAAATGATGAAGACTCTTGAAATGATGCTATGATCTGATTCTCCAACTCATCCTGAAAATGAACCACACTAGATGGTTCAAGACACATTGACAAAAAATCATGATGTGATTTCTACTGAAAGTGTTTCTAAATTTTTTCATTTATTGGCTAGACCCAGGCATAATTTTCATAACATGCATTTGTACTTTAAGTTGAAATAAGAAATCTCCCATAAAATAAAACTATCCATAAACATAATATAGTTAAAAGTTAAAACCCAAATCAAAATATGTTCTTATCCTACTTTATAAACTAGCTGAAATAAAGCACTATAGTGGTAATTATATATGTGATAATTATATATGTGAATAATTTAAATAAAACTCACTCTCTAGGGTCGTGATCCATTAACTGAGCACCAGGCCACAAGTTTTTGCTTCTCAACTTTAACCAAAGGTGAAAATTTTGTATATCAAGCATGGCATTACAGAACTAAACCCGAAGTTTGAAGAAACCAGGTAACTTCTCAAGATAATGAACAACTTATGATCCTTCAAGTACAATATTGGAAGGTAGAGCATATTTTATTTTAGATCCATGTAAAATTGTAGTTAGATTACTAAAGGCATTTGAATGGCCACAAGAGGAAGAATTCCATGAAAACTGAAAGAGTTTCACATAGTTGTGATGGTACCAAATCAACTTGAAATGTTTGGAAGAAGATGACTCTCACAATTTGTATTTTATATACCATCTATGGTTCTTTTGAATGAATCTAATATTCTATAACTGGTGATTTAAATAACAAAGAAGGTTGTTCACAAAAATATGTAGGTGATCCAAATTCCATGAAGAACCTTGTCCCAACCCATTTTGCTTGGTATTTTACAGTCTGTAAACAATAAATGGTCTTGTTTATTGATTATAATACATACTAAATTTAGACTCTTTTTTGCTTTAGTACTAGTCTACGGTTCTTTTGAATGACTCCAATATTCAGTAACTGGTGATTTAAATAAAAAAGTCACACAAATATGTAGGTGATCCAAATTCCATGACTTTCCCTACATCCAAGACAAGAACCTTGTCGCAACCCATTATGATTGGTATTTTACATGCAATACTTATAAATGTTTAGTTTGCAAACTCAGTCTTAATTGTATTTTTCAACACTAGATCATTGTGGGTATCAACTGTTGTAGTTGGCTCATCAAGAATGAGGATTTGACATCATCTTAAAAGAACTCGACCAAAACAAATACATTGCTTTTGTCCCATGCTCCAATTCTCTTCTTTTTCAACAACAAGGGTATCTAGCTTTTCTTCCTTTTCAGGAATCACGTTAGCTAGAAGGAATTTCTCTAATGACACTCCCATATCTCTTGATCTCTGTGTAGATGAAGTGGATCCAAGTTATCTATGATTGTTCCTTCAAAAAAGAGTTAGAACTAGCATAGGTAACTACCAATAACTTCATCCATTAAGCAAAATAACCCAAAATTCTATCATTGGCCGTTATCTAATTTCGTTCAAAGACATTGATTGGTCAGAGACATTTATCGTAGGAAGGTCATACATTCGATCCCACATACAAGTAAAGAATGGTTCCTCTTAACACCGTGTAAATTGTGTATCCCATTCAGTTTGGTGACACCTTGCAATTATTCACAGAGGTGTCAAGCATTCTAATATCTGGATGGATCAATTTTATGAGGCCGAGATTGCTAATTTTTGTGTTGCAAAATTTTGTCAAGCTTGCAACAGAGGAGGGCATTCAACCACAATTTTTGCAGGCACTCACAGTTACAGTGTTCCTCGTAAGTTTCTTTACTATTTTTTTTGGCACATGTATTCCATTTCTTTCTTGATGTTTACATAGTTTTTTTCTCTCAACTGGTGTGTTTTTAATAGTTTTTATAGTCCTTGATATTCAAATTAATTAGCATGCATTCTGTTAATATTTTTTTCAACGATGAATGGCGCCATGTTTATATATATTTTAGAATGGCATACTCCTTGAAGGTTATTGAAAAAGAGCGATGTTCATAGTTTTGGTGTGGTTTTTCTAGAGCTTATTATTGGTAGGTGACCCATTGAACCGAAAACCCTTATTCTGTTTCATTCACAGACACTAATTAGTCAAAGGCATTTATCGTGGGAAACAAGTTTCAAAGAATGATATAATTCCTGAAAATATTTTTTTTCATACACTATTTCAAAAGAGTTAATGTGAATCTCAAACCAAAACATATAAATAGAAAATAGAAAAAACATTACATGTACAATATTGCTATTTCCAAGAAGGAGAAACAATAAACATGACACTGGATATGCTAACTTCATTTTAGAGATCTCTCAATACTGTGATGGAATTGATTCATGAAGAATTAAATACAAAAAAGGCACATGTATTCTTTTGTACCTATTCTTACAAACTTTGATCTATCTATCAGGATTTTTCTCAATCATTTCACAATCCCTTCAGAAACACAAAATGTACATCATCATAGGAATTAGTGTGAAGGAATGTTTAGGATACTGTATGTGTATTATATTGTGATTTAAATTACAACTAGCACAACTACCTAATGCACGTGGTGAATGTTGATAGGTATTGGCAGCAGAAGATGAATCAATTCCATATGAGGAATGGATGGTGAAGCCTCTAGGCATGGACGAGCTCCATTCTGCTTCTGGGCATGCATTGTATCAACTTCACCAATCTTGATCACATCCTTGTGCTTCAGGACAACCATAAAATGGATGAAATAATTAGCATTTCCTTCTGCCTCTCGTTGGAATAGTTGACACTTCGTCGTTGAAAACACATCAGTGGAAGGAGCTGCAGGGTAATAGTTAACAATAAGATGAATTCATTGATGAATGTTGGGGATTCAAAAGGATGACAATGATTGGATGTATCCTCACCGTTTAATCGTGCACCCTCCATCCAATTCAAAAATAAGAACACCTATTAGTGTGACAAGCATTAGACTCCTTCCCATCCCATCTTTCTCCTTTTCTATGCCAAGAATATTTGTTAATTTGACCAAAATAAATAAGCTAAAATAAGGTCATATTGTCGAGAGCATAACTTCCTATGCATAACTTGAAACTTCAATTTCCTTGTAGTTTTAGAAACTATAACCTAGCTCTCACAAATTCCAGACAATGTTTACACTTCAGATCAATTTTTTTCTCAAATTTCATCATTATGTGCCTCAATTTTAAATATGTTTTGTTGTCTAAATTTGCCCAAATTTGCCTAAATTTGTCTTTGTTTCAACTTTCAAGTGAAAGAAGAAAAGGAGCCACAAATGTACTACTCCTACTAAAATCCACATAATAGAAATCTTTGATGAACCATATGATACAAAAGAAGATGATTTGGGGAACCAATCGACTTTCTGGAAGCCAAATCTATTGCAAATGTAGAAGAGACAACTAATATATAATTTCTTTTCAAACCATGTTGAGTGTCACCCAACATGAACTTGTTAGAATTGAATGCAAAATAAAAAGGAGAAAAAAGAAGGCTTAAGGGTTTAAATGTATTTTGGACAACCACGAGGTGAATTTTAAATTTTATGTGGTTTTGTATGCTCAATGGTTGAACACTTCGAGAGTTTATGTCACAAACATGTCTAAGATTCAAACGAAATTTGGAGTGGGGCATCAGTGGATCACGAGACGAGGAATGCATCTAGGTCCCAACAAATTATATTTTCCCATAAAATGAGTAAATACTTGATTAAGCAATAAATCAATTATATTTTATCAAAAGCTTACATGGGAAGCTTGGTATATTGAATCGAGAGACAAAAGGAGCTGCAAAAAATGATTGATTTTTTTAGATGTATATGTACCCCATGAGCTACCACCTAAAAGAAAGCAATAACTCATTGTTGCTTCTATATTCTATGCTATTCTTTCCCACACTCCTGCTTTATGACGTTTCCTTTGCAACATGTGATACAATTTCTAATTAATAAAATAGTTAAAATTTAAAATTAATGATAACTTTATTATTATTATTATTATTTCTGAATTAATTATATTAAGTTATTCTTTAAGCTTAATTAAATTAGACCTCAAGAAAAGTTGTTATGAATTGTGTATTTGGAATCCGACCAAAAGCCTTACAACACTTGACAAGTATAACATCAAAATATGAGAGCAAGGCAATTGACCATTGAAATGTCAACCTAAAATCAATTTAATAAAACTTGTTGAGTTTTCTACCCTCACTATTTACAAGTGAGCTAGGGTTTCATAATAGGGTAAACTTTTGGGTGGATATCGAATCAGCATCACTGTAGCATCCAATTCATGTCAATGATTCCACTAAATATTGTAACAAAATTTATGAATTGATTATTTCTCTAGCATGAAATTTTGTATTTGCTATAGGCTTGATCATCATAATGATAAATAGTCTCTAGACCTAGGCTTGTATTCCAGTTAGTTTTGCAAAGGCACACAAACACAACCATAATTCATTAGTTAAATGTCCTTGTCATTAGAGGACATGCGGTAGTTAGTCCATCATAAGGGAAAGCAGTCCTGACTTCTCTCCCCTTATTCGGGATGGGTTAACCTGGCAAATTAATCAAGGGAAAGCAGTTCGTATAGGTGTGGATCCCTGGATTGGATGCAGGAATACCCACAAACTCCCTGCTGAGCTGATAGAGCTATTAGCAGATTAGGGACTTACACATTTAATCCACATTGCAGACCACGGAAACACCACACTTCTCCAATAGGCCTGGAAGTTGGCCCGCGACCTCCACATCCCAGGACATTGGCATCAGGCTTGGGAGGGCTTCATCGAGGCTCTCACACAAGCACATATCAGGATAACGGAAGGGGAGGATGAGATAGTGTGGGCATATGCAAAAAATGGGAGATACTCACCCAAGGAAGGTTACCTAAAACTCATGGAGCATGATAGGCCAGAGCAGGTACAGAAATGGTGGAAATCTCTATGGAAACTCAAAGCAGCCCCCAGAACGCGAATGCTTTTTTGGACCATCCTTTTCAACAAAATCCCCACTGGCTCAAACTTGATGAAGCGTGCTTTCCATGGGCCTTTTTGGTGTCACCTCCGCAGGAACAGTGAGGAAAACACGGATCACTTATTCCTGTATTGCCCCATCATCATCGAGCAATGGAACCTCATTATGGCTTCCTCCCCCTCCCTCCATCGATGGCAAGGGAGATCCATCATGGAGGCCTGGCTGGATTGGTTAGAAAGGCACAAAGCAAAAGACATGAATCTGCCCCTCCTCATGTGCTGGGCTTTTTGGACGGCGACGAACCGAGCCATCTTCGACAATAAGGACCCCCATTGGCACTCCATTGGTCCCCGTATCCTTGCTGATTTTGACCTTCTGCCTGAGGACTCCACCCAGTCTCCCCCCAGACCATCCATCCTGAACTCATTGATAAATCTCACCCTTGGGCTTATTTTGATGGCTCAGCCCAAGATGAGGGTTGTGGAGGGGGGTCCTTACTTTACTTGAGGGAAGGCCACTGAAATGAAACTTGGCAGGGGCACAAACAACTTTGCGGAGCTATCCACAGCCAAACATATCATTCACTTCGCCCTTGAGAAACACTGCTCTCATCTCCAATTGTTTGGGGATTCCAAACTTGTTTGTAATTGGCTCAACAGAACATCTCATTGCTTTGCTTTTTCTTTGAGACACATATTGGATGAGGCCCTCAGACTTACATCAGCTTTTGACAATTTTGTCTGTCATCATATTTACAGGGAGCGCAACACAAGGGCAGACTTCTTATCAAAGGAGGAAGCACACATGCAGGAAGAGGATTGGCTGATCCAGGAAGAGGTTGATGGAACCTCTCATCAATTTTACCATAGACCGTTTATAGATCCACATGCACTACAGGAGACATAACCATCTATATCACACTCCATTTTCTTCATTTACTTCTCTGGTATATTACGGTTCTAAACAATTACTGCTTCTTTTATATATATAGTCCTAAATGACTTATACGAGCTACACAGGAAAGTTTTTGACAGCTAAATAAGTTTCTAAAAATTTTTGTTCAGTTCTTGGGAGCCACGAGGCCTCCCTGCGTGGAGAGTACAGACCATCTTTTTGTCTCAGGCAACTACCTTTGTCTTTGGATGTCTTTGGATATAGCTGCTATTGAGTGTTGTCATGACCTCCCTGTGTGGAGAATTTTGCACACTGTACATGTTTTTGTTGTTGTTCATGTTTCCGGAGGCTACCTGCCTCAATATGAATATGCATATGCCCTGGCATCTACAGAATGTAATTTCTTAATATTAATAGAAATTACGACTTTTTCCATGGGAAAAAAAAGAAATGTATAGCTTTATTGATTTAAGAGGTTCTAAATATCGTTGGACATCCTAGGATAGGATACGTGGACGTCCAACAATTGGAGCAAATTAGTGTGTGTGAAATAATTGCTTTGAATCTCTAGTGAGGAGTTCCTCTAATTCAAACATTTTTACTTGTAATGTACCTATTATCATTTTCCTCGGAATCATTTACATTTTTTTACGTTTTTATTTATTTATTTATTATTGGTTAATTTATTAGATTGATTTATAGATTTATGAAAAAATCTATTTTGTCACTGTAAGTGAAAAAATATTTGTTTCCATTAAATATAACTATAAATGAGATGTAAATTGAAAAACTCCATTTATTATCTCTAACATTTATTATTTTTATATTATTTACTAACATTTATTTTTTTTATTTTATTATATTATGTTTTATATAAATCGATAAATATTTTAAAATACATTTAAAAAAAAGAAAGATGACCAACCAATTCAATTATTTGACTTATATGATAACTTTAAAACAATTCACTAAAACATATATATTTCTTATAGTTTTTTTTTCCTAATAATTTATTAATATTATAAGAAATTAAAAAAATTAATAAGAAAATATAATTTTTTTCATTATTTCACTAAATTATATAAAAAATCTTAAATAACTTTTTATATAACATATTCTTTTCAATATTTCATCCAATTATAGCTAGAGAAAGTTCTTGATCTAATGAGAATGATAATTTAGCTTTATATTTGGGTATACATTGTATGAGAAATTATCAAGAAAACAGGTATACATGCTTTCAAAACAAATAGCGCTTTGGGTATACTTAGTATTTTATTTGTGTGATTATACTTAAATTGCATTATTAAAATATTATTCAATATTTCAATATTGAAATTTTTATCATGGTTGAAAGGCCGTAAGTTCTCATAGTGAGTTGAGGGGTGTAAACACTAGTGTTTTTTATCTTCATTGAAAGATATATTTTCTTTTGCTTAACGAATATTTTAAAGTTTACAATACAATATATTCTCTTTTGTTAAAGAATGCTTTAAATTTCACAATACAATGTAGTTTAGGACTAGTCATCTTTAACTTGATTCCAAATTTTGGAATATTCCTGAAATAGAATGGACATTGTTTGATTTCACTGATGTTTGTCATATTTATAAAATAATAACTCTCCCATACTCAAATATTAGGCTTCCATTAACTCAAGTTCAGAGCCCACCAATAAACCAACCAAAATAACAAGATAGTTAAAAATTAATAGGTGAGAATTGGTTGGCATATACATGGTGCTGATCCCAAGAAATCTCTCTCAGTAGAATTTATAGATTTATTCACGATTGTGTTTTTAAGAGGAGGATTAAAAGGACGACCATAATGGCGTTATTTAGACTCTAAGTTAAAGGAGTAATATAACTTACAGACATTTTAGCCTTTTTCTAGTTATTTGTTCCCAATTAATTTTGTAGAAATTTTATGAATTATAAAATTGAATCATGTAATTTGGAAAATTTAAATGTTGACAAAAATTATCTACACTTAAAATTTATTTATATATATTAAAAAAAACTTATTGAATCATGTAATTTGGAAAATTTATAATATTCTTATATATAAACAAATGTAATTTTATTTAAAACTATATTATTAATTAAAAACTAAATCTAAACAGTTATTAATTAGACCAAACCGGTTTTAAAAAACAAAATCATATGCAGAGATAATTAAGTAAGGAGACATGTTTATATTAAAGTCCACAACCTCATTTATCACACTCATAAATAATTAAAGAAATATGTCTATTCTAAAATCCACAACCTCATTTTCAAATATTGAATATAAATATCTAATAAATTTTTAACTCTTTTCTCGTTATTTTTCTAATTAATTTTGTAGAATTTTAACATAAAATTATATTTTATGATTGGAAAATTCAAATGTTTCAAAAATTCATAACACTAATGTTATTTATATATATTTAAAAACACTTTAAAAACAAAATAACTCAATTTTATTCAATATTATATTTTAAACTATAAAAGAAATCAAAATATCTATTAATTAATTAGACTAAACCAATTCTAGAAAACAAAATCACCACATATTTTTCTTAGAATCCACTTCCTCATTTATCATAATCATAGATAATTAAATAGGCATGTTTATCCTAAATTCCATAACCTCATTTTCAAATATCGAATATATCTAAATATCTAGAATATATCTAAATATCTAGAGGTTGCGTGCAATATTTTTTCATAATGATCAATGCGTACCGACAATTACATTGAAAATAATACAAGGACTTCGTTATCAAAGGGAAATGGAATTGACTGGATGAGGAGCATGCCCGAACGATGTGTTGTGAAATTATAATTTAATTAGAGAGTTATTATATTTTTTGGTAATATATATATATATATATATATATATATTATATATATATATAATAATATATATTGTTGACCTAGGTTGTCATTGATGTCAATATGGCAATATTGTAGATACTAGACGACGATATGAAGCCAAGGGGAAGCAGAGCAGATCCATGAAGAGACAGGAGCAAGGTCATTAGGATAGCCAAGCCATAAGCAGGAAAAGTTACCAAAGGAGGCATATCAAAGCACATTACAAGACATCAGAGCAAGAGAGGCATTCATATATGCAAGGAGGTATTTGAAAGACACTGCCAAGCCAAAGGAGCCACATTGGAGCAAGAGGAGCTACAGGAGGAGTCATCTATATATATATATATATGCCAAAACTGAGTTCTTAGAGCTACAGAAGCAAACAAAGCGAGCAGAACAGAGCATATATATATATGCCATATAAATGCCAAAGAAGAGGAGAAGACAGAGCAAATAGAGGACACAGACAACGATTAGAGCAAACAGAGGAACATAGATAGCCATCAGAACAAACAGAGGATGCAAAGAGCCATTAGAGGAGCTATATATATACTATCACTATTAATATATATATATATAATATCTATATATAATATACTACAGGGTTAAAGGAGTGGAGAATATATATATAAATAGGAAAATGCATTATCGGAGTAGAAAATCTTATACATATGTGCAACTTTATATAAATGTGTTTAACGCAAACGAAGGCCAAAGACAAAACCGATATATGTAGGCTTAACACTATCGACAGCGAAAACTATGAATCCTCGGCAAATACACTATCGAAGACCAAAACTCATGTTTATATGCCTTTACACTATCAAAGGCCGAAAGCAGACTTGAAACCTTATACATGGGAGTGTTGAGTCGTATCGGGTTTGGCACACAATATTGCATCAGGACTTCGGGAGTGGAAGTCATACAGTGTTAAGCGGCCCCTTGCGATCACTAATAGTGATATATAGATAATATATTATAATATATATAATATATATAATATAATAGAATATATAATATAAAATATATATGAGCATTATATATATATGCGGACCCGCTGCAACATTGCAATATAAGTTAATCTATGATCGCACCTGTCGCATATCGCAAGCCGTAAATCCTTACCACATTGGAAGCGCTGACTGCGATAACACTGTGGACCCGACGAGTATATTAACTATGGTTTAATACCATATCGCATCTGGTCCATCGGAGCAGTGGAGGATTAGTTGTTGGCCATCGGTGGAGTCATGGGTGTGATATATAAAAGACCCTCGGGAGTCACGAATCGCTGATTGCGATTTAAGCTACAGACCCGATACAGTTTAGATGCGGGTTTAATATTGCTTGAAGTCCACCCCTTAGTCTTTTGACTAGTTTTTCTCATATTCTCTGTGTAATTAAATATTTGGCTTGCACGGGGTGTTTTAGGCCGAAAGGCTTATGATAATTGTTCCAATGGTTCAGGACGCTAAATGTCAATTAAATGGGGTGAATCATGGCAATAATGATTGTGATTTGGACGTGGCTGTCTGTTAAGCTATGATGACTCTGTGTATGCCTGCCATCATTAAAAAAGGAGAGAATTGTTACAAGTTTTTGAATATGTGTTATCTATGCATGATTCGGTCCTCACCATTGAATCAACATGTCTTGTGAGCACAAATAGATAGAGGAAACCGTACGCTGGGAAGCTGAAGAAGCAAGCGAGCACAGAGGAAATGACAACAAGCGTTAAGGAAGCTAAAGGGCCAACGAAGAGAGGAAACCGACAGATAGAGGCATGAGGAATGAATAATAGACAGAAAAGAAGAGAACAATTAGCTGTGAATGTTGTTAAAGGTTGTTAAAACGCTATGGAAAATAAGCTGGAGGAGACAGAGGCAGTGTGAGGATCCAACCGAACAGAAAGAAGGCCGAAGGGCTAATAGGATAGCAGACAATCGAAGGGGAGAAGGTGCTAGCAAAAAACATAAGCTTGAATAGGAAGTTGTTCTTTATGCAAAGCTTAGTGTAGCTAACAGTAGACTGACTAAAGTTGTGTGAAGACATTATCAGAGAGCATGAAAGCTATTGGAGACTATGTGTGGGTAGTGTGCAAAGTTGTAAGACTTCTTCATAAGAATACTGGCTGTCATTGATACTGTAGCTTGGAGACTACAGTGAAGCTATAATTAGATAGAACTTAGTAGAGAAGAGTTCTGAGAGCAAAACATTATTATCAAATGAACCTTGACAAGATTGGGTCAGAACCCTTAAGGCTGGTGCCTCAGAAGTAAGTAGGACTGGATTCCTTGGGGCTGGTGTCTCAGAAGAAAGAATGATAGGAGTCCTTGGGGTTGGTGCCTCAGAAGTAAGAAGGATTGGAGTCCTTGGGGTTAATGCCTCAGAAGTAGGAAGGATAGGAGTCCTTGGGGTTGATGCCTCAGAAGTAGGAAGGATAGGAGTCCTTGGGGCTAGTGCCTCAGAAGTAGGAAGGATTGGAGTCTTTGGGGCTGGTGTCTCAGTAAATGGAAGGATTGAAGTCCTTGGGAGTTGGTGCTCCCAAGTCCAAGATTGGTGTCTTGGCAAAATAGAGTTGGTGCTCCGGAGGTTAGAACCTCACCAAAGTCCGAGTTGGAGCTTGGCGATTGATTGCAACCACTTATATATTGTATCTACTTTACTGCAAAGATTATATTAATAAAAGCGTTTATTATTGTTGTTCATCTTGTGTTTTGAATATAAATTGTTTAACTTGTTAAACAATAGTTGGAAAAAGAAATATTGATTCACCCCCCGCCACCCACCCCTCAATATTTCCAATATATATATATATATATATATATATATATATATATATATATTATAGTTTATTATAAAAATAAAATTATATTTATAGATGTTTATAAATATATCGATTTGCTAATATTATAGATTTTCAGATATCTTAAATAAATATATATAAGTAGTTTAAATTTATGAGTTACTTAAATTTAATTCTAGAGTTAAAGAATGTACCTAATAGGATGTCTTATACTATATTCAATTTGTATTAGAAATAAGTTTAGAAGCATGCCAAAAAGAGTGTGAAGGTAATCTTGTCATCATTGCTATATTTAAAAAAGTAAAAGGAGAAATATGACTTATCTAATTTTGAGGCATTGAAGTTTTGGTTTTTTTTCTTGTATTTTTCAAAAGCTTTTGTCCAATGTCAATCTAGCTTTTCATCGATGATAATCATCTAGCTTTTGCGAGGGTGTTTGCTTTTTTGTTCTTTTCTTTGTAGATATGGCTAAAAGAAATTTAGATGAAAAATCTTGAATGGAGTTTTATGCTTTGGAAAAAGCAACTAAGTGCATAGTTTTGGAGTTGGTAGATTCCTTTCATCTAATAAATAACCACTTGCCAGTCTCGAAATATTTGAATCTAATGTATTCCTTTTTTGTGCTAATTATATAATGAAATTTAATCTTATGAGCTTGGAAATTTTATTATAAGATGGACCCAACATAGTTGAAAAATAATGTGTGTGAATTAAACAACTAGAAGAAATTGTGTGCGAATTAGACAGCTGAATGATCCCCTGCACCCCTCATTGAGGAACATCCTTGTGTTACTCCATCAAAAAAGGCAATTTTGGGATACTTGGAGATTTAACAATTAGGTGAGGAGGAGACATATGATTTGAGCTTGGAACAACATCTAGAATTACCATGATTAAAACAATGGTGTGAAGTATTGAGGGAAGTTTTCCTTTAAAGAGAGCACAATTTCAAGATAACCATATTCACTAACAAACATAGAGAGGGGGATGAGTTTGTTATTTCTTTTGTTAAGTAACAAAGAACCATTTTTCAAATTCGTGACGAATAAAATCCACTTTCCACTAAAAAGAGATCCCAATAGCCTTCTATATGTCCTTCCACACTTATTTTGAAAAAGAATAGGCAAACACTAGAAGTAAATTTGTTTCTTCGTCGTTACCATAGAGACAACATCTTGTTGGACCACTAAATATTTCTTTAGAAGAAGATCCCAATTAAGAGACAACATCTTGTTGGAACACTGAATATCTCTTTTAAAGAAAATCCCAAGTAAGAGCTTTGTTATTAATCAAGATGCATATAAAAAATATATTTGATAGAGAAACCTAATTTCCACAACTTTTTCCCTCACCGTGTAGTTGATTTAGAGACCAAATCTTATACAAAAGTAATGTATCTAACTTTTGGAGCATAACCACTAGAGATGATAAAGGAGCAGATAAACTGATTGATATGATCGAATACCAAGATAAAAACATTTAATGAGATCCAATATAAGAATCCCAAACATACACAAAGTCATGATAAATTTAAATCCTTATTTTGGAGCAAAAGTGTGTCTTCTGACACAATCTTCTGACACAATCATGTCTCATAACTTGATTTAGAAAAAAAATTCCATCTTTATTAAGTCTCTAAATAAGCGGAGGGAGGAGATGTTACTTATGATACTCTATCCAAAAATCATTACCTATAAAAACTTGAGAGCCATCTCAGTTTTCCAAACCAGCCACCTATCTATGGGAAGGCTCTATGAGAAGAAAAGCCTGGTTAATGGCCTTCCAAACTATTGAACCATTAGAGGATTTTTTTTCTCTTGTTCTCTTATTAAATTCACATTAATGAAATTGTAGGGTCCAACTACTATTCTGCACGGTCCCAAAATACATGGCCACATTCCAATCTCCATGGACTCAAGATCACCGGTGGTGAGGGAACTGAAATCCAACCCGTTTGTCGTTGATCATTGTCACATGAGCGAGAGAGGGACGACGAAGAGGAACCAAACAACATAAACAGAGTGAGTCGGGTTATTCAGGAAATTGATATATTGAAAGTCGAGGTACTTAGGGAATTCCAGGTTGGTTGAGACGAAGTATGAAGCACCGCCTCACTAACAGGCTAAAGCTTATTTGAAGGACCCGTGTAACTGGCATGTCATTTGAACGAATAAATTATGTCTGGAAAGTGGCGGTCATAGCCATATACAATTGAAACCAATTGTCAGCATGATAGCCATATACAATTGAAACCAATTGTCAGCATGATGCGTTAACCAAGTTACTTGAGTTCCCCGGTAAGATATTCTTGAAATATCCATGTCAATTCAAGATCTTTATTAATAAATCGTTTTCATTATCAATATATCTTTCTCTTGTGATCCTGGCTTGTTAAGAGCATGACACGAAGATTCGTATGGTAGAGAATACAATGGAAAGAAGAAATAAGAATAAGTACATTAAAAAAAACCCACTTTCTTTAGTTGCTACAAGCATGGTGGTGGCAATGCTTCATGAACACGTAATTTGACGATTTCCAATAAACAACTGTACAAACGGTGCACAGGATCCGGTGCGTCGATGGGTATAATAGCATTGTCAGATAGACTGAGGAAGTTGGTAGTACCATTATTGCAACACAGACTTTCAAGTTACAGGCCATCTTTGGAGTGTAGATAGTAAGAATATTTCGAAATTTGATGCATAGCAATTAGGTTAAAGATCGACGGATAAAAATTAGGTTAAAAATCGATTGGAGTCTGGACCTTGAATATATGTATAACGTTTTGGTTGACAGGTGAAAAGCTAGGGTTTTAGCAAAAACTAGTCGACAATGAGATGATTAAATATGGGTATGGGTGAGGATAAAGGGATAAGGATTTAGTAGGGTGAAAATATAATATTTAAATGTAGGTATGGGTGAGGTAACTCAAAAACTTCTATCAGTCTATGAGATGATTAAAAACAAGACTATGTGCTGGTAAGATTCCTACTGGCTTGACATGACACAAATATCCATCGTATTTGGAATCCGTTATTTTGAAAGGGGCACATTGGGTAATGAAACGAGTTATTGTAATATTCAGCGTGAATGTTTGGAGAGGGACTTCGAAGATATGAAGGTCCACCGTATTACAAGCACCGATATGATAAAAATACCATTAGTTAAGTAGGATATAACTTTTTACTCATAATTATAATTTATAATTTCTAAATAACTATCTATATATATATATATAATATTTTGAGGAAGTTCAATTGGTGACTAAAAAAATGTGAAATCATGTAAAATAAGAAAATAAGAGATCCAAGGTTTAATCTTCCAATCGACTTGGTTTACAAAAAAGAGTACACGTCGTAGGCTCCGAAGGTACAGTGGTAGTGGCGAGAATCAATCATGTGTCACCTGAGTATGAAATTGACCTAGTTGTCGATTTCTCTTAGTTACCAAAAAAAAATTATAATAAAAATATGGCGAGTCTCCTACTTTAACCCTAAAAAAGCACTAAGAGAAGACAAAACACCACATTTTCCTTGAAAACTTGAGAGCCTTGACCAAGATTGGTTATTGTACCATCATAAGAAATTTATAGAGGTCATTGAGACTGAGAAACGAACGAGAAATCTAAATAAAGACAATGACTAGAAATTCAGAAAGAATTGGATTCCCACCCTTCGAGAAATCTAAATAAAGACAATGACTAGAAATTCAGAAAGAATTGGATTCCCACCCTTACATTGAAATTTTCTTCCTCATAATCCTCCGATGTTTTTTTGTCCGCTCTTCATTTTCATATTTGAATTTTAATGATTTTGTTTTTATTCTCTTTCTCTTTTTTGTTTTCTTTGACTTTAATTGTTTTGTCCTTATATTTCATAATGTTGTTATATATATATATAATATATATATATTATATATATATATATTATATATAAAAAAAATTATATTACTTCCATATTATTATTTGAGTAGTATGCTTTTATTTATAACTTTTTGAATTTTTAATTATTGTGAGGTTTATTAATTTTATTTTCTTTGTTCTTTTAATTAGGGATATGAAAATGAATTCACATAGTGAGTTATATTATTATAAACATAATTATATTGGTAAATGTGGTTGACATAGGTCGATTAACATCATTTTTATAGGACGATTGATGTATAAAAGGTGGAAAATGACGTTGATCGACGTATATCAACTACATTTACTAATGTGGTTGTGCTAGTTAATGGTCGATGTGAAAGAGAAAAGATAGTAGATAATTAGTATTAATATTATTAATAGTCAACTTTATTGTTATTATTAAACTATGACTATGATCAACCAAGGATGACCTTGGTAGACTCGACCTTGCTTGGCTTTGGTAAAACACGGTTGACTACAATTGAACATGGTTCACTTACGTTGATTAAGAATGACTATGAATGAATAAGGTTAACTATTGTTGAATATGGTAAACATAGGGTTGACTAAGTTAATTCATGGTAAAATAATAATGATAATAATGTTGTCAACCTTAATAACAATAATAATAGTAATAGTCAATTTATTTATTTATTATTATTATTAAATTTTATTCACAAACCCTAATATTGTTATTAATTATTAAACCTTATTCATAAACATTAATATTATTATTATTATTAAAGTTTGTGAATAAGATTGGCCAACCCTATAAAATTATATGCTCAACTAGTAAAAATACTAATAATGATGCCAACTTTAATATTAATATTATTGTTATTTGTCAATTTTGTTAATATTATAATTTTTATTATTCAAGATTTTTAAATCTTGATTGTGTAAGGTTCACAATCCTTGGCCTTGGTCAACCATGGATGACTATAATTGAATATGGTTGAGTTATACTGACTGAGAATGACTATGAGTGAACAAGGTTGAGTATTGTTAAATATGGTAAACATATGGTTGACCAAGTTTGATCATGGTCAACTAATTAAACACTGACTATAAATGTTGACTTTCTTTGATTATGTTTAAATAATGTGGTTGACTATGTTTGACTATTAATATTAATTATTATTAATAATAAGCAATTATGTGTAATCAAAGTTGAAGAGTGTTGAGTGTTAAATATAGTCAAGCATAGTCAACTACATTAGCAAATGTGGTTGACTAATTTTATATTGTCACATTACGACGTTGGATAGATTGCAATGTAGTGTAATATTGGGACAATGTTTGTCACATTGCAACATTGCATAGATTTCTATATTATTCCAGTGTCACAATATTAATATTAATATTATTAATATTATTATTATTATTAGTCAATTTTATTAATATTAATATTGACATTATTAAACATTTTTAAATCTTGATTGTGATGGACCAAGGATGACCTTAGTTGATTAAGGTTGACAATGTTTGACTTTGGTCAACCATGATTAACTATAATTGATAATGCTTTACAACGGCTGACCATGGTTGAAAAGGAGGGTAACATGGTAAACCATGATTGAAAATGTTTGAAAAGGAGGGGAGCATGGTAAACCATGGTTGACAATGGTTGAAAATGAGGGTAGCATGGTAGACATGGTTGACCATATTCAACCATTCTCAATGGTTTATCATAGTTAACCATGGTGGTCAATCATTGACAATCATTTTCATCCATGTGGTTGTCAAAGTTGACTATTGTTAAATATGGTAAACATAGGGTTGACAAGTTTGACCTTGGCCAACTATTTAAACATTGACTATAAGAGTTGACTATGTTTGACTATTGTGGCTCACTATGTTTAATTATTAATATTAATTAATAATATTGATAGGTGATTATGTTTGACGAAAGTTGAAGAGTGTTAATTATCAAACATAGTCCAATATAGTCAACCACATTAGAAAATTTGATTGACTAATTTTGTAATGTCGCATTGTAATGTTGGAAAAATGGCAATGTAATGTAAAATTGCAGCAATGTTTGCCACATTTTGACATTGGATAGATTTATGTATCATTTCAATGTCACATGTTTGATTATTAATATTAATCAATAATATTGATAGGTGATTATTTTTAACTGAAGTTAAAGACATTTGATTGTCAAAGATAGTCAAACATAGTCAACAACACTATTAAATGTGGTTGACCACATTTTAATGTTGCATTGCAACATTGGATAAATTGCAATGTAATGTAACATCGCAATAATGGTTATCACATGCAACAATATTGATCACATTGTGAAATTTGATATATTTATGTACCATTTTGATGTTACAAAATTATTATTATTAGTTGAGTTTATTATTGTTAATATTGTTATTATTAAAAAATAAATATATTGTGAATGACTAAGGATGACCTTAGTTGACTAAGGTTGACAATGTTTGACTTTGATCAACCATGGTTGACTATAATTGGTCATCATTTGAATACAGTTTGAATATGGTTTATGATATTTTGACTATTGCTTATTTATAGTTGACAATGATTTAACTATGGTTACCATTGCAATGTTGTTTGTTGATGGTTAACAATTGTTTGGATATGGTTAACCTTAACCATCCACTAAATGCTTCTATGGTCAACCATGAAAATCCACTATGGTTCAATATAGTTCATTATGGTTCACTATAGATCACCTATAGATGGACCACGATGCCTATGGTAAGTATGGTTCACCATGGTAGTCATGTTGACTAATGTTGACTATGATCGCCATATCATGACCATAGTTGACCATGTTAATAATAGTCAACCATAATTAACATGTGTTAATATATAGTTTAATTTATAGTTAAGACGTTATAAATGTGTAAATTAATATATTATTAGGTGTAAGTAATGTTATTTTAAACTCTTATATCTAATTTAAATGTTACAATAATGTTACGCTAATGTTTTGATATTATACTAATATTATATTAAATATTAAATATTTATATATTAATAATATATTAAGTAAATATAGGTAATACAATATACCTCTTTACCTATTTACTAATGGTAATGGATTCCATTTACTTATTCTCAGTAAATGGATTCCCCTATCCTTTATAAATTTTATATGTCAATATGGCTTGCTATAATTCATTATTTTTTAACCATGGCCAACCATGACCAACAACTATAGGTCACCATGATCAGCCATTGCCATCCACTATAGGTCACCATGGTCAACCATGGCCATCCACTATGGTTCAATAGCTCACTATGGTCTACTATAGGTAATATATAGATAGACCATGATACCAGTCATAACTATGGTTCACCATGATAATCATATTAGCTATTGTTGACTATTATGCTGACTACGATGCCCATTATGACTATGATTGATCATATCAATGATAGTCAACCATAATTAACATGTATTATTATACAACCATTATGGGTAATATATAGTTAATATGTCCATGTTGAATATGATTGATCAAGTCAATCATAATTGTCTTATGTTAGTGTTTATATTAATAAATTAATATATATCTTAATATTTTAATATATAACTTAAGATATTATTAATATATTGTATATGTAAATGTATTTTTATTATACTAATTTAAAAATTAATGTATTAAAATATAAGTATTAATATGTTATATTTATATAATATTTTAATTAATTAATATTATTAATAAAATTATTAGATTTTATTATTAAATTTAATATTCCCATGATATTAATTTTAATATTATTAGATTTAATATTAATATATAACATTATTAAAAACATGGAGAGTTAGATTAATTGTCAAGGTCTTGTTGCTATGGGTATTGGAAAATCAGAGGTTAATTATGCTTGACATTTTTAAAGTTAAGCTTTAGTTAATTTAACCAGCAAAATGTAATCCCTTCAAATAAATTTTGATATATCTATATATATATATTAATTATTACACTCTAATATTAATTATAGTTATTATATTTAATAATTTCATAACGTTCTCATTAATACAAATCATAACCAGAAACAGGTGTTCGATTCATAAATAGCATATTTAAATGTTAATGGATTGTTCAGTGGTTCTAATCACTCAAGAATTTATACATGTAAAGAAGTATGTTGAGTACTTTCGTTCCATATACTAACTTTAATATTCTAAGATTCAAAAATTCACTCATTGGCATTGTTGGTATTAATTACTCATGTGCTATAATATAATTACTCACTACGATCATGGTTTTGTATGGTTGATTGGTGAGTGTTCATAATGGAGAGCTTGCGTTTTGAGCCTATCAACATACAATGTGTATGTTGGTGCTTTGTATTCAAATATTGATGTTAATCCCTCGAATTGGTCTCATTCTCGAGAAAAGAGAAAATTAACTTGAGATTCTTGTGTATGTCTCATTGGTCTGATAGTTGGAAAAACAGAATAATTGATAAGTCCATTTTAAGAAATTCTGAGGTACAACAACGGCCATTGGAAAAACGATTTTGATTAAGAACTATCCACTCGAGGGTTTGCCACCGAATAACAAAGGAATGATTTCTTTGTAAATTAATTAGGGTTATTTAATACATAATTTTCTTTGTAAATTAATTATTGTTATTTAATATATATTATATATTAGCCTAATTATTTTTATTGAAATCAATGTGGTTGATATATCTTGATAAGAGAGCTATGCTGCTATGCCGAAAGGAAGATATGTTAATATGAATTTTAGGACTACTCATTGAAAGGAAGTTTAAGCAAAACTTTAAAGAATAGAATGGATGGAAGGTTGGATGAAAGGAAGGCACCTCTCAACAAAAAAGAAAAGAAACAGGACCAAATTATTAATATTAATTTATCTAGCAGCAATACTAACATAATAAATATTAATGGTAAAAATTAATATTAATATTAATATTGATAAAGATAAATATATAATAATAAAAAATATTTTAAAATAATTTTTACAATATAAAATATTAATAAATGATAATAATAATTGTTCCCTTTGATTTTTAATATTAATCTCATAGGTTTATTAATTTTTTAGGTTTATAATATTAATGCCTTGGGTTTATAGTCCCCAGGTCCTTAATCTGTAAGGTTTATAATACACATCCCTTGATTTATTAATTCTTTGAGTTTATTATTATTATTTAATAATAATAAAATAATAAATAATAATAACCTTGAGATTAATATTAAAAACCCAAGTTATATAAACTTTATTGATAATAATGAATAATTAGTAATTAATTATTAATCAATATTAATAATTAATTAACTATTAACTTGATTAATGTCAATTAAAAAATTATTTTAATAATAATAATAATAACCACCTTGGGATTAAATTAAAAAGGTAAGAAATATAAACCCTATTAATTATTAATAATTAAATTAATTAACTAATTATTCATGTGATTAATATTTATTATGATATTTTAAATTTTTTCTCTAAGGAAAAATTGTAACTTTCATTATGTTAAATATTGAAAATTACATACTGTAGATGTTGCATATGTCACATATGTCAAAATTGGTGGCATAGCCACAACTGTAGAGCGACTACATAAACATAAAAAGGTACTGTGATACTAGTTACAAAACAAAAATGTACATATATAGGTCTATAAATTGACACAAAAATGCAAAATAACTACTATGGGGTATCCATCAAAGATCTGTGTATCATTAGGGCATATGTGCTCCATGTGGATGTTGCTCCATAAAAGGATTGTGATAATACTGGTAAAAATCATGTCCATGTTGTTCCTGTATCATCTAACTACTAGGAGGACTACGCAACTTCTTTGGAAAGGATGTCAGAAAGCTTGTTCCTCTCCCTGTAGATGTGTCGACAATAAATATAGTGAAAACGTGATTTAATAGCATAGGTTTCTTCCAATAAATTTTTGAGTGCGTGCACGTGACATTCAGCCTGTATATTGAACCAATTGATAACAAGTTTGGAATCACCAAAAATCTGAAGTTGCCGGCATCCCTTCTCAAAAGAAAAAATATAGAGCCTGAGGTTGTTGAGTTCATAATAATTGTTTGTGTCTCTCCCTAAACCCATATTCACTTTGTAATAATGGTCATCACTGAGATATAAGATGGTCCTGCTGCCACAACCTTATTGTTGAGTTGAACCATTAAAATAAGCCCACGGTATAGATTTATCGATGGTTTCAACAATGATATTTCGACTTTGTTGCTTGGTGTCATCATCTGGGATCAAATTATACAAAGCCATAATATGGGATATTGATAATTTCCAATCAAGTACCTTGTCCTAGAAATTGTGTTTATTCCGAGAAATCCATATCCTTCAACCTACTAGCAGGGGAAGGTTACGAAACTTTGTAGGGTGGACCTGATTCCACCAAGATTCCCAAGCGTAGCAAGCAGAGTTTCGCGCCCATCTATATAGAATTTCCATCAATTGATATATCTTATTCCAAAATTTTGCGAGAATCTCGCATTGCAAAAATAAATGATCAATACTTTCTGAACAACATCTAAAGAGAACGCACCAAGGGGGACCTTGGAAGGAGTGGCGTTGAAGGATATCACCTGTAGGGGCTTTGTTGTGAAACATACACTACATAAACAACTTGGATTTAGGAGGGATTTTTAAATTTCACAGTAGACGCCACCACTAAATAGTATTCTACAATTAATGATTTGTGTGTATAAAGAGATATCAAGCTTTTGCAGAGTAATTACCTTGATGATATATGGCCCAGACTAATTGATCCTCCCTATATTGAATCCAAACATAAGCTTTTGAGAGTGCATGGTATACGTATACCATTCCTGATGCCATCTATCCAAGATCCCCAAGTTTAGTGCAAATTTCCAAGCTTGAAAAAAAATGGAGTAGTTGTCAAAATTCGTGATTTGGTTTAGTGTCCTTATCCCAGATGTATCCAGATTGTGAATGCGATTAGGTGGAAGAATATCATAATTTTCGCTACCAGAGCAAGCATCCATCTTGATGCAAACCTTGGTTCCCGATCCAACTTTCAAATCCAGTCTGGAACATACGTATTCCATAGAATTCAAAACAACTAGCCAAATCATTGATATAGAAGATCTATTCCAGCTGGGGCTCCTGATCCAATCATCAATACACTGAGGGTGAATGTACCTTTTTGTGACCACTTCCATCCAGAGAGATTTTGTGGAGAGTAATTGCCATCCCATTTTAGCTGCAAGGACCTTGTCAAAGCAAGCCATATTCTTCATTCTTCAACCTCCCCATTTATTTATTAATGCAATTTGATCCTAGTTTATCCATGCAAATCTTCATTCTCCAACCTCCCCATTTCTTTGGTAATAGAATTTGATCCCAGTTTATCCATGCAAATGGTCTACGTTCATTTTCACCTCTCCATAGTAGCTTGCAACATAACTGTTGAGTTTTGGATATAATTCCTTTTGGGATCCAAGCCAATGACATCAAGAATTGCCTCTAATACTGATTTAATAAGAACAAAGTGTCCCACTCAAGATAACCATCGATGATGCCACATGTTTATTCTTTTTTCAACCTTGGCTACCAACCACGTCTAATTGGAAATTATGTAGTTGTTGGGCTTGAGGCAGAATCCTAGATACTTAAGTCCATCTTTAAAGGGGAGTATTGTGTAAGGAAACCTCTAAAGAGAATAGTTGATTTCAAGCTGAGAACATCCAATAGTGGTTAGTGTAGACTTCTCTTAATTGTTGACCATCCCGGTGGCTTTGTAAAATAAATTAAGTGTGGTATTGAACATAGAAGAGTCGCTAATATTTCCATTCAAGAAGATGAGGATATCATCTACAAATCAGAGATGTGACAAAATGATGTTGTCTGCTATTCTGATACCTTTAAGTCTACCCTAGTTCTTATCTTCGGTGATTAATCTACTCAAACCATCCATTACTAATATAAAGAGTAATTGTGACAGTGGGCAACCCTACCTAAGTCCACATTCTGCATGAAATAAATTGGAAGCGGACCTATTGATGAGAATACTATATGAAACTGTGGATATACAACACATTGTACAATTAATGAAAAAATGAGGGAATCCCAAATGAGTCAGTAAAATCCTCAAGTATAACCAACTAGTTCTATCAAAAGCCTTCGATAAATCAATCTTGAATTTCATGCCCTTCATATTTTTTGTTTTCATAGAATGCAATCCTTCCTGAGCAATACCTATAGCTTCCTAGATTTGACGATTTTCTAATAAGGTGAATCTTTCTTGTGATATATGCTGTGAAATAATAGGCTTGATGCAATTTGCAATGATTTTTTCCATAATATTGTAGATAAAATTACAAAGGGAGATGGGTTGAAATTTATTGAAGGATTTTGGGTTGTCGAATTTCGGGATAAGGGCAATAAAATTTGTATTAAAAGCATCATACATTTAGCCATTCACCTGACATTCGTCAATGACCTTGAGAAGATCATGTCCAATTAGATCAAAGAAAGATAAGTAGAATTCCATAGGCCAACCATCTGGGCTAGGACTCTTATCATTCTCAAACCATTTAAGCACAACTTCCAATTTTCCCATAGTCACTCACCCATCTAATTCCTCAGCTACCTCCTCATTTATAAAATGGGGAACAAGTCTTGCAATGTTTAGTATTTCTGATAGTGTGGCCTCCTGAGGTGCTTTAAATAATTCCTGAAATACGAGATGCCCAAATTTGCAAGACCTCTGAAATATTGTATAGTTGAACCTTGTACATCTTCTAGTGCCCAGGTTGTGTTGATTGTTTTCTGGCCCTTGGCGAACTGTTGATAGAATTTGGTATTCTCATCTCTAGATTGTAACTAGATGGCTTTGCTCTTAAGCCTCCAAGTTTCTTCCCTATCCTTCAAAATCTCGAGTATCCCATATTCTAGATGAATAATCCAAGTTTTTTCTTCCATCGTTGGATATCCACCACTTGCCGGATCTTCTAACCTGTGAACTTCATCCTTCATGTTTCTGAGAGTTTCTTCTTCCCTCTTTTTCTTGGCCTTTTCACAGTCTATTGTCCTTTTCTTTAGTAGGTTCATGTTTTTGGAAAAAGGTTCAGACACCAACTGACCTTTATTCAATGGGTTTTCTTACCAAGTTTATTTTACAATTTGATGTAATTCTTCATCTCTTAACCAAGTTGAGTTGAATTTAAAAGGAGCCTTAGGCTTTGGGGATAATCATGAAATGTATTGGTAGATTGGCAAGTGATCCGAGATGGCTCCTGACCCAACCCATTTTCGGATCATGTCAAATTTGTTCATCAGATATTCTTTGATAAGAAATCGACCGAGCCTTCAGGCTAGCATGGCATCCCCAATTCTTTGATTTCACCAGGTCAGCTAAATTTTTGCTACAGGCATGTCGATCAGATTATTTATCTCCAACATCTGGATGAAGAAATCCTAGAGGTTTCTTATATGTGCATGATTGCCCGAATATTCAGCATGTACCATAGAGAAGTTGAGGTCACCCCCAAGGACTATGTTATCTTCCATTAATAACGAGGAATGCACGAGGGATTCCCAAAATTCTACACGAATCTGGCAGGGTTCATAGATATTAGCAATTATGAGATCCATTTGTAATTCTTCTGAAAAAAATCTGCCATTAGGTATCCTTCCATCCCCCATACATTCAGAAGCTTCATTGACTTACAATTTATACCAATAGTAACACCACTTGATCTACCTTGTACTTCTAAGGCATGGAAAGTCCAACCTAGTCGCAATGCCTCCATAATCGAAAAATATGTGGGTTGCTCCCAAGAGTCTCCTGAAGGAAAATCACATCTGCCTTTTCCAATTTTAACAATATTCTAAGGGCTAGTTTCTTAGCAGGGCTAGATAAACACTCTACAATTAAAAGATATCCACTTTATTGGGAAACCGAGTCAAGGCTGCCTCTTTCTCTAAGAACCCCTTTAAGTGATAATTGTCTACCTTTAGCAACATCCATACCGGCCTTATGAATGGATTTCAAGATATAAGACTGCCTTCCATGGGATGATTTGGGTAAATTCAGTTGAGTTGATAAGCCAAGGCCCCGACCAATGACAACAAATGGTTTAGCCAGAGATCACAGATTATATGTGTGGCTAGTATTGGAATTTGATGAGTTATCGTACCCAACAGCTGTAGTTTCCATCAAAACTACAGGGATGGAGGGAGAGGGTATTAGGGAACAGGAAGATATGGATATCAAGGTGCATGATATTGAAGTAAAATCACAAAGAGAAAGAGGACTCACAATATTCTAAAACATATGGGATTCATAAGTCCCATTCAAACAATTAGGAGAAAGACATTCGAGAGAGGAAACAATACTTGGAGGGGGTTCGGGTGTAGATGTGCCCACTCGAGTAACCCTTAGGGCTGGAGGCCGAGTAGTAGAGTCTTGCTTCCTTTTTTCCATGGTCTTCGTTATAAGAACATGGAGATAACTTGATTGAGACATATGGTGTGCGACATCAGTTCCTGTCCCGAGTCTAGATTTCCCATCCGGCAGGTCATCTTCTACCTTATCCTTGGCAATCATGGGGCATTCCTTGTAGAGGTGTCCAAAATCTTGACACCGTCTGCAATGAAAAGGGACCCCTTCATAGTCCAATTTATGGAGTCTAATGATATTCCATGATTGCAACTGTAGACTCTCCACCAGTCCCTCTTTAGTGTTGAGATGGACCAGAATGGGTGTATAAGAGATTTTTCCAGACACTATAAATGATTTATCATAGTCGATAAATATCCCCAAATCATTCCCAATACACCTAAATACATCCTCTGTCCAAAATTGTAGCAGTAAACCTGGTAATTTGACTCATATGGGGCAGACTTCCAGCTATTATCACTTGGGATCGAAAAGGGGCATCCATCTCTTCAACATTACATACATCATTTCAATGTGCCAATGTTTAATCATGACCCAGGAGGCATGTTTTGGCTTGTGAAATCTCAATGCAAACCACCCCCTGGTCATAGTTACCACTGCGACAGGCTATCTAGAATTTTTCCCAAAATTCTATAATCCATTTCTTTAGTTGAGAAGATGTGTATTCTCTACCATGAACCCTACCCACCAATATGTAATCTACCATTTCCATAACTTCATCTAGTTTGATATCTTCCCCAAATACTAGCAGTCTACCTCTTTCTCTGATCTTGGTACTTTTGGATTTCTTCCCTTTCTTCTGCTAGTTACCATCACTGGATATGCCACAATCATGTGTGTCATGTGTGTGAGAATCTGAAGGTGAGATAACCCTAGCTTCCTACTGGTGATCCTTCGTTGATATGACTAAAGTGCCCTCAAAACAACCTGAAGTCTGCACCAGAAGAGAGACCCTAATGTTCTAATCTACGATTATAGCCTCATGAATCAATCCTTGTCTACCTGATGGCACAAATTGAACTTTGGAGGAGTTCGGTTCAAGATGCAAAGTCCTAAAATTAGGGCATCCTTCCTAGTGGGATGATTCCCCACCAAAACTAATAGATGGGGTAGGTTTATGCAGGACTCCAAAAACGGGAGAGAGGATGGCAACAAAATTCATATATTAGTGAGAGACTATGAGAATTGCTCCATTGTGAAACCAGAAGATTGAATCCCTAACGAGTCTTGATCAGTGAAAAGGGTATTTCCAAAAACTAATGAAGTGGGGCATGCAGAGACCTGATCCGACAAAACCCTAGGTTCAACAACTTGCGGAGCCGATAAACCATCAACATTCGGTGACCTGATGGTGTTATGTTGAGGTGGAGACTCATTCCAGATCAACATTGAGTCATAAGGCTCAGTTTTATAATCAACTAGATCTTCGTTCATCTCATCGATACGAATCTTGATCTACAGATGCTAAACGCTTCTACGATACTTGAAAGACAATAACCCTATTCCACAAACCTGAATTCGATGTTCGTGTAACTCCACCCGCCAGAACAATCATAGAGAGAGGATCCCATCTCAAAACTGTCAAGATAGTTGTAGTTTGTTGGGGATGCTTACTCAAAGCCTTACGTGAGATGCAAGTTCGATCCGACAAAAAAATTCAGAGCCATTTTCCAAAATTCTAAGATATTTTAATTATTAACTAAATTAATATTAATTAATGAATATTAATTTGTCATTTTAATTATTGATTATTAATAATTACTTATAGTTAATTCATTAATTAATAGATTATTTATTATTATTATAATTAATTATGAGTTATGAATTTATTAATTATTTATAAATAATTAATTTTTATACTTGAATTAATATATAAAATTAACTAATTGTTATTTAAATATAATTATTTTATTTATTTATTAATTAATCTAATTTATTATTATAATAATTATTACAACTATTCTTATATTAATTAATATTGCTACTATTAAGATACTCATATTAATTAAGATAATAATATTTATTAATTATTATTTTTTCTAAACACTTATTATTTATTAATTATGATTCTTATTATTAATTAATATTTCTACTATGAAGATAATCAAAACATGGTTGACCTTAGTTTTCCATGGATGATTTTCATATTGAGACACTCTATTGTAGTGGCTACAACCACCCTCCAAAATTTTGCCTTAGCCTGTTTTGGAGCCACCCTACCAACCTTACACAACACTTTGTCTTACTTTGTCAAGTACTCAAGCTTCAGTTCTTTCCTCACACTAAGGGAGCCTGTCAATCACGGTTGATCCTTTCCCCTCACATGCTACTCACCTAGACTTGGTCCAGCTGTAGGCTAAGCAACTTCCTTGTGAAATTTCTGTATTCCTGGAGGGCAACCAACCTTCCATCTAGGGATTGTGCAATTCTCTCTGATAGCCTGCTCAAATCCAAGATTGCGCAATCCTACCAGCCAACCCTCTGAGCAGGATTTGCACAAAGTTTCCCAGCAACTGGCTATTCAGTCCAGGATTTGCAAAAATCTAGGCAGCAACCAACTACTGGGCCTAGAAATTACGCAATCCCCTTGGGCAGTCAGCCCAGATCATAGTCAGGAATGCACATTTTTCCCAAGTAGTTGAGTAACTGCATGCATGAACAGTTTGGTTGACCAGTTCCACCCAGGACCAAGGAAATTTGACTTGCATGCATGTATGACTTGATCTTCCTGGAATAACAAGAGATAACATGCAAAAGGCATCCCATGATTCAAGGAGCTATTTTTAGCAGCTAAGGATTACATGTAAAGTTTTTTTAGAAGTTTCCCTCCAAGTGTCACTTTTTCCTATATTTGTGGCATTCACGTCATAAGGTGAAACTTATTTATTTGAGGCATCAGAGCTCATTCATTCACATTGATCTTGGAGCTCTGACATCCCACAACACATCCAATACTCCTCGACAGATTCGGCTCAACTAGTCACGGGTAAGTGGCCTCACCTTGTCTGTTTTGGAATTTCTGTCACTTTTTGTAGATTCACTTGTGTGAGTGTTGTTTGGTTGGTTTCTTTGAGTGCCTACTATCGTTACATGTATTCTAGCTTGTCCTAGCTTTGTTTCAATTTCCATTGCTATCTCACTGCTATTGCATGCATCAAAATGTTTTGCACGGACATTCATCCAATCGGTGAATGGCCTCACCCACATGCATGTTGATATGTTTTTTGAATCTTCCATTCATATTTTTCATGCACTGTTTATCACTTCTGCTATCACTTAGTGTTTCCATGCATTTCATTGACTTACTTTCTTTTAGTTGCTCGTTAGCAAGTTGGGCCAGCCTTGGCTAGGTCTTTGCCTTCACCAAAGCTACATTGCACAATCTGTAGAAGAAAGGCTCACCTCCCGCACTAGCCTCCTGGACTATTTTATGGATTCCTGGAGGACCGTGGCTACTTGGCCCAGGAAATTGCGCAAATCTGTCCCTGGGCCAACAGTCCTTCCCAGCTGGAATTGTGCATTGTCCAATCCCAGTAGCTAGCTACCCAAATAGATTTCACATTTCGTAGATCCAGCAGCTAGTCCAGCCTCCCAGATAGCCCAAACTACCTTTTGCATAGTTCTGGTAGCCAGTCACTTAGCCTCCCAGTGAAATTTGCGCAATCTAGCTCATCAGTCTCTTAGGTATGTGTTGTGTCCTTCCCCGGATTTGCTTTGTTTTCAGTGACATATTCTTGCCATGCATGCTGCTTATTTCTAGATCTTTCAAGTGTTCATCTATCTCGATGGCTTCTAAGAGAACAGAGTCTCAAGGCACTGATGGTATGGCAATTGGAGGAGAAGTTGAGCAGGTGTCCTCTAGTATGCCGATTTATGAAGATATGAAGGTGTATCTCGACAAGGACATCAAACTGAAGTGGCAAGTGGTGAATGAAACATTCACGGGTACTTTTGGGGAAGACCTTGAAGACCGTCAGGTGTACATGAACATTCATAAGGCTGGCTTATACTTGATTGCATGCAGATACCCTGCATTCCCATGCACGAACATGATTCACTGGATCGTCTCTCACACTGGCCCCAAGACAATGACCTTAAGTAGTGTCAGTGGGACAAATCTTGCAACCTTCTAGTCACATGATTACGATGAGATGTATCAAATAACTGATCCCACGACTTTCATGACTCCCCCATTGAGCTTTCCCAATAGCAGAGGCCACTCGAGAGACATTATGAATGATTGGGTAAAGGAGCCAACTCGTTTTAGGATGACACCCACTCAGATCTATAAGACCAACATATTGAGAAAGGCATACCAATGCTTGGTCATATTTGCTTGTTGACTGTGTGACCAAGCGAGCACTAAAACCTTCCCTAAGAGTTGGGTGGTCATGTTTGAACAACTGGCTAGAGAAGGAAGACCATGCAACTGGTTTGGCATACTGGCTCATCAGTTGAAGGAGCAAGTCACAAAGGCTCAATAATCACCCGAAGACATGCATGCAGAGATTTATATGTCCACTTACATTGTAGATGCAGTCTGTGCCCGACATAATTTCTTGGGCTTAGAGTGTGCATGGTCACCGATGGAGACTGTTGTGAGCACGTATTTCAAGTTATTGTCCGAATTCAACTTCAGAGGAGTGATCATAAGGCTATTCGACTATCTTGTCACCTCGGTGTATAGGTTGATATTCAAACAAGATCCACCTTGCATGTTAGAAGAAGCGACGAAGGCATTGTTAGGCATTGCAGATTGGTATGACTCACCAGATGAGACATTCGTCCAAGTGTTAAGTGCGGAGAAGCCTTTGCATGTTCTGCCAAAGTTTGCATTGGACGTGCTTTTCATGCAGGAAGTAGCGTATCATGTCTCAGTACGATTAATAGCTAGGTTGCTGCAGAAGAAGGCACCCTGGCCCAATATTTCATTGTGGATTGGGTTATACGAGATTCAAAGCATCAAGTAAGCGGATGTCGAACTTGAACAGATGAAGAAGTACTCGTTCGACCTTCGAAGCTTCAACCCATATGAACCACATTGCATTGTGAAGGATCACTGCATGAGATTTCAGTTCAATTGGATCCATGGGGCATGCCATTGGGCCGAGGAGGACTCATGGAGTTATTACTTCAATTCCTCTAGCCCCAATGAACAAATCGGTTTTTCCATAGAATGGTTAGCACAAGCATGAAGCAGCATCACAGAGAACACTAGTAGTAGTAGCAGTAGCAGAAACAGTAGAGCCAAGAATACCTATGTGTGATTAAGGGAAGAGAAATATTGTCGACTGCATGGAGGAGGAACAAAGCTACAAGTTTCAAGCACATCCACTTGTAGAACAAGAAACTATGGCTATTCAACATATGAGGCAATAGTGTGACAAGTGAATCATGCGAAGGCAGAGGGATAAGAAGAGAATGGAAGAAGTGAAGAAGGAGTTGCATGAGCTGAGGGAGCAACTTTGGAAAGAACAAGAGTTGTGCCAACTGAAGAAGAAATGCAACAGTAGTAGATTCAATGGGGGGCGCATCATGTGCATACAGACAAAGTAATGCCCGTACAAGTAGTTGATTCTTCTGAATAGCTAGCATCAAGCGAACAGGGTGAACCCTTGTAGGGGCAAGACTTTGCTCAGGAGATATAACAGGCTCTTGAATAGTTGGATGTAGACATGGAACAACAGGAGTTGGAACATGACACTAACCTCTTGCCTCACCAAAGAGAGGTTGAATCACCTACTTCAATGCATCTAGATGATGAGAAAGTCTCAGGTGACCAAGGAGGCACTGAGATCCTTGGTGGTCAAATGGAAGTAGAGATGCACAATATCTCCTTTGACGAATCTCCTCATAGAGTTGTGTAGTATCAGTGAGTACCAACTTCGGAAGACCAAACATCCCCTATCCAATTTGAAGACAAAGTGATCATGACTAATGTGCACAAGCATCCAACTGCATTGGCCAATGCAACTAAAGTGAATGTCGAAGCCACTAACTCCAATGTTCATTTTCTCATAGCTAAGAATGAGCGAATGACGAAGGAACTACAGGTGGCTAAGCAAGGAGGAGACTTGGTGATAATATTTGCCCAAAGATGAAGAAGGCAATACTAGATGAAGTATTGTCCTTGGACATAGTTATGCGAGCATTGTACTCCAAGTTTGGTATCGTGCGTCAAGCAGTCGTTCATCTCCACGGATGGTAGTAGTGATGTGCAAGAAGAGAACGCATCTTGAAGAACATACATATTGTTGTTGATAACATGTGATCATGGATGATGAAGTACAAGGGAGCCCCACTTCACTTTCCAAAGATGATGAGGGCTAATGCGGTTGAGCTGCAAGCATGTATCTAGAGTCAGGTCTAGAACTATGAAGAGCTGCCACAACTCATCACTAGCATACAGGCTTGGAGGAGATTGGAGGGTAGATGAAAAGGCTTGTGAGAAGCTAGGTTTTCCTATGAGCATCCAAGAGGATTGTACTGAGAGCTGGCTAGCTGTGAGAGCTAAGGCTTTGTATAATTCTAATGTATTTCCAGCTTGTATGATAATACAGATAGTGGGGTTTTTAGCTGAGGCTTTCCCCTGAGTATTTTTTGTGTTTCATGTGCATTGATTCTTATTCTTATGGTTATATGTGATTAGCTCGATCTTGCTCAATCTTTAATATTCCGCAAAGAAAATTGATAGTAGAAGTAGATCATAGTATTTTGCTTTGGTATATTGCATTATCAGGTTAATATACAGTCAGATTTTCTACAGAGATCTCAAAGGGATATTTGTAGAATTTCTACAAATGACTGGATCAAGAAAATGATATTAAGCTAAGTATAGAAGCACAAGGTTTTGATTTGATTCTTTTGAAGGGTTTTGTTGGATCAGAAAGAGCCAAATAGTTAGGGCAAGAAAATTAGGTCAAAACTGTAGGGTGTTCGATGGGGCAAGGTAGGCCCAATGATCAGAACCTTAGGGTTTGATGGATGAGGTGAAAAGACAAGTGAGGAGCTAGAAAGAGAATGTAAACCACATGGATTCTTCCTCAACTGAAGAAAACATAGATTGTGAAATGTCTACCCAAAACAAAGCATAAAAGATATGGATTCTGCCTCTCATACTTGTATACATTCACATAAAGGCAATGAAATGATGAAATGGAGTCAACAATACATTATAACACATGAATACAAAATAAAAACTAAACTAAGCATCATACCACATGAATCCCAAAGAAATAGCAAGCATCATACCACATGAATCCCAAAGAAATAGCTACAATTTTTCATTAATCTCCTGTTGTAACTGATACAAAATGATATCTAATCAAAACATAAGCATCCCACTGAGTCCAACCCCTACAATGACCAAGGAAATGCATCATATAGACCCCAAACAACTCATACTAAGCTTGTGGAGTAGAATCCATGAGAGGAGGAGCTATTTCCAACAAAAATTTGAACTACTAACAAGAAAATAGGGTGGTCAAAGTGACTCATCCCTAATCCAAACAAAAAATTGATACATTACACCTCATAAATTTGTTTTACCTAATGAATCTACCCTAGTAAGCTCTAGAAGCATCATAATTACATTCAACTTATCAATTACAAGGGTGAAAACATCATTTTTCATGGTAGAAGTGAAAACTAGGTTGAATTTGCAAAATTTTGGGTAAAGTATCAAACGCGCAACACCAAGTGCTAGTGCGCAACGCCAAGTACAAGCGTGCCCTTCACCTTCTGCTGCACTTCTTGAGGCTTTTCCAATGTCCAAATTGGGCCCACAATAGCTTGTTGGAAAGATATTTCTATCTATTTTCCAGAACAACTTGAATTTCTGAATTTGGATGTCATTTTCCCAATCAAAAACTAAATCTCCCAACACTTCTCAATGCCCAGGCCAAAAAGAGGGCAGAAAGGTCATTTTTTTGGGTGTTTTTTGACCTTTTGACCAACCAATCCTCCTCCAAATGCTTAGAAAATGTATAGGATGCATGCACTCATCACTAGAAACCCAAAAATTCTGGCTTCTTGCTGATTGGATGTCTAAAAAAGGAGTGGAGCGCCAAAGGCATTGCGCATTTGCCCTCCATGGTTGTGCAAAAACTGGACTCAAAAACACAACAATTTCCTTCAAGCTCAAAAATGGTTCAACATGCCCACAAATGTAATTTTATGATTGATCAAAGGTTAGAGGCATGTAGGGATGCCTTAGCAAGCATGTCAAGTCTCCTCCTCTCCTCTTGCTTGGTCAATTTGTCAATTTTCTCATGAGTTCTTTTGAGCTTGCTCCTTGCCATTTGGTTCCTCCGTGCATAATACGTGGCCATCTTCCTTTGTATCTCAACATCAGTTTGATTTTTCCAAGAGGGTCTCCAAGTGTGTGTTCACCTTCTCAAGCCAAGATTCTTTGTACTCAACTATGTCCTTGACCAATTGCTCATTTAAAGTGAGTTGCTCCTCCATTTTGGCCTCCTTTTGCCTTTCAAGCTCTAAGTGTTAAATTTTTGTATGTTTTATGCTTATAACAGTTTACTTCTTTTTCTTATTATATTCCACAGATTAGCAATCACATGTACATAAAGTAAAGTGCAGATATAACATTAAACGATCGACAGAAAACAAGCCAATACAAGAGACACAAGATGTGGCGGCTAGCCAGGGACAAACCCCACAATGTGTGGGCAAACCATTTAATCAAATCTTCTTTTATCTTCAATAATTCAGCAGAGAGAAATATTACGATAAATCTGATTTATATCAGCAGTATCAAACCCTAGATCAGCAACATCGGCATTAGCGGCTTCATCATCAAAACTAGGGCAGTCAATATCTCACAAACCGACCGTCGGATTGGCTTGATTCCACCACCAAAAGTTGCAGCCTTTAGAGGAGGTTTGGATGAACCTATAGTATAGATCAAAAGAGGATGTTTGATGGTCCACGCTGGTAAAACTCTGGATCTATAGTTGCAGCTTCAGTTTTAGCAGCTTCCTTCAAACTAGGGCAGTCGATATCTCGCAAACCGTCCATTGGATCGACTTGATTCCACCACCAAAAGTTGTAGCCTTCAGAGGAGGTTTAGATAAACCTACAACGTAGATCAGAAGAGGAGGTTTGATGGTCAAATATGGTCAAAGATTTGATCTGCAGTTGTAGCTTCAGTTTCAGAAGCTTCCTGCTTCACATGTGTGAGAGAGAGACCCTTTTCTGTGCAGTAGATAAAAGACTCTTTTCTATGCAGTAGAGAGAGAGAGATGTGATGAGATGAGTGAGTGCAAATGAGGAAAAGTCCTCTTGTATTTATACACAACGTTGATGTTTGAATAGATGCGATTGTTGGGCTTTTGAACCTACATGAATTGTAGGTCGACTTGATAATAATTCCATAATCAAAAGAGATTCATATCTCCATGAATACTTATCAGAATCAGATGATCTTTATATCAATCCTACACCTCTTGACGAGAGGAATATAATAAAAGTATTATTAGCCATGAATAAGATGACCCACATGAAGTTTGGCCATAGTTTCCAATTTTAACCTCCCTCTCAACTAGGGAGAACTTCATTTGCAATCTGTCTGTCGGTTGCTACTATTCATCCATCAAATGCACTGCCCTATACAACCTGACCCTTACCATGATCTGCTCTATTCTACCTATTCTGCTTTGTCTTGTTCTTCCCTGTACTGATCTGTACTACTCTGCTATGTTCTGCTCTGCTTTTTTTCGAAATTATGAAGAAGAAGAAATGATCAAGGATGTATCATACTGACTTAAAGTCAAACTCAGAGTATGTACCACTGGTCCCAGACCAGTCTCAACCGACCTGAAGTCAGTTTCATAGTATGTACAACTCCTACCAATGGTCCCACACAAGTAACATCCTCCACTGACTCAAAATCAGTCTCAGAGTGCGTACCACGGGTCCCAGACTAGTCTCAACTCTCCTGAAGTCAGTTTCATAAAATGTACCACTCCTACCACTAGTCCCAGACTAGTACCATTGATCCCATATCAATGGGGGTCATCCTAGCATAGGGAGTACAATAGATACAACGATGCATCCATCGATACTACTATGCATCCATCATACCATGCTCGGGGTGCTTGCTTCAGCCCATAGAGATCCTTCTTCAACCTGCATACATGATATTTTCAATCATAAATCTCAAATCCTTCAGGTTTCTCCACATAGACCTCTTCTTTGATCAAATGTGCAAGAACGCAGTCTTGACATCCATCTGATGTAGGTTCCATCTTTGTGAAGCCACAAGGGCTATGATCAAGCAGATGATCGTATATATGGCAACAGGTGCAAATATCATAGTTTATACCTTCCTTCTGGGAGAAACCACAAGCAACAAAATGAGCCTTATACTATTTTGTACTTCCATCTGCAGCAGCTTTATCTTGTAAATCCCTTTTGAAGTAACAATTGTCTTGTCCTGGGGTCTGGGAACTACTTCCCAGACATCATTCTCCATAATAGACTCATATTCTTTAGTCATAGCATCCTTCCATACTTGATGCTTGACGACATCTAAGAATGATAAAGGATTGTTTTGTATGATCGTGCTCATGAAGGTCAGGTATCCCTGATACCTGCTAGGTTTCTTACTTTCACAGAAGGTTCCTCGGGGTGCATTATGTCCTTTAGCATCATCAAGTATCCCCCTAAGCCATGAAGGCCTCTTCCTAAAAGAGGAAGGCTTAGGTGGAAAAATAGGATCCATGGGTTCCTCCACATTAGGCATTGTTACATCATCTACCCATAGAGATAGCTTCCACAATCATACGATTCTTCCTTTCCGCCACACCATTCTTCTTAGGAGTATGTGGTGTAGTAGTCTCCCTCTTAATGCCAACCTTAGATATGCCTCAGTGAACCAAATGTAATATATTAGAGGTCTTTCTTTAGCTTGAGGGGAATGGTCCCCTTTTGAGCTTTCCTTCGGCACATCCTGGGCATACACCTTCTTTCTCTACTCAGAATTTGGGCATCTTTGTCACCATTTGTCTTACACCGAGTAGAACTTTATAATGAACGGGGGCAAACCTCTAATTCCAAAGTTCAAACTGAAGATATGTGTCATAAGACATGACACCTAGTTGACTTGCATCAACTTGATATAATGAATCAACATGACACCCAAGAGTAAAGGCATCTTTAACATTATTTTTCCATATATGTACCTTTCCATCGTTGAAGGTTACCTTGTGGCCTTTGTCTTCCATTGCCGAGATGGACACCAGGTTCTTTTTGAGGTTAGGTGCGTTTAATAAATCCTCGAATTTCTAGTCTTCTTGAATGGTTGTCCTCTTCCTTGATTCCCAGCTCTCCTCTTACCTTTGCTATTGAATTTGTCATTCCTTTGATTGCCATCAAAGGGATTTTGATCATTGTCGCAATGTGAGGCCTTTCTATCAGGGCACTCCCTTGCATAGTGACCTCCTTTATCACAGATGTAACATCGTCCTTTTCTTCCACCCTTAGGTCCAACCTTTCCTTTTGATTTAGTCCTAGAATTATTTCTTTTCTTAGCATGAGAATAAAAGGCAATAGGAGGACCTTTAGGCATGGGCATTCCTTTCTCTTCTACCCTTGTTTCTTCTTGAATGCATCTAGCCATTAATTCCTTGAAACTAGGAAATATATTATTGTTCAGAAGAGTAGTCTTGAACACATAACATTTGGATGGTAATCCTCCAAGAGTCATGAGTGCCATTTCTTTATCAGTATTAGTCTCCCCAGTAGATAGGAGATCGTTCTTGATCTCGATGATTCTTAAGAAGTATGCTTGCATACTCTCATCTTTACCCTTCTTGATTTCCCTTAGTTTATCTCTAAGAAACAAAACTTGATTTGCATCATTAACTTTAAGCATACTCACCAGTCTATCATAGATTTCCTTGGAGGTGTCTAGTTCAGAGATGTAGGCCACCAAGTGCTTGTTGATAGAGTACTGGATGATCTTCTTTCTTTTTACTTCTCCATTTTTCCATTTGTTCTAGGCAGCAGCAGATGCATTTGATGGAGGCTCAACAATATTGCCTATTACATGGTCCAACACTCCTTGATCTTCTAGTGTTAGATCGATAGACATCTTCCATCGATGATAGTCAGCTTTCTCATGGAGCTTGTCTTCGGCAGGAAAGAGTGTTGAGGACCTCATAGTTCTTTTAGGATAGCATTGCCAATCTTCTCTTCGGTGATTTCTCTTGCTCTTGCTTGGGCTGTCTTCACCTAAACTTCGATACCATGTTAAGTTATGGTATGTTCTATGCTTATAACAGTTTAATACTTTTTCTTATTATATTCCACATATTAGCAATCACATGTACATAAAGTAAAGTGCAGATAGAACATTAAATAATCGACAGAAAACAAGCCAAGGCAAGAGACACAAGATGTGATGGCTAGCCAAGGACAAACCCCACAATGTGTGGGAAACCCTTTGATCAAATCTTATTTTATCTTCAATAATTCAACAGAGAGAAATAGTACAATAAATCTGATTTATTTCAGCAGTAGCAAACCCTAGATCAGTAGCATCAGCATTAGCGATTTCATCATCAAAACTATGGCAGTCGATATCTCACAAACCAACAGTTGGATTGGCTTGATTCCACCACCAAAAGTTGCAGCCCTCAGAGGAGGTTCAGATGAACCTACAACATAGATTAGAAGAGGATGTTTGATGGTCCATGCTGGTCAAAATTTGGATATGTAGTTGCAACTTCAGTTTCAACAACTTCCTTCAAACTAGGGTAGTCGATATCTGGAAACCGTCCATTGGATCGACTTGATTCCACCACCAATTGTTGTACCCTTTAGAGGAGGTTTAGAAGAACCTAAACACAGATCAAAAGAGGAGGTTTGATGGTCAATGTTGGTCAAAGTTTGGATCTGCAGTTGTAGCTTTAGTTTTAGCAGCTTTCGGCTTCACATGTGTGAGAGAGAGACCCTTTTTTGTGCAGTAGAGAAGAGACTCTTTTCTACACAGTAGAGAGAGAGATGTGATGAGATGAGTGAGTGAAAATGAGGAAAATTCCTCCTATATTTATACACAACGTTGATGTTTGAATAGATGCTACTGTTGGGCTTCTTAGCTTACATGAGTTGTAGGTCGGCTTGATAATAATTCCGTAATCAAAATAAATTCATATCTCCATGAATACTTATCGAAATCGTATGATATTTATATCAATCCTACACCTCTCAATGAGAGAAATCTAATAAAAATATTATTATCTAATAAAAATATTATTATCCATGAATAATATGACCCACATAATGTTTGGCCCTAGTTTCCAATTTTAACACTAAGGCTCTCTTTAATCCTCTTGTTCTTGGTATTTTTCTCTATCCCTGTTCATCATCCGGCTCTCCATAATCTCCATAAGCCTCATCAAGCTAAAACTCCGCCTTCTCAACCTCCCTCTTTGCCTTGATGTACTTGGTTTGCATCAATTCCTACTTGAGCTCTAGCTGCTTGTTCTCTTGCTCATAAAAGGAGATGATATATTTGGCCCTTTGTAAACTAGTCTCAAGCTCCCTGATTTTGGTATCCTTTGCTTTCAAGGCAGCCTGAGTGATTTTGTCTTGCTCCTCATCACTTGTGTTCACAAGGAGAAACTCCTTTTTAGTGTCATTTTTTTCATGTTGTTGTTTGACCTTTTCTTCCTCCACCATTTTCTCTTTTCCTTTAACCTATAATGTTGATGATGAAGGCAAGGCCCCTCCCACTTTCCGTGGGGTAAACATCTACCTCTTTCCCCTCTGGTAGGTGAAAGAAAATGGCTACAAATTGTTCCTTTGTGGTATACTACTTTAACCATGCTCAGTGTGTACATCATGTCCCTCACTGTCATCATGCTCATCATGTTCCTCATCACTATCATCATCTCTATTGGATGAACGAATGGCTACATGAAATGGTGATGTAGATGGTGTGGAGGTGGTTGGTGAAGAATGATCTGTTGAGGATGAGTAAGAAGTAGGCTATGGTGGATGAGAAGAAGTAGATGGATGAGTGGAGGATGATGGAGGAATGCGGGACGTTGGCTGTGTAGGTGGTTCATTGGATATTTCATTAGCTATGAAGGTCTCCCAAGCAATGCCTAGTTGATCTAAGTGATAGAGGACTATCATTTTGATAAGATAATGATGGAAAATACTAGGCATCTGATGAGCTGGATCCCTTTTCTGAGCAATATATGTCATCTTGTCGATACTTCTGAAAAGGTACTATGCCAAACTGAGCATTCTTACCCTGGTAAAGTGCATGAGAAGCCTGATATGATATGAGTGGTTTCTAGAAAACATGCCCTCACATGTGAAATACCTTATGATTATCTTCATTAATGACGCATACTTGTCTAAGAGATAAGAGAAAGGGAAAATTCCTTTCTTATCATTTTTAAACCTTGTTTTAAGATATGGCTCATAAAAACTACGAGGAAAATTTCTTTGCTTGAACCATTTCTCTCCTGCATTCGGAATTCCAGTGGCTTATGATATGATGGTAGGAGATATAGTGAATGTGACCCCAACTAAAGTAACCTGGTTGTTTTGCGAATTGAGGATGAACTGCTTGGTTAATTGCTGACGAAAACTCACCCTTTCAACCCTTTGGAAAAACTAAAAAAAACCCATGTACTTGAAACATGATACTGTAAATGGTGATGCCATAATTTATGTGGTCTCAGTGGGTTCAAATATGATAATTCTCCCTCCCTTCTTGGCTGGCCTCCTTGACTGTCTTTCCCCTTCTCTTGAACTAGAGTGACCCTCTTTTGCCATGTTTTTAAGGTGAAAACTTGAGGGACTGATATGTGGGTCAAGGTGAGTGAAATATTGAGGGATATTAAATTAAGTACAGGCAAGGATGATTTGAGGGTGACAAAGTCTATGAAGTGTTGTAATTCTAATCAAATAGGTGATTTTGGAAACATACAAGAAAGATTTTCTAGGGTTTTGAAATTTAGGGTGCCAACTTGCTTAATTGATGGAGAAAAGGAGATATGGGCCACTTACTTGTTGTATGCAGGTAATATAAGCCTTTGTAGTTTGAGCAGATGAAGAAAAGGCGTGTTTTGGTGCTCCTAGGGTTTGCCAGGCTTTACTAGCCAAACGCGCAACACCAAGTGCCATCACGCAGTGTCCTTGAAAAATTCACCCTTTAATGCATAGGCACGCAATGCCATTGAAATTTGCTCTAGCTCGGTCATGAAAACACACCCTTCACTGCATAGGTGCATAGCGACACACCCAGGGGTGCATTGATTCTGCCCAGCCCGTAGTGACTCTGCGCAACGTGTCGGATCCAACTGAAACACACAACGCCTACCTGATTTTTTCAAATTTTCACTCAATTTCCTCTTTGCCAAGGAGAGCTTAGGGTTCCAAAGAGCTAATGAAGTTTGAAAGATGCTTTTGAAATCTTATATAGAGGATGAGTTTTATTTTTCCTTAGAAAAAACCACTTTATAATGTTTGTTTGGAACTTTTTACTTCGTTTTCAAATCTCTATCCGATGCTTCTCTCTCTCTGTCTCTTTTCAGGTGGATGATGCTTTGATTGAGCTGATTCTTCAATGATTCCTCTATTGCAGCAAGGAGAAGTTCCTTGGGTAGCTTATGGGAACAATTAATACATAAAATGACTTGAATTACATCAAAAATATGAACAAACTAAAATACTTTGTTTTCATCTCAAAAAAATAAATATGTTTTTGAGATGAAAATTACATCAGTGAAATAAGGATTTTGTACAGTAACCATGACTAAATACCAATCATTCTTTGTTTATTGGTCTTCCTCATACCTTTTTTGCCCTTTATTTGCAATAACACAAAGCTTTTGACCTTGGAAATGAACCCTAAGACCTAATGGAGACATGACTGTGTTAACTCTAAAAATAATATAACTAAAACCATAACTGAATGAAACATGAAGATGGGTCAGCAAATATACCTGATGACGGAAAATTAGATTTTCTGAGAAGAAGAAGGCAACCATCAGTGGATCATTTTTGGCATGACCTAGTGGAATGATCAAAAATTTTAGTATGAGACACCTACAATGAAAATACAAATAGCAGATTTGATCCCTGATGGAAGTATGCATATACGGACAATAACACCATGTGCTGTGAACTTTTAAAGGGTTTCCATGGTTTATTCCTTCCTCTTATATTTCTCCTTAGTTCCTCCGATAAGGCTCTTATTCTTGGGCATATGCTTTTTCTTAGCTTGTCACTCATATGACTTATGGTAGCTACTCTTTGATTCTCGATATGTTTCTCTTGCTTCGATATGACTTCAAATGGCTTCCTGATGGCTTTCCTCCTTGGCTTTTTTCTCTTGTTATTTCACAGATATGCTCTGCTTCTCCTTGGCTTCATATCATCATTCAGTGTCCTAGAATATTGCCATATTGACATCAATGACAATCTAGATCAACAATATCCCCCTTTGTCATTGATGGAAATATTCTTCTTCTCTCCCCCTTTGACATCAATGGAAAAGGAGTGCACAAGGACTCCCCCTATCAAACTGCTCCCCTTGCCATGTGACATATTAAGAATTAGTTTAGTGTGATGCTAAAGCAATAACCCCATATTTTGACAGAGATGTTCAAATGCTTCTTGAGGAGGAGGTTTCGTGAAAATATCTACAATATGTTCCTTAGTATTGATTTTTTTTTTTAGCCACCTGTTCACATAGAAAATGATACTTAATTGATATATGTTTGGTCTTTGAGTGCATGATTGGATTTCTATTGAGACTGATAGCACTTGTGTTGTCATAGTAGATGGTGATTGGCTATTTATTTTCTATGTTGACATCCTTCAAATCTTCCAGCATCCATAATATTTGTGTACAACAATCAATTGCAGCTATATATTTGGCTTCAACTGTAGAGAGAGATATAGATGATTATTTTTTTCTAAGCCAAGCTACTAGACAATCTCCTATAAAAAATGCATTTCCATTGGTGCTTTTATGATCATCCAGGCTTCCAGCCCAATCAACATCAATATAAGTTGTTACTGTAATATTTGTGCTTTTGGGATACCGAAGACCAAAGTCAGGAGTTCCTTTCAAGTATCTAAGAGTTCTTTTCACAACCAACATGTGGGATTTATTAGGAGTTGATTGAAATCTTCCCACCATTCCAACTATCTTGTAGAAGTTAAGTATAAGAGAGCTCCAATTATCAACCTATAAATAGATGCATATACCAGGGGGGATTCATAATCTTTGCTTAATTTGCAGTTTGTGGTCATCAGTATGCTCATAGGTGCACATTCTTCCATTCCATATATTTTAAGCATGTCTTTGAGATATTTTTTTTAAGAGATAAACATCCTTGTTGTGGTTTGTGATACTTGTAGTCCAAGGAAGTAGGATAGTTCACCAATCATTGACATTTCAAATTCTTTTGACATATTTTGAGAAAACTCATGCTCATTTCATCATTATTGCTAGCAAAAATTAGATCATCAACGTATACAAGAGTGATTAGTAATTTATCCTTGTCCATCTTCATGTAGAGATTACTTCTTGCCACCACTTTTTTGAAGTTTTGTTGTTGTAGATAGTGATCCAAGCTTGCATACCATGCTCTAGGAGCTTGTTTCAAAATGTATAATGCCTTTTTCAACTTACATACAAATTATTTTCCTTATGCTAGATCAAAACCTTCTGGTTTCTCCATGTAGAATTCTTCCTTGAGTTCCCCATTCAGAAATGTTGATTTTACATCCATTTGATGGACTTTTAATCCTTTTGAGCAAGAAAATGCCAAGAACATCCTTATAGCTTCCATACGAGCTACCAGAGAAAAGGTTTCTTCAAAATTGATTCCTTCAATTTGTGAATAACCCTTACAAACAAGTATTTCCTTATTTTGATGATTTTTACATCTTCATTCATTTTGTTTTTGAACACCCACTTAGTTCCAATTTTATTTTTATCCTTTAGATGAGGTACCAAATCCCATGTCTCATTTTTCTCGATTTGAGACATTTCTTCTTCCATGGCTTCCACCCAATGAGTATCCTTGCTTGAGTAAATTTTCTTGGTTCTATCATAGATAGGAGAGAAACATCATTTTTATTTGGTGTACTTGTCATCCTTCTTTAGGTTTGTATTCCTTCATCTACATTGCCAATAATCTGCTCTTTCGGGTGATGCTTTTTGGAGGAATTTCACTTTTGAAGGAGTTTGAGATGGTTTTTTTTCTTTTTGTTTTTCTTGAACTTTTTCCTCCTTTTCAGGTTCTTCTTTGCTTTCTTTAATAAATGGGTCAACTTCACGATCTTCAATTTTCTTTTCTTGAAGGCCTTCATCAATATTTACATTAATACTTTCTACTATCTTTTGTAGTCGATTATTGTGGCACTTGTAAGCTTTGCTTCTAGTAGAATATCCAAGAAATATTCCTTCGTCAACCCAAGAATCAAATTTTCCTGGTGAGTCATCATTGATCTTTATGAAGTATTTGCTTCTAAAAATCCTGAAGTATTTTACTGAAGCAAGTCTTCCTTTCCATAATTCATAATGAGTCTTTTCATTATTTGGTCTTAGTTGAGTTCGATTCAAGGTATAAACTGTTGTCCCGACCGCTTCCTTTCAAAATGTTGGTTGCAAGACTAGTAACATAGTTCTTTCCATTTCTTGAACAGTTTAGTTTCCCCTTTCAACTGCCCCATTTTTCTTAGGTGTTCTAGCAGTGGACAGTTATCCTTTGATTCCATGTTCATTACAGAATTCATCAAATTATTTTTATGTGAATTCTCCCACTCTATCCATTCTAAGACATTTAATTTTAGAGTCCTTTCATTTTCTACTAGAGCTTTAATATTCTTAAAGCATTCAAAGGCTTTGGATTTATATTTTATGAAATATACACACATCATTCTAGTAAAGTCATCAACAAATAAAGCAAAGTACCTTTCTCCTTGGAGAGATGGAGTCCTGGTTGGCCCACATAAATCTCCATGAATGATCTCTAGAGGTTTTGATGTGGAGAATTCCTTAGTCTTGTGGCTTGTTCTAGTTTGCTTTCCATGTTGACATCGGCCACATAAAACTTGATTTGGTTTGAACATCTTTGGAATGTCCCTTACTGCATTGGTTTTGCTGATATTGATCAAGTTATCAAAACTTGTATGCCCCAATCACTTATGCCACAACCAACTTTCATATCTTTGACTTAGATAATTATTATTATTATTATTATTATTATTTATTTATTTATTTTTATTTTTAATTTTATTTTTATTTTTATTTTTTATTTTTTATTTTATTTTTATTTTTATTTTTATTTTTATTATTATTATTATTATTATTTTATTTTATTTTTTATTTATTATTTATTTATTATTTATTTATTTTATTTTTTTTTTATTTTATTTTTTTATTTATTTATTTATTTATTTTTTTTTTTTTCAGAATGTAGACGTTATCTGATGTTCTAACTCCTTTCGCCACAAGTTCTCCTGAGGAAGAGTTCCTTATTTTAGAATTTTTAGTGTTAAAGACAACATTATGTCCTTGATCACAGATTTGGCTAACACTCTAGAGATTATGTTTGAGCCCATCTATCAACAAAGCATCTTGAGTCTTTCCTTTTCCATTAATAAGGGTAACGGTTCCTTTTCCAGCAATTTCGGCATACCCACTCCCAAAGGATACATTTCTTTCCTTTTTGTTTAATGAGACAAACTTCCTTTTGTCACCTGTCATATTTTTGGAGCACCCACTATCTACAAACCAAAGATTTTCCTCATTGTGATCACATAGAGCTAGACCACATTTATCTGTATTGGGATTTTCATCTTTTGCTTCTCTACTTTTGAGGGGGCAATTTTTTTCACTATGTCCATTATCATTACATAATGAGCAAATCGGACCAAAGGATCAAAAGATTTGAAGGTGTTGATTTTTCCTTGCCTTTTGAGGCTACATGGTTTGTTTTACTGATCCTTCAATCTTGGTGCTTCATTCTTACGAGCCATGCAATGTTTAGCTTGATGACCAAAATTTTTACAATAATAACAATGCCCAAGAAAGATAGTTTGGTACCTATTATAATAGCCATGATTTAAATAAACCTTCTTTCTTGGGGTTGCTCTTTATTCATTCTTTGGATTTGAGTCGGGCCTTTGATGAGATGATTTTTCTTCTTTTGGATTGCTTCAAAGTAGGCCGGCATTGCTTCTTGCATTATCCTTAGCACTTGTTGATTCTTCTTTAAAACCAATCCTGGACTTGTCACTTTGAGATTTCTGAGTGTTGAGAAAGTCATCAAGTGTTTGAGAACTTTGTCAATTTCTTTTGATTTGTTCCAATTCTTTCTTTAGAGATGCTATTTCAGCTTTGTGTCATTATATATGACTTCCTCCCTTCTTTTAACTTCCTCTTTATCTGTTTTAAGTGAGATGACCTTCTTTCATAACTATTCATTTTCTTCAATGGCACTAATTAGTAATTCATTTGTATCTTCTTCGTTTTCCTATCTTGATTCATCATCTTCATTGAATGCCATATATAGTACTTCCTTACTTCTAGCATAGTCATTTTCTTCATCTGATTCATCATTACTTTCTTTGGATGATTTATTTTTTATGACCACATATTCATCCTCATCAAATTCATCTTGTTTAGAGAGGAAATTCTTCTTAGTAAATCCTTTATTTTTATATATCCTCCTTTTTGAATCTTCCTCATCATCACTGTCATGCTTATGAGGACATTTTGCAGGATAATGGCCTCTTCTTCCACAATCGAAACAAATAAGAGGGTGTTTACCTTTTATCTTGGATCCTTTATTTAGTCTTCGTACAAATTGTGCCAATTTGGATTCAACATTAGAGTCATCACTACTGGTATTCCATCCTTTCCCCTTTTTTGATTTTGAGACCTTGAATGCTACATCTTTGGAACTTGGGATTCCTTTTCTCATCTCATAGGCAATGAGGATTCCATGAAATTCATCCATATTGAGAGTGTCTAGTTCCTTCATTTCTTCGATAGCACTTACTTTGGAGTCAAATCTATCTGGGAGAGATCTTAATACCTTTTGAACAACAGTGTTTTGTTCAATCTTTATTCCCAATCCTTTAAGAGAGTTGACTACTTCAGCTACTCAGAGGAAGTATGATGCAATATCTTCTTCATCATCCATTTTCATACTTTGAACTACCTCCTATGAGTTTGAAGCTTTGCCTTCTTAACTTTGGAGTCCCCATCATATAAGCTAACCAACTTATCCCATACTTCTTTGGCTGAGTCACAATTCAAGACATTAGTAAACTCAGAATCAATAATTCCACTAGTAATGGAATTTAGATCTTTAGCATTTGCAATGTACACTTTCTTTTCAGCTTGATCAGTAGGAAGAGTGGGAGGAGCATTGTACCCATTCAAAACATCGTTCCAAACTTCAAGTCCAAGGGACATTAAGTAGTAATACATTCTCTTTTTCCAAAAACCAAAATTAGTACCATCGAACAAAGGAAGCCTTCTTTTCATTTCTTGATTCTTCATTGTAACTAAGAATCCTTCTTCCCGCTGTTAGGTTGATTCTGAAGAAGATGGCTCTAATACCAATTGTTGGAAATACTGAGAGGGGGGTGAATCATTATTTCTTTTCAATTGTTATTATTACCAGTTTAGATTCTTTAAAATTTTAATCAAAGAAATGATTTTATTAAAATATAGAAAAATATTGAATACGATATTTGATGATTTTTTCCAAGCACCAACTTGGAATTTGATGAGGCTCCAACCTCTAGGGCTCCGAACCTATCTAGTCAAGGCACCAACCTTGGATTTAGGAACACCAACTCCAAGGACACCAATCCTTTCAATTCAGAGGCACCAACCCCAAAGCCTTTGACCCTATAGTTTGCTTTGTCAAGAAATGTTTTGATTGTATTACACTGCTGCCTATCCTTGTGACCTTTGTAACAGATTGTTGTCTACACTACATAACTACTTCAGGAGTGACTGCTTCTCACGATCCCTTTAGAGATTAACCCAACCAACAGGCTTGCTCAACCTTTAGCTTCCTTCCTTTTGTTGGACCTTTGACTTTCTTCTTCAACGTTAGACCTTCGCCTTCTATCTTCGACCTTTAGTTATCTCTGTTTCTTTGAGTTCATGAGTTGTGAACTGTCAATTCTACTCTATGCCAATGTCGAGATCGATGCTTGAGGTGAGACGTTTTAACCCATATTTATACGAGTCTCACCAATAACCAAGAGACACGTTCATTAGAGGGAGAGGTCGACTTATGAATATTCATCCAATAATTCACAGACTTGTTTATTTACAAAAATCTTCATAGGATAGGCTATACCCACATGAGGTCCCACATCCACGTCATTACCTCAATCACAATCACAACTTTCTAAAACTTCCGTAATCACAACTTCATGACAATCCCGCAATCGCAACACTTTGGCTTTACGATGTAAAATTTTCGATATCCCTACTGTCGATTGAGAAGATGTGATATTCAATAAGTTTTTTTTCTGTCAGGCTGGAAGGTAACTCAAATGAGATTATGTATATTAATTTAGGTTGTTCATAGTTATATACATGAGGGAGTGAGTATTCAGTTTCATCTCCCAATGACTCTCCATTTTCTCTTATTATTTATTTACACTATTTATAATTGTTTACCCAATCCCTATGATTAGGTGTCAACATACCCCTCCTTAATCTGAAGCGATGTTGGTGAGTCCAATCATCGTTCTGAATCTTTCAATCTTTTCTCTTCCAAGCGCTATGGTGAAGATGTCTACAATCTGCTAATTAGTGGAACAATGGCGAAGATGGATTGTTTTGGCCTCAACATGATGTCGAATCAAATGATATTTTGTATTGATGTGCTTCATTTGATCATGGAACTTTGGGTTCTTGGCCAACTTTATTTCCGAGGTATTTTCAATCATGAGTGGAGTTGAATGTACTTGTTTCACCTGCAAATATTCCAGAATTTTCTTGAACCACACAATTTGTTTTGTTGCCTCAGTTGCTACCACGTATTCTGCCTTTGTTGTGGAATCTGCTGGAACTAATTGTTTGCATGATCTCTAGGAGACAACTCCTGATCCAAGACTCATAGCATAACCAGAAGTAGATACCCCAATTTCTTTGTCTCCGTTGAAGTCTGAATCAGAGTATCCAATCAAAATGAAGTCACCCACCCGTGTACACTTGAGTCCAAAGTCTTGAGTTCCCTTAAAGTACTTTAGAACTCTTTTTGCAATATACCAATGTCCCTCACAAGGCTTTTGCATAAACCTAGAGAGGGTTCCAACAAAAAACGAAATATTTGGTTTGGTAGTAGTCACGTAGTTGAGACTTCCTACAAGCTGTCTATACTTTGTTGCATCCTCAAATTCTTTTCCTTCAATGGATGTGACTTTTAATTTTTGTTCCATTGGAGTAGTGAGAAGATTTCATTCAGCCATGCCAAACCTATTCAACAGATCTCCAATGTACTTCTTTTGAGAAAGGAATATGGACTTCGGATGTTGAGTTACTTCAATAACAAATAGTAATGACATAGCCAAATCAGTCATTTCAAAACCTTTCCTCAATTCCTTCTTTATGGATGGAGTGTAGCTCTCATTGTTCCCTGTCATCAAAATATCATCTACATATACCACAAGATATACAACTGTTTTTCCAACTTTCTTGACAAACAAAGTTGCATCATGAAGATCATAATGTTTGAAATTAAGTTTCAGAAGATGCTCAATTAATTTTTCATACCAAGCTTGTGGTGCTTGTTTGAGACCATACAAGGATTTCACAAGTTTGCATACTTTATGTTCATGTCCTTTCATAAAAAATCCTTTATGCCGGGACATAAAAACATTCTCTTTTAGATCTCCATTCAAGAAAGCAGTTTTTACATCCATTCGATGGACTTTCCAACCGTTTTGAGTTGATAGGGCAAAGAGTGTCCAGATGGTAGCCCATTTTGCTGTGAGGGCAAAAGTCTCCTCATAATCGACCCCTTCCTTTTGTGAAAAATCTTTTGCTACAAGCTTTGCTTTGTGCTTGTCAAGTAAGCCATCAGCTTTATACTTTTTGTAGACCCACTTGAATCCGATTGGTTTAGTCCCAATGGAGGATCAACCAGCTTCTAAGTGCCATTCTTTATCAAGGAAACATAGTCCTTTTGCATCACTTCTTTCCATTCATCATGAGAAGCAACTTTTTTGAAGGAAGCTGGTTCAAAATTTGTAGACAAATTCAATTCACAATCATAAGAAACATCCATATCAACAGGTGAATTAGATTCATCTACATCACCTCCATTTTGTCAAGTTGAATTTATAGTTCCTGTCTTTCCAACCTCATCAGAATGAACACTTTCAAGTATCTTTATCAGCCACTTTGGGGGACCTTTTTGAAATGGGCCAGGCTGCTCAGTTGATTGAGTTGGGACTGAATCAAGATTGAGTCTCCCATTTATGTCAATCACATCACTCAAAGTATCATCCGTTGTTGGAGTTTCATCCGGGGGAGAGAGTGCTTCAAAATAAGATTCCACAGGTTGATCTAGTATAGGAATTCCCCCTTCAAGATGTGGAATATGATTGTCAAATTCTTGAAATGATTTTTCATTTACGAATCTATCCAAGAGATCACGTTATCGCTCAACAACATTGTCAGCTATGGATGACTCAAGAAAGATTACATCTCTAGATACAACAAACTTTTTATTGACTTCATCATAGAGATGGTATGCTTTGGAGGTGTTTGAATACCCCAGGAAGATACACTTACGACTCCTTGCACCAAGTTTGTTTCTATGTGCCTTTAGTATCAAGGAATAACATGTGGAACCAAAGACCCTAAGATGCTTTACTGAAGGAATGTGCCCATACAATATTTCATAAGGATTGTTGTTTCTAATAGCATTAGATGGACAACTATCCTTTACATATACAACACATAGAACTACATCATCCGAAAACATCAATTTTGCATTCTTGAAAAACATCATGGAGTGCACTATATTTAAGATTGTCCTATTCATTCTTTGAGCTACTCTGTTATGTTGGGGATTATAAGGCACAGTTGTTTTATGTTTGATCCCATGTTGGCGAAGAAAGTTTTAAAATTCGTTTGAAGTGTATTCTTTTCCATTATCAGCCCGAATAGAGCCAATATGAGATTGTGCATCATTTTTAATCCATGTATGAAAGTTCTTGAATGTTTGAAAAGCATCAGATTTATTTTTCAATAAATAAACCCAACACATTATAGTTTAGTCATCAATAAATGTCATCATATATTTATTTCCATTTGTAGAAGGAATATGCATTAGACCACATAAATCTGAATGAATGAGTTCAAGTTTTCTATGTGCTCTGGAATGTGAATCATGAAAATACTATTTGATATGCTTTCCTAGAATGCAAGCATCGCATTGCTTAAGTTTCCTAGGAATTGTAGGCAAACCAGTAACACCATTTTTCTTCAACAAGTGGAGGTTGCCATAGTTCAAGTGTCCAAATCTAGCATGCCATAATAAACTTGATGGAAATGTACCTTCTTCATAATGAGAATTGTATGAGAAATTCTGTGCACGAGTAGAGGTACCTTGTAGCTTGCAAAGCCTTTCTTCTTCTATCCTTGTCATGACAAGTGAGTGATCTTATGCTTTTCTCACCTAAATATTGCCATCAAACATATGAATGGAGTGTCCTTGCTGGTGGATTTGGACCAAGGAAAACAAGTTTCTCCTCAATTGTGGGAGATATAGAACATGACGCAAAAGAAAGTTTGGAAGAACAGGCAATTTAAGACTGATTGTGCCAAGCCCTAATGGCTTGAGTTTTGATTTTTCTACAAAGTATATTGCTCCATCAACATTGTTAGTAAATTCTTCAAAAAAATCTCTTCTAAAGGTCATGTGGCAAGTTACTCATGAATCAAGCAACCAATCATTTTTCCAAGAAGCAAGTGAAGCATTAAATAAGTCTTCATTTACTCCAATATTACAGTGTGCCACAACATAGTGAGCGGATTCAGGAGCTTTACCTTTCTATTTGTCATTAGTTTTACCTTTGGGTTGGTTTCTTTCCTGCTCAATTCTGTTCCAAGGAAACTTGCATGTGGATGCATCATGTGATCCATCTCTTTTGCAATGTATGCAATGCAAATCTGACTTTTCTCCTTGAGAGTGTCTGCCCCCCTTCCTCTGAAATTTCTTCTTCCTCTTCCTTTGGAAGAATATTGAGAAGTATTCTTCTCTCAATGTGCAAGATGTACAATATCTTTAGAAGACTGAGGAGTTGTCTTCTCCCCAAAAGCTTTCTCTCTTTCAACAATTTTTTTTGACAAGGGAGTCAAAGGTAATTTCTTTGAGGCTTCCATTTGCTTGCAATGACTCAAGATAATTTTAGTAAGTGGGATAAAGTACCTTGACAAAAGCTATCAAAGGAATGTCCAGTTCAACATTAGTGACTTTGATATCATGCATAATAGATTTTACTTCTAATGCAAGAGCAAGAGGATCATCATTTTGTATTTCAAGGCTGAACAATTTAATCATGAGTTGAACAACTTCAAGTCTAGAGTGTGAGTCATAGAATTCCTTAAATTTTTTGTAAGGCTTTGAAAGAATTTGAAAATGGTGACTCACCTCTTCATTTACTGATGCTGCAATCAAGGCATAAGCCTTGTTGTTCCTATTTTCCCGAATGGTGAATTCCTTGTCTGAGGTAGGCTAGGTTCTTTGTCTCTGTCTCCAACACACACTTCTTTCCACAACTCATTCAAAATGAGAGTGTGTTTGATTTTCCATGACCATTCCGGATAGTTCTTTTCGGTGAGAACCACTCCCACAATAGATATCAATGAATGCATTTTAAAAAAAATATTGTGCATTGTAAAAAAAATATACTTCTGCTGCCAATATATAAAATATTTTCACTTCTGGTGTTAAAGAAAAGAACAACACTATAATAGAAATATTCTGAAAATAAAAAATAAATAAAATAAAAATAATAAATAATAAAAATTAAATTAAAAATAAAAAAAAAAAATAAAATAAAATAAAATAAAATAAAAAAATTATAGTTAAGAATGCAGTTCTGATAAAAAATGCAGTATGGAGGGAGCAACGTACTGGAGGGAGCAGTGACAATGTGGGAAGAAGAGCAACAAAAGCTACCTCTATTAAGTTTTGTATTGATATTTGATTAGGTTTAAATAACATCTGCAAAATATAATGGCGAGCATGCCAATGATTACTGCTGAGACAATTTCATTGACTGAGAAAAATATGGATATGACACTAGATGAAGCAGCAAAGATGTCCAAAAAAATGAGTCAAAAGACAAGGAAGCAACAAAGATGTCCAGAAAAAAACCAGTCAAAAGACAAGGAAGCAACAAAGATAAGGAAGTCTAGAATGAGCAGCGTACATGGAGAAGCTACTGGAATTCAACATTAGAAATCTGCTGGTGGAGTCTAGAGATAGCAGCGTATACACTGAGTCACATTCGAAATGCTGCAATAATGCTTCTATGGGCCAGATAGTGCACTAGGATTGCTGGCAGCCTCATAAAACAATGAGCTTCGAAGTATGAGAGTTGCGAGGGAGGTACACCAAGCTTTACACCAAGTGTTACACTAGTTATCACGTAAAGGGAAAAGAACTAAAGAATATGGCATATTGCAGGACAAATTTATGAAAAATGGCAAAAGGGAGTTACAATGGCAAACTACAATGCCAAACATGGAGTTGGCTCTGATACCATGTCAAGCCAGGAGGTAACTCTTCAAATGAGATTATGTATATTCATTTAGGTTGTTATTAGTTATATACATGAGGGAGTGACTGTTGAGTTTCATCTCCCAATGACTCTCCATTTTCTCTTATTATTTATTTACACTATTTACAATTGTTCACCAAATCCCCATGATTAGGTGTCAACATTTTTAATAAATCTTCGGTTCCACACCTTTATCGCAATCGGTGGTCTGTCGGGTCCACAAGCTTTATCACAATCGACAGTTTTATGTGTCATTCCTTTGCAACTTGCGATACTGCAGATGCGATGTTATAATATGGCGTATTATAATCAAGCAATCGAGTCCGCAACTCAAATCACAATCAAAGGTTTCAATCGTGACAAGGATTTAAAGAACTTGTGATATGGCATATACGATATTGTATTAAGGTGGATGTAACATAACCATCGGGTCAACAATGCTCATATCACAATCGGGGATTTCGGGCGGTGACACATAATAAAACCTATCGATATTATATATGCCGATATGTTAAATCCTCTGGTTTGTTTTATTCCATGTGCTGTGAACTTTTAAAGGGTTTCCATGGTTTATTCTTCCTCCGATATGTCTCCTTATTTCCTCCGATATGGCTCTTATTCTTGGACATATGCTTTTTCTTAGCTTGTCACTCCTATGATTTCTAATAGCTACTATTTGATTATCAATATGTTTCTCTTACTCCAATATGACTTCCAATGGCTTCCCTAATGGATTTCCTCCTTGGCTTCTTGCTCTTATTACTTCATGGATATGCTCTTCTTCTCCTTGGCTTCAAATAATCATTTAGTATCCCATAATATTAGCATATTGACATCAATGACAATCTAGATATACACAAAGAAGATTGAAGATCACCTCATTGGCTTAAAAGAAATGATTTCTCCCTCTATGATATGAATGAGATTCACTTCTATAGGAAGATGGATTAAGAAGATTTTCTACTACTTATTCCACTTATAGGATCCCTCAATGATGATAATTTATGGATCATTGACAGTGGAACATCAAGGCGCATGACAAGGGAAAGTAAGAAACTACAAACTCTATCAAAAGAACCATCCTCTCATGTAGTGTAATTGGGAGACAACAAAAGCTATGTTGTTAGAGGCATGGGATCTACTTCGTTAAAGTTGGAGAATGGAGCAAAACTACATCTCAACAACATACTATATGTTCCAGGTTTGAAAATAATTTGCTTTCAATTTCTTGCTAAGAAGATAACGGGGATTTCGTTGCTTTTGTTGACGGAAAGGTCTTGGTCCGAGGAAAATATTCTAGTATTAATAAAGCTAGGGTCATTAGACTTCGTGAAGGAAGCTTGTAAATAGTCATTACACCATCTCCGCAAGCCCTAGTTCATATGGAAATATCTCATATTGTGCTATGGCATAGAAGATATGGTCATCTTCACTAAAAATTCATTCCTACTCTTAAACATCTAGTTCATGGCATCCCCTATATCAAAGAAGATTTTGATGGAGTTTGCAAGGGATTCTTTTTGGGAAAACATACAAGAAAACCATTTTCAAATAGTGAAACAAGGTCTAAAGAAATATTAGACCTCATACATTCCAATGTGTGTTAGCCCATGTCTAACAAATCACTTGGAGGTCATCATTACTATGTAACATTTATTGAAGATCACTCTAGAAAGACATGGCCCTATCTTCTCAAGAAAAAGGATGAATTATTTGAGAAATTCAAGGAGTTTAGATGCAAAGTGGAAACCATATCCGAAAGAAAGATAAAAACCTTGAGATCTGATAGTGGTGGGGAATACACTTCTAAAGAATTAATTTTAAAGTAGTTGGAATTAAGAGGGAGCTTATTTTTCCCTACTATCCTGAAAAAATGGAGTGGCCAAAAGAAAGAATAGGAAAATTGAAGAAGGTGTATAGACAATGCTACCTTATCAATATTTTCCAAAGTTTCTATGGGGAGAAGCAACAATGGCAATTGTATATATTTAAAATAGAAGTCTTCATATAATTTTTCAATAATATGACACTAGAGGACATTCACAGGAAAGAAGCCAAGGGTGGACCATCTTTGAATATTTGGGAGTCCTACATATGTCCATGTTCCAAAATACAAATGAAAAAATTTGTTTGTACAAGCATCAAAGAGATCTTCGATGGCTATAGTCTCTCCTCAAAGGAATATAGGATTTACATCAAGGAAGGGAGACACATTGAAGTAATTAGGGATGTTATCTTTGATGAGAATTAAGCCAACAAAATATCGAATGATATTCCTATTGATTCCAATGACGAAGATCTACCCATATTTGAAGAAGAAGAAGTACAACCCGACAACCCTTCTACAATTCAAGACGAAGAAGAAGGAACAAGTGAGCCTATTCAAGTTGTGGTCATAACAAGCACAAGGAAGAGGCCAAATTGGTTAAAATCCACTCTTGAAGATGATGAAGGTCATGGAGTTTCCAAAGGAACCTTCAAGCAAAGAAAAAAGCTAAAGATATATTCTAGATATGCTACATATATGAAAAGACTAATTAAGGTAGAACCATCTACATTTGAGGAAGCTGCTCATCAAGAAGGATGGAAGAAATCTATGCATGAAGAGTATCAATACATCATGAAGAATGGGGTTTGGGAAAGCGTTTCTAGACCTACTGACAAATCTGTTGTCACGTCAAAATGGATCTACAACATCAAAAACATTGTTGATGGAAGCTTAGATAAATACAAGGCCATATTTGTTGCAAGGGGTTTCTCTCAAAAGGAAGGCATAGATTATGAAGAAACCTTTTCACCCACTGCAAGGTATACTACCATTAATCTTTGGTTTCATTGGCTGCTACAATGGGATGGAATATCCATCAAATGGATGTGAAGACACCATTTATGAATGGGACCATCAACGAGGAAGTATACATTAAACAACCCGAAGGCTTTGAAGAAAATAACAAGGATACTCATGTCTATAGACTCAAGAAGGCCCTATATGGTTTGAAGCAAGCTCCTAGGGCATGGTATGCAAGAATGGATGCATACCTTCTGAGAATTGGGTTCATGAATAGTTCTGTTGATCCTAGTCTCTACATCAAGGTCATGAATAATGAGCCAACCATTATTCTATTGTATGTGGATGATATATTTATCACAGGTGTGGAGAAAATAATACAAGAATGTAAGAAGATGATGGCAACCAAATTTGATATGAAGGATCTAGGACTGATGCACTATTACCTAGGTCTGGAAGTATGACAAAATATCGAGGAGATATATTTGGGGCAAGGAAAGTACATCGTCAAGTTGTTGCAAAAATTTGGGATGATGGATTCCAAGCACATGACTACTCCTATAATCACCAATATCAAGAAGTTGAGGAGCTCCGACTGAAGTATCGTGGATCCTACCTCCTATCGTCAGTTGGTAGGCTCTCTGATCTATCTGGTAAATACTAGGTCAAATATATGTTTTGCTGTGAACATCCTCAGTTAGTTTCAGTTAGAGCCTCGTCATGATCACTTGATAGCTGCCAAACATTAGGAGAATTTTGAGGTCTAAAATGGGCCTCCTAAAGAAATTATAAAATAATAGTGGAAATAATAAAATAAGATTAAATTACATCATCAAATTTTAGAGGGAAAAAGAAAAACTATTTTTTCAACTCATATTTTCAATTTATCTCCCTATGGGTTTACTCAAATTTTGAGTAGCAACACTCATTTAATGCATAATTTGATTCCTCATCTAAGGAATACCCATGTTGCATACTTTCGATGGGACCCGCTACACGAAAAATGAGAAATACATGAAAAACGTTTTTTCATGTATTTCTCATTTTTCTTGTACCAAGGTCCATTGATAATATGCAACATGGGTACTCCTTAGATGAGGAATTAAATTTTGCATCCAACGAGTTCTCCCACTTGAAATTTGAGTAAAACCTTATGGAGATAAGCTGAAAATACGAGTTGAAAAGGTTGTTTTATTATTTTATTATTTTTTTAATATTTTTACTTTTTTACTCCAAAAATGGCGAATCATCCCCCATGGTTGACATCATCATCTTGAATAATATTGGTTCTTATACAATTTATTTTGATTGTACATTTTTCTTAGGAGGCCCATTTTAGACCTCAAAATTCCCCTAGTGCATATATTGAGATATCTTCGTGGTACGATACATCATTGCCTAAAGTACAATAACAAGGAAGTCAAGTTGATTGGATTCATAGATTTAGATTTGGGTGGTAGTGAGACCGATGGAAGAAGCACTACTGGAGGATGCTTTAGTTTGGGATTTGCCATGATCTCATGGATGAGTAGAAAGCAAGATCTTGTGCCTTTGAGTAGTGTTGAAGCAGAGTAAGTGGATGCATGCGAAGTGGGAAAGGAGGCTGTATGGTTGAGGAAGCTTTTGACAAATTTTCTACAAAAGCCTCTAGATCCTACTATGATTAATTGTGATAATCAAAGTTATATCAATATGTATGGAAATCTCATGTTTCATGCTAGATGAAGCATATCAACAATAAGTTCCACTAGATTAGGAACTTGGTGCAAGATGGGATCATGAAGCTATAATATGTCCTGACACACGATCAGGTAATTGATATACTAACAAAGTATCTTCCTAATAATAAGTTTGAGTATCTTAGAAGCATGCTTGGTTTAGTTGATATTGTTTATTTTGTTGAAGATAAGAGTTTGAAAGAGATTTGTTGGGACTTATGTGTGAGACACATTTCCTAGGAGGACATCTGGCCGGTTGATGTCTAGTTCCCAAAGTAGGGAGGGTCGCATTGGTCTTGGAGCTCTGACCTCAAATACATACTAGATCCCTGGGTTGATGATTAGCAAGTAAGCCTGATGGTACCTAGAGAGGCTGAAAGTTTTAGTCCATCTTAGTCGTACTTAGATATATTTCCCTGTTCAAGAATCTAGTCCATGGCATTGCGGTGCCTAAACTATTGATAGATCTTGGATAGACTTCCCTAGTTAGGAATCTAGTCCATGGCATTGTTGTGCTTAAACTCTTCATAATTCATATAGTTTGAAATCTTCTGTATGAATACCTCCCTAGTTAAGAGGGAGTGTTGAAAAACGTAACTAGGTTCGGTCTTCATAAAATGTATTTTTCAAAAGAATTTTTATTATTGTTACAATGACTTATTAAAGCACGGGTTTGATGCTTGGGTCATCATTTTGTTAGTTAAAGTCCCCATTGAGGACTCCTAGGATTAATAAAGAGTCATTGTATATTTTATGATACCCTTCTTGGGCTTTCGAACGATGTAAAAATAATTATTTTAGAGTCAAAAATAAATTATGTAACCTCCAAACCAAGTCAACCTCAAGAATATTAAGTCGGCCTCAAGGAAGGAAATTCGACCTCATTGGAAAGTTATATATACAAGGCAGTTTGACATCATTTGAGTATCTCAGTCTCTCAAGCATATTTCAATCTTTGGAAGCTGGAAATAATTTCAAAGTTGAAGGAAGGGTCCAAAAGGAGTGCGAGTTTGTTCATGGTGAAAGAGGAAGAAAATAAAACTTTCGATGCCTCTCTCTCTCTCTCTCTCTCTCTCTCTCTCTCTCTCTCTCTCGTGTGGGATGGTTTAGGAGATCAAAGTCTCCTAGTCTAGGTCGAAGTTGTTGTTGATGTTGGAAGCTGCCAAGTCGAAGTTGTTAGGGTCGAAGTGATGTTGCTGCTAGGTCTAATGTTGGATCGAATAAGGAGAGGCTAGATTGGTGTGGAGGACGTCTTTTTCTAGGTAGAAGAGTCTCAAGGAAAAATATTGAAGGAAGATATTTGGCTAGGTTTTCTCCTAGATATGGATTTTCCGTGACAGAGTGCCTAGATCTTGTGTCTTGTGTTTTTGTGATCTTCATGCACACATAATTTGGTAGTTTCTTGATGAAAGATAATATAAAAAATAAGTAAAAGAAGCCAACATAATTCACAAGTAATTATCACGAAAGAGAAATCTAACCCTAATCCTACTAGCATTGATTTATCAACAAAATATTACTCTAGAAAAATAGAACAATGATCTGTGGTACCTCTGCAATATAGGGTAGCAGCGCCCGAATGTAATTTCTGTTGTTGAAAAAGGAATACGCAGCTAATGTTTTTATTATTATTTCATAATGCAAAGTGTAACTCGCCGCATCGAATGTAAGGAAATTTCTTACAGCAGGTTGAATGTAATGTCCTTTTTTGTGGTTGTCTATTGTGAGAAAGAGTAGAAGTGAAACAACGCATATGAATGCAAATTTTGTTGTTTGCATATGAAATGCAAATGAGGCACAACAGTGCGAGATTTGTTGTTTGTTGAAATGAAAAGGGAAGCACGCATCAGTGCTCAATCAAGTCAAACTTTTGTAAGTCACCTTAGGATGACTCTTCTTGATAGGAATTATTGGGAAGAAAAACTTTGACATTGGCATCCTTGGAATTTTTCACTCTTAAAAACAATAGAAGGATCGTGACAAAAAGTGAAAGTAAAAATGCCTTGAAGTCAAATAGAAGGCTTTGTTGTACACTAAGATGCAAAATGAGAAGCTAAGCAGCCCCAGTAATTTGAAAATCATGATGATAGGAGAAACTGAAAGGACCCTGAAAGATCAATACAAGATCAAGTGGGAGCCTACACATTCTCACAAAACGATAAGTATTCTATTCTTTATTTCTTTCATTACATTACTGATGATTTCCTCTTTATATCTAGAATTATTTTTGTTACTTAATTATAATATTTTCCCTTGTGTTTTCCTTGGAAGAAAGGTTTGTAGGAATATTCTAAAAGAAAAAGATTGTGGCTAGATTTAGAGGGGCCTTCAAAAGGAGACTAAAAAGAAGCCTTTTTACAAAAGTAGCCCTTCAAGAGGAAGCCCCACAAGGTTTGTATAGGTAGCAACTCAAGCCTTTTGATTTTTAGGGTATGTTGAGGGTATCTAGGGCATATGATAAAAACCTATATTTTTAGGGTTTGGTGATAGTATATAGGGTTTATAACAAAACCCTTGTAGAAGTTCCTAAGGCATGAACAATGAAACCCTAGGTGTGAATGCTTCCAATATGTTTGAAACCCTAACATGGTTTAGTTGTTGGATATATAAGGTGTATTATTATTAAAGTTTTGTTGATAATATCTAAGGTTTATGACAAAACCCTAACAAAGGTTGTTGTAAGAGTCTAGGGCATGAAAGTGTAACCCTAGTTGATTACTTCTACTATGACTCTAACCCTAAGTAGGTTTAGGTTTTGAATATCTAATGTTTAATTTTTTATTCAAAGTTTTGATAACCTTAGGTGTTCTCCTTATGATAACATGATAACCCTAGATTGATAAATTATTTTCATGCTCTTGTACACATATATTTGTGTGATTGGTTGTACTTGTTGAGGTAAGTGGTTGGTAGCCAAGGTTCGCTTACACAATACTCCCCTTTAAAGATGGACTTAAGTATCTAGGATTCTGCCTCAAGCCCAACAACTACATAATTTCCGATTAGACGTGGTTGGTAGACAAGGTTGGAAAAAGAATAAACATGTGGCATCATTGATGGTTATCTTGAGTGGGACACTTTGTTCTTATTAAATCAGTATTAGAGGCAATTCTTGTCTATCAGATGTCGTTGGCTTGGATCCCAAAAGGAATTATATCCAAAACTCAATAGTTATGTTTCAAGCTACTATGGAGAGGTGAAAATGAACGTAGACCATTTGCTTGGATAAACTGGGCTCAAATTGTATTACCAAAGAAATGGGGAGGTTGGAGAATGAAGATTTTCATGGATAAACTGGGATCAAATTGCATTACCAAATAATGGGGAGGTTGAAGGATGAAGAATATGGCTTGCTTTGACAAGGTCCTTGCAGCTAAAATGGGATGGCAGTGACTCTCCACAAAATATCTCTGGATGGAAGTGGTCACAAAGAGGTACATTCACCCTCAGTGTATTGATGATTAGATCAGGAGCCCCAGCTAGAATAGATCTTCTATATCAATGATTTGGCTAGCTATTTTGAATTCTATGGAATACATATGTTCCAGATTGGATTTGAAAGTTGGATTAGGAACCAAGGTTCGCATCGAGATGGATGCTTGGTCTGGTAGCAAAATTCTCATATTCTTCCGCCTAATCACATTCACAATCTGGATACATCTGGGATAAGGACACTAAACCAAATCACGAATTTTGACAACTACTCCATTTTTTGTCAAGCTTGGAAATTTGCACTAAATTTGGGGATCTTGGATAGATGGCATTAGGAATGGTCTACGTATACCATGCACTCTCAGAAGCTTATGTTTGGATTCAAGACAGGGAGGATCAATTAGTCTGGGCCATATATCATCAAGGTAATTACTCTCCAAAAGCTTGATATCTCTTTATACACACAAATCATTAATTGCAGAATACTATTTGGTGGTGGCGTCTACTGTGAAATTTAAAAATCCCTCCTAAAGCCAAGTTGTTTATGTAGTGTATGTTTCACAACAAAGCCCCTACAAGTGATATCCTTCAACGCCACTCCTTCCAAGGTCCCACTTGGTGTGTTCTCTTTAGATGTTGTTTAGAAAGTATTGATCATTTATTTTTGCAATGCGAGGTTGTGACAAAATTATGGAATAAGATATATCAATTGATGGAAATTCCATATAAATGGGTGGGAGACTCTACTTGCTATGCTTGGGAATCTTGGTGGAATCGAGTCCACCCTACAAAGTTTCATAACCTTCCCCTGCTAGTAGGTTGGAGTATATGGATTTCTCGGAATAAACGCATTTTCCAAGACAAGGTACTTGATTGGAAATTGTCAATATCCCATATTATGGCTTTGTATAATTTGATCCCAGATGATGACACCAAGCAACAAAGTCGAAATATCATTGTTGAAACCATCGATAAATCTATACCGTGGGCTTATTTTAATGGTTTAGCTCAACAATAAGGTTGTGGCAGCAGGACCATCTTATATCTCAGTGATGACCATTATTACAAAATGAGTATGGCTTTAGGGAGAGACACAAACAATTATTATGAACTCAACAACAAGCTCTGTATTTGTTCTTTTGAGAAGGGATGCCGACAACTTCAGATTTTTGGTGATTCCAAACTTGTTATCAATTGGTTCAATATATAGGTTGAATGTCACGTGCACGCACTCAAAAATTTATTGGAAGAAATCTATGCTACTAAATCACGTTTTGACTATATTTATTGTTGACACATCTACATGGAGAGGAACGAGCTTTCTGACATCCTTTCCAAAGAAGTCATGCAATAACCTCCTAGTAGTTAGATGATACAAGAACAACATGGACATGACTTTTACCAGTATTATCACAGTCCTTTTATGGAGCAACATCCACATGGAGCACATATGCCCTGATGATACACAGATCTTTGATGGATACCCCATAGTAGTTATTTTGCATTTTTGTGTCAATTTATAGACCTATATATGTACATTTTTGTTTTGTAACTAGTACCACAATACCTTTTTATGGTTCATGTAGTCTCTCTACAGTTGTGGCTAGGCCACCAATTTTGACATATGTGCCATATGCAACATCTACAGTACGTAATTATCAATATTTAACATAATGAAAGTTACAATTTTTCCTTAGGGAAAAAATTTAAAATATCATAATAAATATTAATCACGTGAATAATTAATTAATTAATTTAATTATTAATAATTAATAGCGTTTATATTTCTTGACTTTTTAATTTAATCCCAAGGTGGTTATTTTTCAAAGAATTTAGACTTTTGTGATCCATAACATTTGTTTAGAAATTTTTTGGCGAAATCACATAATTGATCATTTGTCAACGCGTTTCGAACCAACCAGCGTGGTTCATCGTCAGGACAAGTTGAAGATACAGATCCAGTATAGCGTGTTAAATAGTCTAAGCAGAGACTCCATCGACTCCTTTCCTTAGTGTTGTTTTCCGTTGGGTTTGTTGTATTATTCTCTTGCTTTACTCCTGATTTGATTTGTTCTTCCTTTAATTTTCGTCCTTTTGGTTTGATTTAATCCCCTCTATTTTCCTTATTTATTCGAAGTTGATTTAATATTGGCATCTTGGGAATATTTAGCATAATATATTCTATTTAGTAAGCGATTGATTGATAGTAATTGTAATAACCTTAGAATGGAAGGTTTGTATTTAGCTTTCGATTAGCCTTAGATTTTTAACATCATAATGCTACGTTTAAGGTATAGTTAGAATTAATGAATGAATTAAAATTTGCATTTTCGTAATTAATTTTCCATTTATTCATGTAATAAAAAATTTTAATCCTAAGTTAATTTAAACTAACCTCACTAAATAAAGTAAGATGAAAACTGTTTAAATAGGTATTTTAATCCAAACAAAAAAATAGAATAAATATTATTAATATGTTAGGTAATGAAAAATTCTATTAATATATTTGGATAATACATATATATATATATTTAATCATTAAATAAAATATTATG
>APFE031709814.1:63451-74803 GCA_000404065.3 Pinus taeda | reverse complement strand
TTTTATTATTATATATTTATCAATATTAATATTAATATTAATATTAAATTTGTACCATTAATATTTATTATGTTAGTATTGCTGCTAGGTAAATTAATATTAATAATTTGGTTCTTTTGTTAAATATTTCTTTTCCTTTTTCCTTCTTCCATTTAATCGAGTGTACATTAGAGATGCCTTCCTTTCCACCAACCTTCCATCCATTCTATTCTTTAAAGGGTTGCTTCAAGCTTCCTTTCATTGAGTAATCCTAAAATTCATATTAACATCTCTTCCTTTCGGCATAGCAGCATAACTCTCTTATCAAGATATATCAACACATTGATTTCAATAAAAATAATTAGGCTAATATATAATATATATTAAATAACAATAATTAATTTACAAAGAAAATTATGTATTAAATAACCATAATTAATTTACAAAGAAATCATTCCTTTGTTATTCGGTGGCAAACCCTCGAGTGGATAGTTCTTAATCAAAATCGTTTTTCCAATGGCCGTTGTTGTACCTCAGAATTTCTTAAAATGGACTTATCAATTATTCTGTTTTTCCAACTATCAGACCAATGAGACATACACAAGAATCTCAAGTTAATTTTCTCTTTTCTCGAGAATGAGACCAATTCGAGGGATTAACATCAATATTTGAATACAAAGCACCAACATACACATTGTATGTTGATAGGCTCAAAACGCAAGCTCTCCATTATGAACACTCACCAATCAACCATACAAAACCATGATCGTAGTGAGTAATTATATTATAGCACATGAGTACCTAATACCAACAATGCCAATGAGTGAATTTTTGAATCTTAGAATATTAAAGTTAGTATATGGAACGAAAGTACTCAACATACTTCTTTACATGTATAAATTCTTGAGTGATTAGAACCACTGAACAATCAATTAACATTTAAATATGCTATTTATGAATCGAACACCTGTTTCTGGTTTTGATTTTTATTAATGAGAACGCTATGAAATTATTAAATTTAATAATTATAATTAATATTAGAGTGTAATAATTAATATTAATATATATATCAAAATTATTTGAAGGGATTTACATTTTGCTGATTAAATTATTAAAGTTTAATTTAAAAATCAAGCATAATTGACCTCTGATTTCCAATAGCCAGGTATTTTAGCAACAAAACCTTGACAATTAATCTAACCTCAATGTTTTTGATAATATTTATATTAATATTTAAATTATATGATGTGAATATTAAATTTAATAATAAAATCTGATAATTAATTAATAATATTAATTACTTAATTAATATAAAGCATAACATATTAAACTTATATTTTAATATATTATTTAAATTAGTATAATAAAAATACATTTATTTATACAATATATTAATAATATTTAAGTTATACATTAAAATATTAAGATATATATTAATTTATTAAGATAAACACTAATATAAGACAATTATGATTGATTTGATCAATCATATTTAACATGGACATATTAACTATATATTACCCATAATGATTGTACAATAATACATGTTAATTATGGTTGACTATCGTTGACATGGTCAATCATAGTCATAATGGGCATCATAGTCAGCATAATAATAAAAAATAGCTAATATGATTATCATGGTGAACCATAGTTATGGTTGGTATCATGGTCTATTTATATGTTACCTATAGTAGACCATAATGAGCTATTGAACCATAGTGGATGGCCATGGTTGACCATGGTGGCCTATAGTGGATGGCAATGGTTGATCATGGTGACCTATAGTTGTTGGTCGTGGTTGGCCATGGTTAAAAAATAATGAATCATAGCAAGTCATATTGACATATAAAATTTATGGAGGATAGGGGAATCCATTTACTGAGAATAAGTAAATGGAATCCATTACCGTTAGTAAATAGGTAAAGAGGTATACTACCTCTTTACCTATATTTACTTAATATATTATTAATATATAAATATTTAACATTTAATATAATATTAGTATAATATCAAAACATTAGCGTAACATTATTGTAACATTTAAATTAGATATAAGAGTTTAAAATAACATTACTTACACCTAATAATATATTAATTTACACATTTATAACGTCTTAACTATAAATTAAACTATATATTAACACATGTTAATTATGGTTGACTATTATTAACATGGTCAACTATGGTCATGATATGGCGATCATAGTCAACATTAGTCAACATGACTACCATGGTGAACCATACTTACCATAGGCATCGTGGTCCATCTATAGGTGATCTATAGTGAACCATAATGAACTATATTGAACCATAGTGGATTTTCATGGTTGACCATAGAAGCATTTAGTGGATGGTTAAGGTTAACCATATCCAAACAATTGTTAACCATCAACAAACAACATTGCAATGGTAACCATAGTTAAATCATTGTCAACTATAAATAAGCAATAGTCAAAATATGATAAACCATATTCAAACTGTATTCAAACCATGACCAATTATAGTCAACCATGGTTGATCAAAGTCAGACATTGTCAACCTTAGTCAACTAAGGTCATCCTTAGTCATTCACAATATTTTTTTTTGATAATAACAATCTTAACAATAATAAACTTAACTAGTAATAATAATAACAAAATGATAATAATAATTTTGTGACATCAAAATGGTACATAAATATATCAAATTTCACAATGTGATCAACATTGTTGCATGTGACAATCATTATTGCAATGTTACATTACATTGCAATTTATCCAATTTTGCAATGCAACATTAAAATGTGGTCAACCACATTTAATAGTGTTGTTGACTATGTTTGACTATCTTTGACAATCAAATGTCTTTAACTTCAATTAAAAATAATCACCTATCAATATTATTGATTAATATTAATAATCAAACATGTGACATTGAAATGATACATAAATCTATCCAATGTCAAAATGTGGCAAACATTGCTGCAATTTTACATTACATTGCCATTTTTCCAACATTACAATGCGACATTACAAAATTAGTCAATCAAATTTTCTAATGTGGTTGACTATATTGGACTATGTTTGATAATTAACACTCTTCAACTTTCGTCAAACATAATCACCTATCAATATTATTAATTAATATTAATAATTAAACATAGTGAGCCACAATAGTCAAACATAGTCAACTCTTATAGTCAATGTTTAAATAGTTGGCCAAGTTCAAACTTGTCAACCCTATGTTTACCATGTTTAACAATAGTCAACCCTGACAACCACATGGATGACAGTGATTGTCAATGATTGACTACCATGGTTAACTGTGATAAACCATTGAGAATGGTTGAATATGGTCAACCATGGTCTACCATGCTACCCTCATTTTCAACTATTCTCAACCATGGTTTACCATGCTCCCCTCCTTTTCAACCATTTTCAATCATGGTTTACCATGCTACCCTCCTTTTCAACCATAGTCAGCCATTGTAAAGCATTATCAATTATAGTTAACCATGGTTGACCAAAGTTAACATTGTCAACCTTAATCAACTAAGGTCATCCTTGGTCTATCACAATCAAGATTTAAAAATGTTTAATAATGTCAATATTAATATTAATCAAATTGACTAATAATAATAATAATATTAATATTGTGACACTGGAATAGTATAGAAATCTATTCAATGTCTCAATGTGACAAACATTATCCCAATATTACATTACATTGCAATTTATCCAATGTCGTAATGTGACAATACAAAATTAGTCAACCACCTTTAGTAATGTAGTTGACTATGCTTGACTATATTTAACACTCAACACTCTTAAACTTTGATTACACATAATTGCTTATTATTAATAGTAATTAATATTAATAGTCAAACATAGTCAACCAAATTATTTAAACATAATCAAATAAAGTCAACATTTATAGTCAGTGTTTAATTAGTTGACCATGATCAAACTTGGTCAACCATATGTTTACCATATTTAACAATACTCAACCTTGTTCACTCATAGTCATTCTCAGTCAGTATAACTCAACCATATTCAATTATAGTCATCCATGGTTGACCAAGGCCAAGGATTGTGAACCTTACACAATCAAGATTTAAAAATCTTTAATAATAAACATATTAATATTAATAAAATTGACAAATAACAATAATATTAATATTAAAGTTGGCATCATTATTATTATTATTACTAGTTGAGCATATAATTTTATAGGGTTGACCAATCTTATTCACAAACTTTAATAATAATAATAATATTAATGTTTATGAATAAGGTTTAATAATTAATAACAACATTAGCGTTTGTGAATAAAATTTAATAATAATAATAATAATAATAATTGACTATTATTATTATTATTATTGTTATTAAGGTTGACAACATCATCATTATTATTATTATTATTATTTTACCATGAATTAACTTAGTCAACCCTATGTTTACCATATTCAACAATACTTAACCTTATTCATTCATAGTCATTCTTAATCAACGTAAGTGAACCATGTTCAATTGTAGTCAACCGTGTTTTACCAAAGCCAACCAAGGTCATCCTTTGTTGATCATAGTCATAGTTTAATAATAACAATAAAGTTGACTATTAATAATATTAATACTAATTATCTACTATCTTTTCTCTTTCACATCGACCATTAACTAGCACAACCACATTATTAAATGTAGTTGATATACATCAATCAACGTCATTTTCCACCTTTTATACATCAATCGTCCTATAAAAATTATGTTACAATGTAATTATGTTTATAATAATATAACCCACTATGTGAATTCATTTTCATATCCCTAATTAAAAGAACAAAGAAAATAAAATTAATAAACCTCACAATAATTAAAAATTCAAAAAGTTATAAATAAAAGCATACTACTCAAATAATAATATGGAAGTAATATAATTTTTTTTATATATAATATAAAGTAAAAAACCAAAAAATTAATAAGGTTCATAATAATAAATAATTCCAAATAATAATATGGAAACAATAAATTTTTCCCCTGGAAAAATCTTAATCTTTCATTTATGTTAGAAAAATTACATATTGTAGATGCACATGGGTGCATATGCTATAGTTCTCAGCCTGTAAAAAGGCTCAACAGGTGCTCAAAAAACATTAGCGTATTTACCAGATTACATCGCGCAGGATGCTCATATAAGTACTGTTTTGTTGATATATACATATTTGCCACACAGGGCCATTCATATTCTTTCTTGTCCATTCATGAAATTACAAAAAATTGTACAATGACTGTCAAAAATTTGTTTGTTGTTCAGTTCATGGGCTTTCTGCCCTATGGTAATGAGGGTCTATGTATGGTCGGTGGTAATATTGGAAAGCATCTGTCCCTCGCTGCTCCTGGATCAACCACCCCCCTCGGGGAAGTGACGTGGCCACCTTGGATAATTCGTCGGCGCTGCTGTTATATTCCCTGTAGATATGTTAGCAAGTGATATCATTAAAAAGAGCCTTCATATTGTGTATATCATCCAATATATTGATGAGTGTGTGAGTGTGGCATGTAGTGATATTATTGAACCAATCTACAATGATCTTTGAATCTCCATATATGTGAATGACCATGCAATTATGATTCAATGAGGAATGCATGAGATGACAAAGTGAGATGAGTTCAGCAAAATTGTTTGAGCCAATCCCCAAGCCCATTCGAACTTTATAGTAGTGTTGTTCGCTGATATAGAGGATGAAGCCACTGCCACATCCCTGCTATTGCGCTGCACCATCAAAAAATGCCCAAGGGACATTTTTATCGATGTGTGGGGGGTCATGTGGCCTACAGATATGCGGTTGGGGTGGCTCAAGCATATCATTGAAAGCTGATATGATGAGAGCAGATGTGTGTGACCATCTAGCTAGTTTGCCATCGAAAATATTCTGGTTCTGTGCCAACCATAGGTACCAGCAGATGATAATTGGGAGGCTCTGTAATTTAGATCCTCTATGCCTGTGATATTAGCTCTCCCATGCTCGGATAATGTCATCGCCATCCCATGTGCCCGAAAATATGATACCTGTTGATATGTTTTGCCATAATTCTATCATGGCTATACACTTCAAAAAGAGGTGTGTAGTCGACTCAGTAGCATTTTTACATAGTGTACACCAGGTAGGCCCATAGATGGCTCGGTGCATGAGATATTCCCTTGTGGGGACTTTGTATTTTAATATACACCAGAAAAATAATTTTGTCCAGGGTGGCGCTGTGAGCTTCCAGATAGCCTTCCACTAGAAAGTAATCAAATCTGGCACTTTGTGTGAAATCAGCACTTGATAGCCCGAATTTGGGGTATACATACTGCTGTCAGAGCGGTGCCAAATGAGCTCATATGATCCTTATTTGATCCTAATGTGTGATTCAAGAAGGGATGCAGTGTAATCGTTCCATTCTTGATGCCAACATTGTGGTAGGTTTAGTTGATGAGCAGATTTCCATCGTTGTGCAAGTATGGTGGAATTTAGAGGATCTGTAATGTTTGCTAGGATAGTAATCTCATGGGAGTGCAGATGCTGTATGAGCTCCCTGGAAAGTAGATGCCTGCCCCCACTACCTATCCATGGATCAAGTCCAATACGAGCCAAATGTCCATCGTTTATTCTCCACACTAGATTTTCCCTTATGAGAGGTAGAGAATGAAGTTGGGCCTTCCATACCGATGAGATGTTGGTTTTTGGCCAGTTAGGTAGCTGAATCCATTCCATAATATTCATAGGCCAAATATATTTGTGATATGAGATGCAGGTCCAGAGATTTTGTCCCGTGAGAAGAGTCCACCCCATCTTTGCTGCAAGAGCCTGTGCAAATAAGGGTAGATCTTTTAAACCCCAACCCCCCCATTTCTTGGGCAATGCTATCCTACTCTAGCCCACCCATGCAAAGATTGTCTTATCCTGATTTCCATTCCATAAGTATCTATTGCAGATTTGTTGTAGTTTGGTCAATATGCTTCGCGGGATCCAAGCGAGAGCCATCCAGTAGATGGGCGTGGCCTCAAGGACATATTTTATCAATACAAGTCTGCCAGCTCTGGATAGATATCGGTGGCTCCAATTGTTTAGCCTCTTCTCCAATTTTGATACAAGCCATGTCCAGTCGGAAATCTTCTGGCTGATAGGCTTGATCCAGAATCCCAGGTATTTTAGACCTCAATCTAGAGGATTAATGCGATAAGGAAACAAACGGTGAGCAAATTGGGACTCATGAATAGAGGTACGAGTGAAAGTGATGGTGGATTTTGAGTTGTTTGCTAACATTCCAGTAGCTGATGAGAAGAGGGTGAGGATCTTAGAAAAAGTACGGGAATACCTGATTTTTCCATCAAGAAAGATAATGACATCATCCACAAATAGAAGATGAGTGAGAAAGCAATCATCCGATATTTTGAGGCTGCAAACATCACCGTCTCTCTTGGCAGATGCAATCAAATGACTGAGTCCATCCATGACGATCAAGAAAAGTAGGGGTGATAGTGGACAACCCTATTTGAGTCCCCTTTCTGAATGGAAAAAATGAGATGCAGATCCGTTTATGAGAACACTGAAATTGGGGGTGGTGATGCAAGCCATGATCCAAGTAATGAAATTGTGAGGGAAACCCAGATGAATGAGGAGCATCTTAATGAAAAGCTAATTGACACGATCAAAAGCCTTTGCCAAGTCAATTTTAAGGGTGATGGCCTTAAGGTGTCTAGTCCAGATTGAATGAATGGCTTCTTGGGCAGAGCCAATAGCTTCATGAATCTAGCGGTGTTCAAGAAATGCAAATTGTTGGGGAGCAATATGGCGAGATAGGATAGGGCGAAGACGATTTGCTATGATCTTGGAGATGATCTTATAGAGACAATTGTAGAGGGAAATGGGTCTGTAATCATTGAAGGAGGATGGGGAGTCCGATTTCGGTATAAGAGCAATAAAAGTCGAGTTGATGGCATTATACAAGGTCCCAGATATGCGGCATTCCTCCACAACCCTAAACAGGTCCTGACTGAGCAGATCATAGAAAGCAATGAAAATTCAATGGTCCAACCATCCAGACCCAGGCTTTTATCCTTTTTGAACTATTTCAATGTGCCCTCTAGCTCCCCGGGAGTCACAGGATCAAATAATGCCTCAACTTCTTCCCTATTTACAAATCTGGGGAAGTATCCAGCAATTTGTATGATATCTGCAATAGTCGAGCCACGGGGGTCTTTATAGAGGTTCCTGAAGTGAGAGGATCCCAGGTGAGAGAGCTTTCTAAAAGTATCAGCCTCTCCTCCCTCTGGAATCGACATGCGCCAGATAATGTTTGTGACTTTTCTGCCTTTTGCAAAATTGTGAAAAAACCTAGTGTTGTCATCCCCTACTTTTGACCAAATGGCTCTGCTTTGGAGGCGAAGTGATTCCTCTCTGTCTTTTAGTATCTGAGACTTCTGACTTTCAAGCTCCACTAGGTGTGATTTTTGTTCAGCTATAGCAAACCCCAAACCTCGCTCATCCAGTAGGGAGTAAAGTTCTGATTCAATGTGCAAAAGGGTCGAATTATCCCTTTGATATTTATCTCTGGCCCATTTGATGGATAGGTGCTTGAGCTGGGATAGATTGGTGCAGAAACCTTTTGCAAGTGAGTCTGATCTGTCAATCAGATTCGCAGCCCAATAATCTGATACCATTCGAATGTAAGATGGGTCTTGAAGCCATACATGATTGAATTTGTAAGGAGCTTTGGGCTTTTGAGTAGGTCTCGCGATCTCTGGGTATACAGGGGAGTGATCCGATATGCCCCCAGCACCCACCCATTGTTTATAGTGGTGCAACTGTTGAATTAGGGTCTCTTTCATGATAAATCTGTCCAGTCTGCGGGCTAGGGCGGCCTCACCCACCCTTTTATTCCGCCAAGTGGGGAGGGGTTTGTTCATAGGGACATCGATCAGATTGTGTCTAGCTAGGAGATCAGTCATGTAGCCTGTGATCGAGTCCACCTGTGCCATAGATCCCCAAGATTCACCATACCCTAGGGAGAAATTTAAATCTCCTCCAATAATGATATGCTCAGCAAAGAAAATAGAGAGACCAAGTAGATATTACCAAAAATGCTCCCTTTCTTGACACGGACCATATATGTTGATGACTCAAAGGCTATACCCAAGATCCGCCGAAAAGAGATCTATTCCCATGAAACCCCGACCTCCCTAGGAGGCTTGTAATCTGATGGATTTGGGGTTGTATCCAATCGCTAGGCCACCTGATCGCCCAGTAGAATCAAGAGATGAGAAATTCCACCCCGGACATATGGAGGATAATGTATCAGAAATAAGATTGGCCAGGCCTAGGGTTTCTTGCAGTAGTATAATATCGACAGGAACAATCTCAAAAAGTCTACACAAGGCTAGTTTCTTGGAGGCACTAGCCATGCCCCTGCAGTTAAAAGAGAGGCATTTCATGGGGGAATGCTAGCAAGGGTGTTCGCTGCTCTAAGAACCCCATCAAGAGTAGATTGACGGCCAGAGGTGACTTTAGCTCCAGCACGTCAGATAGCTTTAGATAGATCTGATTTTCTTCCCCGAGCTGACATGGGAGTTGTACCGGGGATGGCAAGACCCAAACCGACAAAGTTTAACGGGGATTCCCTGGTAATAGTGCGGGGGCGTAAGTTATAGTGATGAGCCTGTGACCCCCGAGATGAAGATGGTGAAATGGAAGGTGAGGATAGAGTGCAAAGAGGTGGCAGAGGGTGTAATGGCAGGCAAAGATGATATAGTGCAATATGCAACAGAGATGGAGGGCACATGCAAGGATGAGAAAAGAGAAAAACAAGTGGAGGGGGGAGAAAGAGAAGTACTCGAACCAATGGTGTCTGTTGCAGCTGTAAGATATCTAGTGACTGGTGGTGAACGAGTGTTGCAGGCGGCGACCACTGCCTGTTGGGACATGTGAGCCGAGGGAGATGGACCCGATACAGGAGGTCGCTGAGTAGGCGGAGATACGGTCCTGGAGGGTATAGTAGATGCAGTGGGGGTGTCCTCTGATTTCTTGTTGAGGGGGCAGTCCCTGAAAAGGTGCCCCATCTTGTGACATCGCCGGCATCGGTATGGAACCCCTTCATAATCCAGAATCTGTACCCTGGTGTAGTTCCCCCAATGCAGTGTGATCTTCTCCTCCAGAACCTCGCGGGTATCCAGATGCACAAGAATATGAGCTAGGGTTCTGTTCCTTGATTCCACGAAGGTACGATCGTGATCAAGGTATGTCCCTGGGGCATTCCCTATACTAATGAAAACCTCCTCACACCAGTACTGGAGAGGGAGTCCTGGCAAACGAACCCGTAATGGCCCGACCCCAATTTGTTCTCGCTCGGGATCAAACAGGGGACTCCATCTCTTAAGAAGAACAGGAGCCATCTCAATGTGCCAATATCTACCGAGCACTAGATCGGTGTAGTTCTCTTTTGCAAAATGTAGCACGAACCAGCCTCTGGGAAGGACTTGAACCTCTGGTAATTCTTTGAGAATGTCACCCCAGATTTCCTTGACCCATAGAGTAAGCCTAGTTGTCGAATATGCCCTACCCCGAACGTGACCCACTAGAATAGTGTTGGCCATGATTGTTGCTTCCCCTATTGCCGAGGTCTCTCCAAAATGGATTGTGATGTCCCTTGAGGTTGCTTTCACACACTTAGCTTTTCTTTTCTGCGAACGGAGCGTAGATGGATGGTTCGCTAATGGAACCGGGGAACCGTCCCGAGGGGTGGATCTACCAGAGCGAACCCTGACCGCCAGAGTCTCGAAACACCCAAATGGCGTATGGTGGGTACCAGATGGGGGAGGGTTTACCACTAGAGATGGTCCTGTAGTCGTCGTGGCAAAGACAGAGGAAATGGGTGGATTTGGGTCGAAAGGGGGTGACGAAGGTGCTATAGTATTCAATATGTGAAGGGTCCTAGGGGACAGAGGAGGAGCTTCCACGCCAAAGGTAAATGGGACAGAAGTCCCTACTAAAGGTAAACCTGATAGATGCCCCGGCAAGGCGACAACAGGCGATGGGAGACCAGGGCCAGAGAAATTAGGGTACCCAAAAATAACGCGATCAGGGTGAGGGTTGTCGGTATAATCCACCACCTCTGTGTCCAGTGATACTCCCAATAATCCTGTAGATGAAGACATCCTGATAACGACAGATGGGTGGGAACGAGAAAAAATGAAATGATGTTGTCGGCTACAGGTACTCCTGCAGTAATGGTAACAGGCTGCGGTAAACTAGGGTGAAAACAAAAGTTTGGCCGAAACCCTTACGGAGACCTGTGACACCTTCCCGTTCCTCCATCCCGGCGCTCCTGAAAATTGTTCAAATCCTGGAAG
>APFE031709814.1:11659-47922 GCA_000404065.3 Pinus taeda | reverse complement strand
AAATATATAAACATTTAAAAATATATGTAATGAAAAAAAAGATAATAAAACAACAATAAGCAATAGGAGTGCAATAAAGCTTGTGCACACCACATTTTTTTACCTAAATTGAAAATCGAAAATTTCATAATTACCTTTGAAATAAATCTTAATCCTCTATCCTAACTATTATGAAAAATATTCCATGGAGGTTAAATCACTACACTCCACCTCATAATTATTGATAATTAAATTAAAATTCTAGAAGCCCTATCCCAAAATAAACAAACTTATCAATATAATTATTTTAATACAATAAAACTAATTTTTATTTATTCCTAAGAACAATTTTCATTTAATTAAGAGTTGTCCCTACATTGTAAATAACCATTTCCTAAGAATTTTTCTATTATTCTACAAATACAAAGCATCAAAATTAACTCTCATATACTCTCATATTTCCTTTTTACCATTGCTTATGCAGGAAATAAGTTTTAAGTTTTAAGCAAATGATTGTGCAAAAAACATCGAAATGCTCATACAATTTTAAGTAATTGAGTACTCATTCTAAGGAAAAGTTTGAGTACTTGTAGCAAAAATTACCTTAGTTCAAAGCACAATAATTTTTCTCTCGTCTCTCCATGAAAATATGAGGTCGAGGTGATTTTGATGGAATAGATACTCATCAATGTTAGGTCTCAGTTAACAACTTAGAACACAATTTTTGTAAAAATTTAGCCTTTTTAGCTCATGGTAGCAACACACAATTCCCATAAAAATTTAGCTCATGGTAGCAACACACTACACTCGTATTAAAACACTAACAAGTAGAATGAAAAACCTTTAACATACTCGCAAAACAATGAATGATATTGAAAAATATATATAAACAAGAACTAAAAATAAGAGTTATAATGGGAAAACTCAAACTTTGGTGTAGGCATGCATGCACCCTCTTCAACCTCTTCTAGTTTACTGAAGGACAGTCAATTCGCCTCTTAAAGGCTTACCAATGCCCCCTCAACTTGTGGGTACGCAAATATGTTATTGTACAAATTGTTGCAATTATAATAGGGAGGAATTTTCCAAATAACATGTATATATTCTAACCATATCTCTTTGCAAGGAGAGTGTTATCGTTACCCTAAGCATCTCTTGTAGTATCTCCAATTTCCCCTTATTAAAAGGCCTCATAAAAATGGCTACAACTTGCAAGCCTAATCATAATTTTTGAATGCATATTTCCACAGTTATAAAATATAGTAAAAGTGTATTGTAGTATCTCCAATTTCCCCTTATCCAGGGGCCTCATCAAAATGGCTGCAACTTGCAAGCCCAACCATAATTTTTGAATGCATATTTCCAACTTGCAAGCCCAACCATAATTTTTGAATGCATATTTCCACAGTTATAAAATATAGTAAAAGTGATTTATGGAAGAAACTATGTGATGAGGAGATGACCATTTTTCCCGCTATATGCTAAAAAAATGTTTTCAGAATATTCAAGGTGAAAATCCATTCTACAATGGAAACTTCAATAACAACCTACCAACCTCAAATATCCTTCAGATAAACTTCACGAATCAAAATGGCAGAGATGGGTCTTTGAGTTGTCAGGCAATTAGCCTTATTGCCTTTCTTAATACAATATAATGGATATTTATTTGCTACCTGACCATTCAGAACCTTGTTTTGGGGCATTATAACAATTGTTCAATGTTTTCAGGTTATTTTTGTATAATGAAAGTAGATACTAAAGATATGGGTTATAAGGGAGCTAATCCAAAATTCTGATTGATAGAATCAAAGTCAATCGACAATCCAGCAACAGACTAAACCAGACTGGAAAAAACCAAAGACCAAAACCACAACAGGTTGTAGATCATGTCTGCACTGGGCTTATCCACTCCATCCAGTACATCAATACTTAGATTAGGTCCCATTTGGTTTGGTCTTGTGTTAATACCCATCTGAACGTATACATTTTCGTCATTGTTTACATCAGAATAGATACTTTAATGGTCGATCCAGATTTACACAATCCAGTTTCTAGGTGAAGTATCAATAGTTTGATTAGGTTTAATCGTTCTTTGGCCTCATTTTTTCCATTCACTAGAAAACTTAAAATTACCTCGAACCAAACCTGTAGTTAGGTCCAATCTTTCTGGAATAGATGACTCAACGGATTAGGATTGCTGGATAAATTTCCTGATTTTATTTTTGATTCTAGGTCGTCATGGTTCTTAGTTTCTTGCAGCTTGGCTTGGTCTATTGTCGAATTGTTGATTGAGTTTGGTTCTATCCATCAGATATTTTTATGAGGGGTTTTCTAATTTTCCCCTGATTTTGCCTAGTAATGGTGGCCTTTCTGTCGTACTTCTATTTTTTCAATGTTTTTAATGCTTATTGTTTTGTTAAAATAAAATCATAAAAAATAGAAGCATATTTTCTTTAAAAATAAATAAATCAACCACTTAAATTTAGAGGAAAGTTTTGCAAAAGGCACTAAACTCCATCATCATAGGTTTTTGTAGGGCTCATTTTTCCTTTTTAAGAAGAATTTAATAGCACTGAAATAAAATGAAACAAGAGCAGGATAATATGAAATACATGAAAGTGTAACTAGTCCAAAATATGGAGTTTGGAGGTCATGAGACAGGGGTCCAAGGAAGGATGGAAGAAGAATAGGGTATCTAGTCTAAAGAGGACAGAGGACAATGAGGCTCTCCACAGAAGTATGTCAAGGGAAGAACTAATAGATACTTCGAAGGAATCCAAAGGTTTTTGTAGTTATTTATCAACTACTGCATTATTGTTGTTCTTGTTGAGGATTTCTGGCCATTCCAAACAAAATTACAGTGGAAAGATGCTCTGATACCACTATTGTGAATTTTCTATTTAAATTCCAAAACAAACAAAAAAAATATGAACAGAGAGTAATACTCTGTTTTGGGAATTTCTGATAATTCCAGAACAAACGAACAGAACAAAACAATGCTATGTTTTAACACAACAAAAACAAAAAAAAAAAAATCGCTTTGCTGAAACTGGTGTTTCAGCGACGTAATTTTGTTAGTTGCTGATCGTGGTGTTTCAGCAACGGTATTTTGACGTCATGACTATTTTTGACTTATGGTGTTTCAGCAACACTCGTTTTGACGTCAAGACTATTTTCGGCTTACGGTGTTTCAGCAACACACACAAAAAACTTGTACTCATTAACAATAAACCAACTGATACAAAAACATCTTCCTCACTTAGAGGGATTTTCACAAGAGATTATGCTGAAAAGCATCTTCCTCTTATCCAGAGGGATTCAGCATCTTCCTCTTGATAGAGGAATTTCACAACTGTCTATGTTGAAAAGCATCTTCCTTTTAAGAGAGGGATTCTCCAAGGAACGCTTCAGTTCCACACAAATAAATTTACTTTGTTTCTGCTTTGAAATTTTACACTGTTGTGTGTAAAATTTCAATACATTTATGCTGCTGCATATTCCATTACAAAAACTCTATCTCAGCACTGTTGTCTCAGCACTGCTGTCTCAGCAACTCTATCTATCACTGCACTGTTGTGCATAAAACAACTTCTTGAATTACTCTCGCGCATTACATTTCATGTTCAGTTTAAATGAACAACAAAAACATACGCACTGCGTGCTCCCCTTGTAAGTTCTCAACGAACAACAACTAAAACATATTCATACTGTTGTGTGCTGCGTTTCCATATTCACCAACAGAAAACTATACTCACGCTACTGTGTGATTCCCTTCATTGATTACAATCGCACTGCTGCTATGCCTCACTTGCATTTCAGATGGAAACAACAACTGTGTTGCTGCGTTTCTACCCTCTCTCACAACAAACAATCACAAAACAAATTACATTCAAATCTGCATTGTTGTGCGTTTCACTATTCTGGAAGCATTTTTCTTCATGCTGTTGCGTGCTCTCCTCTGCTCTCTTACTCTCATCTACACTGTTGTGTCTACAAATATATAGTGCATTAGGGATCATAACAATCCATCAACCGCTTCAACTCTCTGACAGAGTCTCTAATTCGAGTCTCTGATTCAATCTGCTGCTCATGATGAACAACTCTAATCTTTTGCTATATTTCTTGAGTCGGTGGTGATGAAATCCATGGCTCATAAATACTGCGACGGCTCGAGACTGGTTCTTTTCTCTTTCAACCATTCTGCTCATTAATACGGTTGTTTAGAAGTAATGGCGCAGCGGTGGATCTAATCTTCCTCCTTCGCGAACACAAAAATAGTTAAAGGGTGAAAAGACGGTAATGGCGGTGGCTTAACAGAACGGGAATAAATATGAGGTGTCGGATCAGGACAAATAGACGGCGGCTGCTGCTGTTCAACTGTTCAGTGGAGTTGAAATTATAATTTCAACAGTTTTGTTGGAATGGCCATAAAACCATTTTCAACAAAGAATGTATATGGTTAATGTAAACTTTGATGTTCATTTTGATGGAAGAAAGCTATCAAATAACTCCTCCATCTCCTACAAATGGAAAACTGGATTTGACCACTAGAGTGTTGATAAGAGAAATAAATATGTAAATTCTGATTTCCCTAGAAATATGGAACATTAGTTTAGAGAATTTTCGGCAAAATCACATAATTAATCATTTGTGACGCGTTTCGAACCAACCAGTGTGGTTAAACTTGTGCTGACCATGAACCACACTGGTTGTTCGAAACGCGTCACAAATGATTAATTATGTGATTTTGCCGAAAATTCTCTAAACTAATGTTATGGATCACAGAAGTCTAAATTCATTAATATTGATCATTTTTCTTGCAAAATAAATATATGAAATATATAAGGATGAATTCGTTATTTAATTCATTTCTTAAAGTATGACAGAAAATATGCAAAATTCATTGATTCATAATGTAAACAAATTACAAACCCACAATTCCCGATTGTTCTATAGTATATCCCTTCGAATATCAATAAATCCTTGAAATGGGTGCACACATATCCGTAAAAGTATAATAGAGTGAACTTATTACATGAACAAAGATTCAGATGCCCACCATATTTAAGAGGAAAAAACACAGGAAGCAAAGGAAAATGAGCATGAAGACATAATCTAGAATGACGAGGAAGGTTGTAGAGAAATGGTTTCTGGGATTGGGTGTCTCAGTGGATGCCATGGCTTCTCTAGTATGAACCATAGGTTGTTTATTGGAACCAACAAAAACTGGACCCGATCTGATTTCAAAGACAAAGGAAAGAAACGAGAGAAAAAAAATTGTGTGATTATAGATACAGACCATGTTGCACGGTAGCAGATGTGTATGCGGGTCTTGTCTAACATTTCCCTGTGGATTCTTATCGCTAATGATCTCTTGTGATATACCAGGCATTTATTTTTGTGACTATTTCTAATGTTCTCTCTTGAAATAAGCTATCAATGCGACTGTAAAGAAAAAATATATGACGTGTCTGGAAACAACTTACAGTAAAAAAGAAATGGGCTCCAACAGAAAGAAACGGTTCAACAATACATAGATGATAATACCAATTCAACAGACTATAATGGTTTATGTGTATAACAATGTTCCAACAGAAAGTAAATTCTACTTTTAACTGAATGACTTATGCCTTCAGATGATTGCAGTACTCCCTGAAATCCTTGTCAGGATCAAGTCGGATTCAGTTGTGCTTATGATCTTCTTCGGGCTTTGGAGGAAGCTTATTCAACCTTCACAAGGTTCAACTTTCATCAATTCGAGCGACTCAATTGTCTCAGGATCGTATGTTGATCTGTTGCAGGAAAAGCGAAGGGTCTGCAGCTTGTTACAGGTGCTTCAAAGAGTTTCACTTACGATTTTCGATTCCCCAGAGATTCAGCCGATCAAAAAAATCTCTTCACGCAGTGAAAATATATTCAAGTAGTTCATAAATCACTTGCTTCGTCTTTTGTTGGCCTTAAGATACTTTGTCTGTGTCAACGTGTGTCGATATGGTCAATTGGTTAATCACAAGACTAAAGAAGGGCCTGGATTCGACTTCAGAATCCCTCCATACTTTCATGAATGTCTGTGAAACCAAGAATTATTCCTATTAATTAATGATGAGGCAATGACACAACATCTAGAATCACAGTAGGGTTTCATAGCAAGTGCCTTGTGCATATGCTGAAGAGGGACTGTTGGAATTGTAAATTCCAGAAAATGATCAAGATTACAGTAACACGCCTTCCGTCAAGAAGCAGCAGAAATAGGGGAAGACATGGCCATTGAAAAAACCTTTGAAACAATGTGGTCTTCATCTTTGAAGATCCATCGTGACTGTGCTGCATTGGTGCAACGACTTAGAGAAGAGGGGCAACCACCATTTAAGAAATCGTCAACTGTTAAAGAAACCGCTGAACTTATGTCCACCCAACACCTGTAACCATGATCAAACGACAAATATTGATTCCATCATGTAACACCAACCATGATCAAACGACAAATATTAATTCCATCGTCTAACACCAAAATCAACGGCGCAAGAAGCTACCGAGGGGCACGGTGGGAAATTATTCCCACAGAAACGCATTACGGTGTAATAATATTAATAACTTAATAGTATTATTTAAATTTTAATATTAATAATATTAATAATTTAATATTAATAATAAGTTTTTAATAACATAATAATAATTATGCATTAATACATTAATCTATAAATTAAATTATTAATAATATATTTTATGATGGGTCAGAATGAAAGCAATTTTTTTTACATGGGTAAAGTGGGATTGGATTGCTTTGCTTAAAAAATGGGGTGGATGAGGCATAAAAAACTTATTTTATTTCTCATAGTTTCTTTCTTCCAAAGTTGAATGGAGGTTAATTACTGTTGATAGTGTCTAGACGAAGGTGGTAAATATAAAGTATATATTCCCGCTTTTAGTGGAAGAATGGATCCGTTTACAAAACAAGAGCAACGTAAATTCCTTGACGATTTGGAAGGTAGTAACGGAATCCTTCAACATCATTGGATCGGTTCTTGCATGGAGAATTGGATCTGGAGAGCGAGTGCGGATAAGGATAGGTCCTTGGTCTAGTTGCGGTGATATGCATGTCCTTCTACCTGAATTAGTGTCATATCTGGGCAAGAATGGTAAGAAAACACTAAATGAAATTGTTGATTCAGAAAATACATCCATATGGGGGTAGAAATGGTTGTCAGCACGAGCATTAAATTTACCAGATCACTGACATCAAATCTCGAATGATTATACAAATGCTTTAGCAATCTCACATGTTAGAATTCAGGATCCCGAGGATGAAGTATTATGGATTCGTTAAAAAAAATATATTACAATCCTAAGGAAGGTTACTTATATGCTTATGTAGTTAAAGAACCTGAGGAGTTGATCTAATGGTGGAAGCTCATTTGGAAACTGAAAAGTCCACCAAAAGAAAAAACAATTTGTTGTGTTTACTTACAAACAAAATCCCGATAAGAGAAAACCTTAAGAGAAGATCCTTCGAGGGGCCTTCATGGTGTCCATTATGCAACATGGATGTTGAATAAGTTGATCAAATGTTTTGGTGTGTCTGATCCCTTCTCATATTTGGAATTTTATATATCAATCCATGAATATGCATATTAGGTAGCAAGGTGAATCATTCACTGAAGCATGGAAAACTTGGTGGTATGAGGAAAACCCAAAAAAAAACAAAGAAACATTCATGCACTCATTTTCTGGGGTATTTGGATTTGAAGGAACATAAAAAAATTCCAAGAGAAATTATTCCTACCAAATCGGATTGGAGCAGAAATCATTTCCATTTATGATCTCCTTCGTGACGAACAAGAGCATCCAAATTCCCATATTATCTCCAATGAAGTCATATACCATTCAATACCTGGGAGTTAATTCAATGGTTCGACTCAAAATGGCAGATGTGGTGGGGGTGTTGTTCTATAACTTTGGAGTTCTCACTATTTCAAACTAAAGCCTGGACTAGGTTAGGGTACTAACAATCTCACATAACTTTTTAGTATGAAGTTATTTATCCTCTTTACTTTGGAAAAAGGATGCTCACAGTTACAAATATTTCATGACTCCAAAGTGATTATTGGTTGGTTCAACAAAAAAACTATATGTCACATGCACACACTTAGAAATTTATTGGAGGATTTTTTTAATTTTAAATCACATTTTGATACCATCTCTTGTCAAAACATCTATAGGGAAAGGAATACACTTTCTGATCAATTATTCAAAGAGGGTGCACAACAGGACCATGGTACTTGGTTGATATCTGAAGAAAATGGAGGAGAGTTCTATCAATATTATCATCGCCCATTCATCGTCATTGACCGTAGGAAACACTCACATGGAATAATTTTTTATTTTTTCATCATATATCACAACTGATGATTTTTGTTAGTTCGCAACCATATGAATGGTCACTTTTCACAGATGGACTATTTATGTATATATATTTATGTCCAACTGATCTGAGTATATATTTTGGACATTTTTTTGGACAATTTATATATCTTCATATGATTGTTGAATGTTTCAACAATCAATTTTTGATATGCTATATGACATATACAACATGTGATTTTCAATATATATATATAAAATCACAATTTTTCCTTGGGGCAAAAAACACATTAATAATATATTAATCTAAAAATTAACACGTCATAATTTTTTTCTGAGAAAATATTTGGGCAAATCCAACCAAAGGTATCACTTCCCGCCAGCTTATTAGCAAAGCCTAACTCTGAGGGCATCAAGGAAAATTTACTTTGTGACCTTCCCATTAGCAAGGTGCTTTTAGCAACGGGAACTTGACCAATTGAGATAACCCTAGGGGCTTACATTAATACATCATAATCATGATTTACTTGGTCAAATATAGTCAACATGAACATCTATGTTCAACCATGATTAATGATAGGGTTAATATTAATAAGTTTAATAATTTTAATGGTTAAGGTTAATTTTAATAAATTTAACATTAATAGGTTTAATAATAAGGTTAGTATTAATATTAAAGTTCAATAATTTTATTAATAATATTAATAACTTAAAAATATTATTTAAACATTAATAAAATTGTAGTAGTAAATAGATATTAGTACATTAATATATAAATTATCACAATAATAATATATTAATATAAACATTAACACATCATAATTATGATTGACTTGGTCAAACACACATTGTATCTGATTCAAATTGTCTAGTTTCTCCACAATTCGTGGAATTGGTATACAGATTCTTATACATGTATCTTTAAAAAGCGCTAATTCAACAGCTTGATACCATTTATCCATATATGGAATACCAATTTCATAAACGATCACACCACATCTGATTAAGAATCTTGCTAGAGATATTTCTAGGAGATTATCTCCCATGAAAAATACAGATTTTCTGCGTACCAAGTCAAGATAATCTTTTAAACCCTCCCATATCCGTTCCTCTCTTTCCTCCAGTCTCTAGGCCTCAATACCAAATATAGGACAAATCCTTTTGATCAAAGCATGTGTTCCATTCGGACCAATAGGAAAAGGAGCTATGATTAATTCGTATTTTTTCGTCTTGTCAAAGTTGTTGTTGTACGACTCAGAAATGGGTTAAACCCATAAACATAAACTCCACATGAACATTATGTTCAAATATGTTTGATGATAGGCATTATGTTTAACATACCTATAATTATCCATAAACACATGTCCAAAGTCAACACAATGACATAGTCAAACATAGTTAACTTTTCTACTTAACCTTAATAGGCAATGTATAAATAGTCAACCATGGTCAACTTTAATCAACCATAAGTTTACCATTGTCAATGATAGTCAACCTTGATTATTCATAGTCGTCCTCAGTCAACCTCTGTCCACCATATCCAATTATGATCAACCATGACTATAATTAACCATGGTCACCATGCCTATATTTAACAATATTCAACTATGGTCAACCATGTCTATGGTTAAGCATAGTTAACATTCCTATAGTATACCATAAACATCATTCTTTACGTTCCTAGAGTCAACATGATGACATAGTCAAACCATGGTCACCCATAGTCAATGTTTAATAATATTAATATTAATATGGTTTAAAACAAATTGGTTTTCTAATGTGGTTGACTATGTTCGACTATTTTCAACTATCTTTAACAATGTTTGACAGTCAACTCTCTTCAACATTAGTCAAACATAATAGCCTATTATTATTATTGTTATTATTATTGATTAATATTAATAGTCAAACATAGTCAACCACACTAGTCAACATAATCAAACAATGTCAACCTTTATAATAATTTTTTAAATAGTTGATCATGATCAAAATTGATCAACCCTATGTTTACCATATTTCATCATATTCAGCCTTTTTCACTCATAGTCATCCCCATTCAACATAACTCAACAATATTTAGTCAACCATGGTTCACTAAAGACAAACATTATCAACCATAGTCAACAAAGGTCATCCTTGGTCGATCACAATCAAGATTAATATTAATAATCAAACATGTTGTGACATCAGAATGGTACAAAAAATAGAATATGGTATAGGTTTTGTTAAGCATTAGAAAATGTATGTAATTGCCACTTATTTCATTATCTTTTCCTTTAATTCATAACTTCTTTGCATTATGAGATGGGCATATGATGAAGGATTATGATAAAGTTTAAGAGATTTGTGAGTAACGTAAAATGACTAATTATTACCTTTTTCTATGCAGAAAATGAGGAAAATGGAAGATCACCATTTCAGAGGAAAAGGCAAGGTAAAACCAATTATTGTCCTTTTGACAGGGAACCGCATCCAAATGAGGCAATCCAAATCGGAGTGCATGAGTCAGGAAAAGGAAGAAGAAATGCCATATCTGCACAAGAGGACGAAGAGATAACTAAAGGATAGCAATATGGTGAATACCTCAAGATCCTTTGATCATGAGGGATCACTACCTTAAGAATATCTGTATCTTTGGTATTTTCTCCTGGCCACATAAAAAGGGACAGTGTTGCTAGCCAAAGGGGTGGATTATTGTTGTTTCATCAAATTTGTCGTTGCAAACTGAACTTTTATCATCGACTCTCTTTAAAGAGCGATTACCGTAACTCTCTATTCATGATTAAAACACAAACTTTGTTGTTGTTCTGTCTTTGATTTTGGAGTAATCACAGTAGTGCGTCCCTGGTGGCTAAGGGCCTAGCCCTGGTGGATCACTTGCTTTCTGTACCATTATTTTCCAATTCCAAGTCATTTGTGGTTTTATTTCTTTTACTTGCTTCATTCAGTAATCTGTTGTTCCTTGTCATTTCATTTATTGGCTCTGTTATCTTTAATTCATATTTGAATAGTAAGGTTATTATTTGCAGCTAAAATGTTATGTTGTTCATTCTGAAATCAAATCGCATTGTTTTTCCCTTATAGATTGACATTACTGTGTAGCATTGTTGTTCCTTTATAGATTGACATTACTGTTCGTTTACAAAATAACATTGATGTTCATTTACAGATCGATATTGTTGTTTATTTAGCTACGATTTACCTTTATTTGTGATTGCTGTTCATTTGGATTACCGTTCCATTGCAACTGCAATTTTTGTCCCTTTATAACCGTGGTTAATATTTATTATGCTAAACTGGATTACTGATTCCATCATTATAGATTCACTGTGTGTTAACATTTGTTTGAGTTCGTTGTATGTTTACATTTGATTTAATTCATTGTTCAATATTTTGTAGACTTACTTAAGCTTGATGTTCCATTCTTGGCTTGATGTTCAAATCATTTCCTAGTTAAAGACTGCTACTCAATTCCTTTAGATTACGATTGCTGCCTAATTCATTCCTGTAAGTTAAAGCTTTGTTGTTCGATCTTTTTAAAAGATTAGTTGTTGTTCCCTTTTCTGTTAATTGAATTATCATTTCCAGTAATTGCTTTGGTGTGAATGGAACGATCTGCAACTGTAGTGAACATTGACTATTACTGTATGGTTCCCAAATTGGAGATCTTCACTTTGATTGCTTTTCATTTGCATCAATTTACAAAGGAAAGAGTTATCGTTACTGCATCCTTGACTGATGACTGCTGCAGTTTCTTAAATGAATGATTTAGCTACAAAGCATTTCAATTCCTTGCCACTACATTTAGAGTTTGTTTCCAGCATTTATTTACTTTTGTAAAAGCACTATACTACTAGCATTACTCTTGAAAAGTGACCGCCTTAGACTGAGTACACTCTTGAGATAACAAATCATACTTGGATTGATAATTAATGTAGGGTAAATAGAGGTTAAAAAGACCCTTTTTATCTACTTTTGTAAAAACACTATACTACTAGCATTACTCTTGACAAGTGACCACCTCAGACTGAGTACACTCTTGAGATAAAAAATCGTACCTGGATTGATAATTAATGTAGGGTAAATAGAGGTTAAAAAGACCCTTTTTACTACTCAAAATTTATGCGCCGTTTCTAAGGAAGAGTGTAGCCATTTGTTTCTTTTGAGAGTAGTGTAAATACTTGCTAGGAGAGAATTGGGTTTTAAAAACGGAAGGTAAGAACCTACGTATGGAGCATGTAATAGCCCTGCTCCCCTGCCTGCTTTCCTACAGATTTGTTGTTATTTTGGGTAGAAATCAACATTTGATTTGTGTGCATGATTAAGCAAAAAAAGCCTAAAAAGAATCCTAAACCGCTACCCAAGCCTAATAAAGCTGAAGGGCCCGTGACCCTTGGCTGATCGACCTTTATAAACGAAATCCTTAAAAAAGCAGAATCTTAGCCTTCACTAGGACCTAGAAAAGCTACTTCTAGGCAACCTACTAGTTCCCTTCAGGCCACAGGATCACCATCTATAGCCTTTGCTGAGGTGCACAGCCAAACAGAAGAGCAAGATTTTTAAGAAATTGAAAATTCTAGCCAAAAAATCATTACAAGAAGGGAACCTTAGTAATCTTCACGAAGGAAGAGGAGAAACAGGGGAAACTGAATAACCAAGATCTCCTCTTGGAATATCTCAGCCATTAAGCAGCCCAGATAAGGGAAGTGCTACAAAAATCATCCAGAATGAAGAACCTCAAGAGCTAGAGTCCCCTCAGACATTAGGAACTCTCATCATCCCAGACAAAGGAAGTGTTGTTAAGGCCATTCCTGCCCCGACTAACCAGCCTAGGAATACCCTCGTAGAAATCCCATAAGGTTATTGGCACAAATTTGACCAAATGGCCCAGAACCAGCAAACCCCCCAAACCTCCATACTGCAATATCCCATTGTAGATACTATAGTTAATGCACCTATGAAGGAAATTCCTCTCCAGTGTATCCCTACATTCCATGGCCTAACATCAGAAGACCCAGATGCATTTTTGTTTGAATTTGATCTATTGTGCAAAAGATATGACTATACCACTGATCCCCAAATGTTGAAACTATTTCCATCTACATTAAAAGGAGCTACTTTACGATGGTTTATGGGGTTATGTGGAGGTGTTATAAATGACTAGGATCAGATGAAAGGTGCCTTCCTGAAGAAATATCAGGATTATTGTAGGTCTAGAGAGTTAAAGGATGAAATATTTCAGATGGTAGTTAGACCTAATAAGACACTAGAAGAATATGTTGAACGTTTTCAGTATAATCTTCAAAGGTCTCCTTATGCATCATTACCCTTACCTGACAATGTATTAAAAACAACATTAATTAAAGGCATGAAGGAACAATGGATTGAAACACTAAATATTATGGGAAAATGAGACATCTATCAAGAAGATTTTGCTAACATCATTGATTTATGTATCAGGAGCTCACAAGGTAGCACAAGGCTAAAACCAACTAAACATGACAGGCTTACAAGGGACAACAAGACCTCTGGAGAAGGAGTACCTCGCACAAAAATAGGAAATTTACTGGAGAATTTTAAAACTAATATATTGGGGACTCTGACAACGCAGCTTGATATTATGAAAGAAAAATAGAAACAAGTAGAAGTAGAGCAAAATCTGGCAATATTCTGTCCCGGATGCAAAAATAAACACAGCCACAAAGAGTGCCCATTAGATGCAATTCAAGTTTGCGCTATTTGTACAAAAGACCACTCTACGGAGAGCTGCCCCTCACTTCCTGGTTTGAAAGCAATGTACAAAGAAGCAGAAGAGGAACTAGAACAAGTGTACCTACTTAATCAGCGCTGTCAATGGTAGCCACGACAACTAGGTATGTTCCTCGATCTATCTTCTTCTTTAAAACCTCCACAATATTATGCTCAACAATATAATACAATGTGGCAAAATCAACCTCCCTTCTCAAATTGGTCATAACAACCATTTCCTTCATCATCACCATGGCCGAATCAAGAAAGCCAATCTAAATGGCCAAATTTCCCCTACGCTCTACCATATTGGCAAAACAATGCATATCCAACACAATGGTCCCCTCCCACTTCGCAGAGTCAACCCTGGCAGAAAAACTGGCAAAGACCGATGAATCAGCTAGTAGGAACCATTCCACTCCCTCAACCTACACTATCAACACTACAACAAAACCCCCAGTCCAACTTAAGACTGCAACTCCTAGCCCAACCCAACCCAAATCCAAATAACAGACCGGTTCAATCCTTTCAAATAATTGAAACATCAGAACTAGAAACCGATATAAGGGAGTGCAACCACCTTCAATTAAGGTCTGGGTGAATTATAGAAACTGAGGGAGATAAAAATGTTCAAGTTGAAAATCAGTTACCCGCAGAACAATCATTACAAGTAGAAGATGTGGCAAGACAATAGACTCAGGACCAAGTAACCACATCTTCTCCCCCATTCCCAAAATGATTAATCATACCGCGCCCTATAGAACATCCCTACTTTGATATTCTGGGAGAACTAAAGAGTTTGTACATAAAAATCCCACTCCTCCAAGCTATCCAAGATATCCCATTATATGCGAAGACCATCAAAGAGCTATGTATAAAAAAACCGAGGAGAATAACAAATAACCCAACAGTCCAAGTAGTTGGCACCTTATCTGATCTATTATTAGGAAGAGAGGCACCTGTCAAATATGAAGACCCAGGAAATCCAATAGTGATAGTGAAAATGAATGGAAAAACCTTTTCAAATGCCTTAGTTGATTTAGGGACTGCAATTAATATCTTAACAACCACCACTTGTCAAAAAATGGGCATTACATCAGTAGAACCAACTTCCACCTTATTATAACTCGCTGACCAATCAGCAGTTAGGCCAGAAGGTACACTACATGATGTCATGGTATCCGTTGATTCCTGGGAATATCCTGCCAACTTTCTAATAATAAACCCCAAAAACTGACTCGATGGACATCCGTTAATTTTAGGCATACCTTGGCATGCAACCACTGATGCTTACATTAGCTACCGACAAGGCAATATGACCATAACTAGAGGGAGTAACATCAAGAATCTAGCCCTATACCCTCCAGCCCAGCCAAGTGTAACAATAATAAAAACTAACAAACATCATGTATCATACCTCACCAAAAACATTAGATCCCCATTAAATATAGAAGATGCCCTCGATTTTAAAGATCAAACAAAGGATGATGTTATTAACAACTTCATTAACCACGCTGAATCTAGATCCCACATACAATGTCGCATGATAGAGGCAGCATTTGACAATGAGCTAGAAGAAGATCCTCTCAAAGACACTCATGACCAGACAATACCCATTACCTCTATTTCAAATAGCAAAAGTATAGAGATTGAGTCCGGAAAAACTTTGAACATCAATAATAACTTGACCCCTGAACAAGAAGAGAAGCTAGTCCAACTACTAAGAAAATACAAGGAAGCTTTTGCATGGGATTATCCAGACATGAAGGGAATCGATCCCCAGCTATGTACCCACCACATTTATACAGAAAAGGATGTGAGACCTGTTCGCCAACCCCAACGGAGACTTAACCCTCACCTAAAAGACATTGTGAAAGATAAATTACAAAAACTTTTGGATGTAAACTTTATTTATCCGATCTCCGATAGCAAATGGGTCTCTCCGCTAGTAGTGGTGCCAAAGAAGAATGGAAAGTGGAGGATTTGTGTAGATTATAGAGAATTAAACAAAGCAACCCAGAAAGACCACTTTCCCCTTCCTTTTATTGACCAGGTATTAGATACATTAGCAGGAAAGAAATTATTTTCTTTCTTGGATGGCTTGAGTGAGTACAATTAGATTCAGATTTCCCCTAAAGACCAGGACAAAACTACTTGTGCCTGTCCTTGGGGAACGTTTGCCTACAGATTCCTAGACTTTGGCCTATGCAATGCCCCTGCCACATTTCAAAGGGCCATCCTCAGCATCTTTTCAGATTTAATAAATGAAGGGCTCAAAGTATACATGGATGATTTCACACCATATGGAGATGATTTCAACCCAGAACTACACACATTGGAAAAGGTGCTGCAGCGATGTATCCACCAGGCTCTGTTTGACCCATGAAAAGTGCTATATGATGATCACTGAAGGACTCATCCTAGGTCATTATATCTCAACGGCTGGAATTTAGGTAGATCCAGCCAAAATTCAAATAATTTTTTTAATACCTACTCCTACCACACAAACATAGGTACGCAATTTTTTTGGATTTTCTAATTATTATAGGAGATTTATAGAACATTTTTCTCAAATAGCTGCACCTCTATACGCACTAACAGGGAATGCTGATTTTGTTTGGACAAATAAATGCGACCATGCTTTTGAGGATCTGAAAAAGCTTGTGTCAACAGCCCCAATGCTCAGAGGCCCAAATTGGGACCTCCCATTTCAAATTTCATCAGATGCTTCAGACACAGCTATTGGAGCAGTCCTTGGGCAAGAAGAAGACAAAAAAACATATGCAATCTATTACATTAGCAAGAATTTGTCTCCTGCTGAGCTAAACTATACTGTTACTAAAAAAGAATTCTTAGCTGTAATACATGCTATAAATAAATTTAGGCATTATATCATGGGATATCATGTTGTTTTATATACAGATCACTCTACCATAAAATATTTAGCAAATAAACCAATTACAAATGGTAGAGTAACAAGCTAGTTGATTTTATTGCACGAATTTGACATCACAATAAAAGATCGACCTGGGAAAGAGAATCCTGTAGCTAATTTTCTCTCACAAATGCTGAAGCCAGTGGACACAGCAGCAGTTGAAGATCAATTTCCAGATGAAAATTTATTCGTTATTACTGTCAAGATGCCCTGGTATGCTGATGTTGCAAATTATTTAGAAGTAGGCAAATTATCAAAGCATCTAACCCCCAATGAACGAAAACAAATTTTTCAACGTAGTCCCCGATTTTCTTGGATTGGGGGCTACCTATTTCATACAAGGGTAGATATGCATATCAGAAGATGCATCCGTGAAGACGAAATATTTGACATTCTAAAAGCCTGTCATGATGAACCATGTGGCGAACATTTCGCAGATCTAAGAATTGGTCACAAAGTTCTACAAACAGGGTATTACTAGCCCACAATCTTCAAAGATGCGAAAACAATTGTTCAAGCCTATGACAGTTTCCAAAGAGCAGGACGCCCTGGACAGTCCGATGAAATGCCTTCGAACCCACAACTAGTAATCAAACCATTTGAGCATTGGGCACTCGATTTTGTTGGTCTGATCAACCCATCATCAAACCAGAAAACATATATTTTGGTAGCAACAGAGTATGTTACGAAATGGGTTGAAGCAAAGGCACTTCCAAGAGCTACAGAGGACTTTGTCATTCATTTCCCATTCCAAATATTTGTGCGATATGGCCTCCCAAGAGACATAATCACAAACGAAGAACCACAATTTGCAGGTAATAAAATTGCTAGAACATTTAAAAACTATCATATTCAGCACAAGATTACCACTTCGTATCACCCACAGGAAAATGGCCAAGTAGAGAGCACGAATAAAGTCATAGAGGCAATATTAACAAAGACCATTGCATCACACAAACACGATTGGGCTACAAGATTTCTGGAAGCCTTATGGGCATACCGAACAACGTGGAGAAACACCACCAGTTATTCACCATATCAGCTAGTATTTGGAAAGGAACCCATCTTTCCAATAGAATTCGGAATACAAATGCTAAGAATAGCACATGAAGTCAGTCTAGATTTAAATGAGGCTCAGACTAATAGACTACAACAAATCAACGAGCTAGATGAAATGAGGCTCTCAGCTCTTCAACATACTGCAGTAATCTAACAACAGAGAGAAACATGGCATGAAACCATCATAAAAAAGAAAATCTTCCACAAAGGAGATTGGGCACTCCTATACGATTCCAGGTTTCAATATTTTCCAGGAAAACTTCAGACTTGTTGGTTGGGACTGTATGAAATCCAGAAAGTGCATGATAATAGCACTATTAATTTGACTACTATTGACAGATCTGGACATACCTTTAAAGCGAATGGCTACGGAGTTCGACTGTACCACAAACTGCTTACTCAGGAATCCTTCTACTAGCAACTCCAGGAAGATTCTGACATGCGGATTTTGGCTGAGGAAGGGAACTCTTCCTCGCCTTTGGTTCACTAAGTAATTTGATTTCTTTTAAATTTTGTACATAACTTTTTATATTTTGTTTGTGTAAATTACTTTCTGAGTAGATTTCTTCATTTCTGCAATTTGTTTACATTTTGATGTTCCTTTCCGAAGGAACAACACTTTCACCGCTTTGTTGTTCATTTTCGAAGGAACACCGCTTTTTTCTTTTTGCTATTCCTTTCCGAAGGAACATCACTTTCGTCGTTTTGTTGTTCATTTTCGAAGGAACAACACTTTTGCATTTTTTTGTTCCTTTCTGAAGGAACAACATTTTCGTTGTTTTGTTGTTCCTTTCCGAAGGAACAACATTTTCGTTGTTTTGCTATTCCTTTCCGAAGGAACAACACTTTCGTATTTTGTTGTTCCTTTTCGAAGGAACATCATTTCCACTTTTTTGTTGTTCCTTTCTTAAGGAACAACACTTTCACGTTTTGTTGTTCCTTTAGAAAGGAACAACACTTCTGCATTTTTGTTGTTCCTTTCAGAAGGAACAGAACTTTCGTTTTTGTTGTTCCTTTCCAAAGGAACAACACATCTGCATTTTTGTTGTTCCTTTCTGAAGGAACACCACTTTCTTTTTTATGTTCTTCCTTTCCGAATGAACAACACTTCCATTTTTCTGTTGTTCCTTTCTGAAGGAACAACACTTTCGTTTTTCTGATGTTCCTTTCTGAAGGAACAACACTTCCATTTTTTGTTGTTCCATTCCGAAGGAACGACAATTTCGTTTTTGTTGTTCCTTTCCAAAGAAACAACATTTCAGCATCTTTTGTTTGCGTTTGATTTATTTGTTGTTCCAATTAAGGAACATTGGCTATTCCTCTCAAGGAAAAACAGTTTCGAATATGTTTTTTTCCTTTTTCTTGCAGTTTTTGTGTGCAAATATTCTTTTGCTCTCCCTCTAAAGAAACATCAGTTATTCCATCTAAAAAACAACACTTTTTGAGTGCATTTTTCTTCTTTTTGTGTGTATGTGTGTTTCACCATTTAGAGGATTTTTGTGAGAAATGGTCATTTAAGGCATAGCTATACATTTATGCAAGAATATAGAAACTAGAGGATACTAAAATCAGCAAATCAAAGAAAAATCGTTATCTTTAAGAGAAATTGCTTTGAATTGAGAAGAAGAAGAGGAAATGACACAACTATTTATGTCACTTTGCTGTCTTTATTTTCACTAATACCAATGTGATTGATTATTTTTATCATGATGGTTCTTTCTAAATCCCCATAGTTCTCTTTGATCATTATTATTGAATAAGAATAAGGGCACATTTTTTCTATTGAGATGTTTAGACTTTTTCAACCATCCCTACTCTTAAGGAGCGTTGAGCCACCCTCTGTATATAAATAGGAAAGTGATATATAAAAGAAAAAAAGAATAAGAAAAAGATACATATCTATATGATTACTAACATGATTTGTTAAATGAAGGATAGGGGGTCTCATCGAGAGCCAGAATACCATGATCATAAGGAATAAAGTGAAGTGGCATTCCCACTATGGCCACCACACTAGGGATATGATCCAAGACGCACATCAAAAAAATAAAAATGTCCTTGGAACAAGAGGTCTCATCATGAGCCGGCTTGCCCACCTTTCACTCCTCCCTGTTGAATGGCATGGTGATTCATCTGGTTACCAAGCCAGCACAATGGCCTCCATTCTAACATCGCACAACACTTTCCTAGTCGTACACAAAGGATTATGGTTCCAAGGGTGAAGTAAGCAACTCTGTCAAGGTTATGGACACCTGTGGGCAACAGAGCTCTGTTGATGGTATTAAAGTCATATTTCTTATACACAAATAGTCATTATAAGCCTTTCTTCTTATATCTTTATAATGATTTCGAATGAGATTATGTCATATAACCCTTTCGAACCTTTGATACATGAAAATCATTTACAAATCAATCATGACGATTAAAGTGGATAATGACCGCATAAGAACTTTTATTCACGTCAGCTGTCCTATCCTCCATTTTTTGCATCATATCATGTCATTTCCATATTTATTAAAGATTTCCATCATATGCCCCGATTTTGGTAATCCGCTCATTTTTGTAAACATGTCATATATCTATACGTTGTTCCTTTATTTCGCTATACGATTGCAGTTTAGCATGCTGCTCCTTTATTTGATGGTCGAGGATGGCCTATCACATTACAGGGGGGCGCGGATGATCTCCATAATTCATTTGCATATGTATTAGCTCATTATTCGGAGGTATTATGACTTCACCAAAACTCGAGAATAGCAAGTCTAATAGTATTTTGTTTCCCAATATGCATGGCTTGTTATTCCAACGCCATTTCTGGGTTTTTCTTTGCAAAAATTAGCAGTGACTTAAAGTCTAAATAGCTTGTTGTTCCATTATCTTCTCTGTGTTTGTTTTAATAGTAAGCTAAAAAATTTGAACAACTTGTTGTTCCATCATCATCTCTATGTTTTTACATTGTGCTAAGCAAGAACAAAATGAGAGGAAGATCAATTCGCAGTGAGCCACAGGTGTTAATGGTCTCTGACGCTGCAAGAGAAATCCTAGCAAGGCCAGGATGAATAGCCTACCTTAACCATCTATAACAATCTAACGAGACGGTGACAATTGAGTTTCTACAGAATTTGTAGGAAATTTGTTCCATGGTGAGAGGGAGACAAATATCAGTCACAGATGACATAATTGTTGAAGTTTCGGGACTACCAGCCGTTGGACCTGTATGGACTCTGAAAAAGGTGAGACTGCAAGACGCCATAACCATCTTCCAGGACGAAGGGCAGAACCTTACTATCAAAGGGAAAGGAGTCCTGCCGACAACCCTGGGAGAGCCTTGGATAGAATTGGTGAGAATTATCCAAAGCTACATCACTTGCAATGGCAGAAAAGACATGGTAAGACCACACCATCTCAAACTTTTAGCTGTGTTAAAGCAAAAATGTGATGTGAATTTTCTTGCGTTCTTAAATTTTTTATTACATGATGTTGCCCAAAGCATGCAAAAATCTCACCATGTAGAGTCAGTGGTAAGCCATCATGGTTTAATTTGGTTTATAGTCAGTTACAGTCTAGCCCAACAGTAGAGTAGTTGGGAAGAATTGATTTTCTTGATAGATGGGGGACTTGCCTTGCTAGCCCCAAAATGAAAACATATTGCTAGCACATCGAGTAGACCACATAAACGAAGACAATCTGTCAAATTGGCAAGGAGCAGAGGAATGATGGGAAATTCCCAGGGAAACATTAGCCAACCTGTGGAAATACATGATTCAGAAGACGAACAACCCCCACAACTTGAAGGTGGGGAAAACGAAGAAGAATTAGAAGGAAACGAAGAAGAAGAACCGAAGGAGGAGACGGAGAAATCCAGTTAGGAAGAAGGGGAGGAAATAGAGCAACACAGCGAAAGCACTGCAAAACCCTCTACAAGAAGATGAATTGGCCCAAATTTTGGCCAATATGGGCGAGTATGTCCAACCTCATAGCCCACTCAACCCCCATACCGAAGAAGGGCCGCAAGAGCACTTTGCTCATGATAAAGGTGCATCTGAGGAAATGTGTGACGAGGAGGAAGAAGAAGAGGATCACTCTGCTCATGATAATATTGTATCTAGGGAAAAGAGTGACAAGGAGCAGGAACAAGAACAATCTATTCCTAGTTAGAATACACCCGAAGAATTGCATGATGAAGAAGAGGTAGAAAAAGAAGCTGCCCAAGGGGCAGTAGAACAAACCAGGGTTTCTACCCCTGAAAAACCTGATCAATAGAACAATGAGGAGGTGTTCCAAGAAGGAAACATGGAAATTGGCCAAGGCGAAGGTACAATACCTGAAGTACAAAGCTTGGGCCTAAGAAAAGAAATGGATGTTCCTTCTAAGAAAATAGATGAAATTAAAAAATTATGAAAGGAACAACAAAGATTGCTTAACGTAATTAAGCAACTTCGACAACAAATAAGTCTTAAAAATGGGGAATAACTCAAAAGGAACCTCTGGGGAAAAGCATGCAACCACCCAGGTAAAACCCCATAAGGAAAAGACCAAGAGGACTCAAGTCAAACCTATTATTCAAAATCGCAAGGAACAGCATTTGGCTGTTGCAAATACAGAAGCACAAACGGACAACAAACTGGCATGTGATAAGGAAGTCTAGACAGACTAGATAGTCTGTGAGAAGGAAACTCAAACCATAAAAACTAGATGTCACAATAAGGAGATCCAAGTAGATCCCCAACCCAAAATTGTCATGATGGATAATGACCCGAGGTTAGTCACTCTGCAAAAGGATTTGGCACAAGCCCAACAAACAATAGAGAAACTCACAGAGGAAATTGTTCCTCAAGAAAAATATCAGAAGTTACAACAACAGCTAAATAACATCAATGCATCGGAAAGCCAAGCCTTCGATGGATGGTGAAAGGCAGAGGAAAGAGTCAAAAAGGTAACCCATAGACTAGACACAATTATAAATCAAATGGATACCTTATGTTCTTTGTATATTGATGTTCTAGCGTGTAGGGCACCCGCCAGAAACTATGCTTTGTTTTTTATGGAAAGATATTTACAATTGAAAATTAAGGTTGTCAAGGCAAGTGTGCTTATAGAGATAAAAACCATTAATGATTTCATAAACTATTGTAAGAATTACGGGGTGAAAGTTCAGCGATTGTTATGTGAATTTTATTTGCACAATCTTGTGTTAGATGGAGAAACAGAACAAAACCCTAGCCCTTTTATGGGTAATGTCTTCTAGAGACAGGAGAATGGATTAGATCTATGGGTAAGGGGTGAACCTAGAGACCCATTGAAATTATGGAATAAACATAGGAGCTTAATTAGAACTCAAGGTGTAATCCAGACATTGGGACCTATTCACACAACAGTCATCCGACAAGGGGTAGAATACTTCTTAACCATCAAAGACCTTGCCATAGCAGTAGCAAATTTCGATACCAGACTTATAATCGGAATATCCAAAACAGAGAGCCATTCAATTATGAGAATTTTAAGCTAGTTGTTGACCCCTTGATTATCTATGGTGACCTCATCCTGAGAGAAGGCCCGTCTTGGTTAGGCTGTATGTTCTGCAGTCTAGTCATTTGGTATCCTGCACCAAGGTATAGAGCCTTATATGAATTGCTTGAAGGTCAGACAGGGCATATTTTTGAAATCTTAGCTAGGAATTATGGTTGTAGACCACCGACTGAGAATCCTTCTCTAGCCTATTCCCTAACTGCCTTGCATGTCAATTACAATGTTTTCATGAAGGCATGAAAAGGGGTAAGCAAGGGGGTGTGTTGAGCATTAGAAAAGGTATGTAATTGCCACTTATTTCATTATCTTTTCCTTTAATTCATAACTTCTTTACATTATGAGATGGGCATATGATGAAGGATTATGATAAAGTTTAAGAGATTTGTGAGTAACGTAAAATGACTAATTATTACATTTTTCTATGCAGAAAACGAAGAAAATGGAAGATCGCCATTTCAGAGAAAAAAAGAAGAAGAAGAAGAAGAAGACAAGACAAAACCAACTGTTGTCCCTTTGACAGGGAACCACATCTAGATGAGGCAATCCAGATCGGAGCGCATGAGCCAGGAAAAGGAAGAAGAAATGCCATATCTACGCAAGAGAACAAAGAGATAACTCAACGATAACGATATGGCGAACCCTTCAGGATCCTTTGATCCTGAGGGACTGCTACCTTAAGAATATCTGTATCTTTAATATTTCTGCCTAACCGCTATAAAAAGGGACAGTGGTGCTAGCCCAAGGGGCGGATTATTGTTGTTTTATAAAATTTGTTATTGCAAATTGAACTTTGATCATCTACTCTCTTTAAAGAGTGATTACTATAACTTTGTTTTCATGATTAATACATAAACTTTGTTGTTGTTTCGTCTTTGATTCTGGAGTAACCGCAGTAGTGCGTCCCCAGTGGCTAAGGGCGTGGCCCTAGTGGATCACTTGCTTTCTTTACCATTATTTTTCAAATCCAAGTCATGTGTGGTTTGATTTATTTTACTTGCTTCATTCAGTAACCTATTGTTCCTTGTCATTTCATTTACTCGCTTTGTTATCTTTAATTCGCATTTGAATATTAACGTTATCATTTGCAACTGAAATGTTATGATTTTCATTCTGAAATCAAATCGCATTGTTGTTCCCTTACATATTGACATTACTGTGTAACATTGTTGTTCCTTTACAGATTAACATTACTGTTCATTTACAAAATAACATTGTTGTTCATTTACAGATCAGTATTGTTGTTTATTTAGCTACAGTTTACGTCTATTTGTGATTGTTGTTCATTTGGATTACTGATTCCATCATTATAGATTCACTGTGTGTTAACATTTGATTTAGTTCATTATATGTTTACATTTGATTTAATTCGTTGTTCAATATTTCATAGACTTACTTAAGCTTGCTATTCCATTCTTGGCTTTCTATTCAAATCATTTCCTAGTTAAAGACTACTACTCAATTCCTCTAGATTACAGTTGCTGCCTAATTCATTCATGTAAGTTAAAGCTTTGTTGTTCAATCTTTTTAATAGATTAGTTGTTGTTCCCTTTTCTATTAATTGAATTATCATTTCCAGTAATTTCTTTGGTGTGAACAGAACGATCTGCAATAGTAGTGAACATTGACTATTGTTGTCTAGTTCCCAGATTGGAGATATTCTCTTTGATTGCTTTTCATTTGCATCAGTTTACAAAGGAAAGAGTTACCATTACTGCATCCTTGACTGATGAGTGTTGCAGTTTCTTAAATGAATGATTTAGCTACAAAGCATTTCAATTCCTTGCCACTACATTTAGAGTTTGTTTCTAGCATTTATTTACTTTTGTAAAAGCACTATACTACTAGCATTACTCTTGACAAGTGACCGCCTCAGACTGAGTACACCCTTGAGATAACAAATCATACCTAGATTTATAATTAATGTAGGGTAAATAGAGGTTAAAAAGACCCTTTTTATTTACTTTTGTAAAAGCACTATACTACTAGCATTACTCTTAACAAGTGACTGCCTCAGACTGAGTACACTCTTGAGATAACAAATCGTACCTGGATTGGTAATTAATGTAGGGTAAATAGAGGTTAAAAAGACCCTTTTTACTGCTCAACAGGTTTATGTATGGCTTAATACTTAAAAGATAGAAACCTAGAAATACCACACTGGAATGATAATTACTTTAGAATCTAGAATTAGTTATGTAGAAATATTATTAAATTGCTCTATAAGAATGATGGAATCACTAAGAAACCAACTTCTGGGAGGTCATTTCTATGCTTGAACTATGTGAATGAGAAAAACAATGTAAATAAATCAGAATGAACATATGAGTATGTGAAACCATTTTAAACAGTATTTTTTCTGATAGAGTTAGAGGCATAAGATACACAATATTTGGGAATTTCTTTTTAGATATCAGTTTGGATAGGGTCTAAGTTAACCATGTTTTTTTTTTTAATGTATTTTTTGCATTTTTTGTTGTTTAAAATTCAATTCAAAGACACTAGATGTTTTATTGCAAGTGTCGTTGACATTTCCGAATAATAAGCTCTTAAGGAGTAAGGTACGAGCTACAACTTCTTATTTTCTGCATTTTTAGTAAAACTTGTTGCTTTCACAGTGTTACTAATCATGCACTATCTTTCCTCTGTCTTTCTTAGTCATTTTCATTTCTCTCTTTGCTTGGATATTCGGTTAAAATGCATCTTTCCTAGTTCTTTATAATATTATTCATATTTATAGAGATTTCAAGATATATATATATATATATATATATATATATATATATATATATATATATATATATATATATATATATAATTTTTCTCATTTTTTATTTATTAAAACCTCGATTTAATTGCTATGGGAATGTTTTATAGTAGTCGTTAGGATGGGTGGTTTAGATATACCTACAAAAGTAATTTATAATCTTTTTTCTTTTTAGATTTAATTAAAAAATGTTATAAAATTAAATTAAATAAAGTATTTGTTAATATTTTGATTTTCAATTAAGTTATGTTTTTTGGGCATGTGGTAATGATAAGAAAATGCCCATGGTATTGGCCCATGGTATTTGACAGAATAATTAGAAGCCTAGATGGCCCATGGTATTCTTATTTTCTTATTTTCTTGCATTTTGGAAGAAGGCTCATTTATCAAATCTCACCAATGCGTCATGGACGAAAGCGTGCTTCCTAGGTCATTTCGTCCAAAAAATACAACATAACAACAACATTGTGATTAATTGATTTAGGTCATTTCATTTCCTCATTGAATGGTTGAGAGTCGAGACTCTTGGAACAATTTTTTTTCCTTACCTTCCAAGGCAATGGAACAACTACTTGTTAAAAGTGAGGCATGCATTGTTCTAATTATTGTGTTTTATTAATTTTACTATGTACAATTTTATAATGCCTAAATATCTAAATGTGAATGTTGTTATATCCAGAAATAAATTGTGCATGAAAAGGTGATTTTCAAAAGATTAAATTATGACTACATCAATAAATTCTATGAATGGTGTCAAAATAATAGATATATTGTGTGAGAAAAACTAGATACATCCTTCAAGAATTGTTAGATATTGCAAAGTAAATATCCACTATGAGAGTGAATATTGTCATGAAAAGAAAACTGAATACACTCTAAACATAGGTTGCATGTTACAAGTCTAAATTTTGTAAAGGGTGAGAAGTTGATGTCTTCATATAATTTTTCTTGATATAGTCTCTCTCTCTCTCTCTCTCTCTCTCTCTCTCTCTCTCTATATATATATATATATATATATATATATAGATATAATTTTAAATTTCCATAATTCAGGCTACTTCTATATTAATATATATAGGAAAAATACATCCAGTGTTATCTACAGGTTGTCCAACAGGCCATCCTGCAACTTTCAAAAATAGATAATAAAAACCTTAAAATATAGCTATCTCATGAAGAAGAGCTACTACTAGCTATGGACTAGATGACAAAGACCCTGTAGGGTCTATGATAACATCGAAGAGATAAAAACTAACAAAAAATATGAACAAACTAGAGCTTAGGAGTTAAGTTTTCCTTTAAGTCTATGATCACTCGGGGGTGTCTTCATCCTGTAGGGTGGAAGTTGTGCCAATGCAATGCTTCATTTGGACCACTCCCTTCACTTTTTCCTCTTTCTACCATTTCCCTACTAGGTCAACATTTCCAACCTTAGTCTCCATCTCCACATTTTGGGCATCACCAGTACAATACTTTGAACCCCAGATAACAGACTGTCATATTTGCTATCAAGTTGATATGACTTATTTTCATATTTTTTGTCAAGATCATCCAACCTTCACAAAATTTCAAAAATATGATTGCATCTGATTTCAATTGCAAAGGCCAAAGGCCCCTTTATTTTCCAACATAACTCTAGCATTTCATATATTTGGAATCTTCACCCTTGGAGTGACTTAGGTGGGGCATATAGGCTATTAGTTAGACATCAATGCTTGCACTTGAAGTTTTTTAGTGTTTCTTCCTTACCTCTTCCTCTATTGTTATCACCTTTTGTTTAGCCTTCACATAGAAGTGAACGTGATAGGATTCTACAACAACCTTTGCAAGGCTCAACATCTTTCTTCCTTGGACTTCCCGTTGTACCAAACTTCAAAATTGATTGCACCTACGTGATCACCCTATGTGGGAACTCTCAAATCAACAAGGTCATGGAATTTAGCTTTGGTCAAGGAATAACAAATGCAACACCAAATCCATGAGTGTCATAGCCCCAATCACAATTCCCAAGAGATGAAATGAAAACCAAACCCTTGGTCACAACGCACAAGAGAAGAACAGAACCAAACCCCTAGTCACAATGTACAAGAGATGAACTCAGAAACAACCCTTGGTCAAAATGCACAACACACCTATAAAGTTGCTGAGAAGGCCAGAGCTTTAAACAAGGTATGCACCACTAACCTTGAAACTTGGCACTAGATCCCTTGGGACGGGTTTATCAACCATAAATTGAGAGCCATAGTTTTACAAAGGATATTACTATTATCCTCTAGCTATTGTGACCATCCAATGTCTATTGCTAGCATAGATCCAAAGCTCAAGACAAACTTCCACAATGTCATGATTATGCTCATTTCGCTTGGGTAATGATACCTAAAGGAATTCCTTCCAACACGGTCACAATTAATCTTTATATTGGTAATCTCCAATTCCAAATGCTTACCTTAATGGGATAGTATGGGGATGGTTACGCTGATAACACTTGCATCCCTTCCAACATTTACCTTTGTACTATGGTTGATGCTTCCTATTCTGAATTACACCACATGTAGGGCCCTTATCAACCTAGGCCACCCTTCTTGGGTAGCCTTCTTAACACCCTATTCAAAGTATTATTTAATATAATATTGATTACATAGACATGATGGAATTATTGCTTAGATATGTATGTTTTTGTTGCATGTGTTTAAATTGGCTATTGACATGTTAGTTTTTAGTCAAGATACCAAGAAATAATTGACGTTTACTGAATATTGACTTGTTTGTTTAGAAAAATGATGATAGAAATAGATATCCTAGGTAAAGAAGTACTTTGAGAAAAAATGATTTAGAAATGAAAATTAAATAAGTGTGTAGTTGGTGATATTTCATTTTCTAAAATATTTTAAAACTTCATTCTCCATAGTAACTATTGTTAAAATTCTCACCTCAGAAGGTCGTGGGTATTTACACTATAGATGTTTCAGCTCTAATGTTGAATCCTATTATTCTGGAACCACTTTCCAAAACTTCATATATGCAGTCAAAAAAACTATTCATGGAATGTTCAATAGTGTAGACACCACATATTAAATGGTTGGAGAATTTTAGCAACCACTAGGGCTAGACCTAATACAACATTCATATCTGAAAATTAAAATTGGTCAGCTCCATGCCAGCATATATTAGATTTGCAAGTAAAAATTAAAGCATGATAAATTATTGTAGAATCAACTTGGTTGTTTGCTAAAAAACCCAAAAAATAGATCCATAAAATTAGATCTACAAGCCAAATTTGGGACCACAAGTACATGTGCTTCTATTAGATATAAAATATGATTAAATTACGATAAAATAACAATTTTTAAGTTGCACATGAAAAACTTAAACAAAAAATAAGTGTCTCCCAAGCTTACAATGAAAAACTGATAATCTCTCCCAAGCTCATGAAGCAAACAAAGCAAGTAACAACTACTAGCTATTATACTTTTTGTTCTACATAGCATTCTTTTTCTTTTGTCAAGCAAGAAAATATTATCATGAAGTGATGTGCTTCTCATTCCTCTTATATAGTAAGAGGAGTGAGTTACAAATAAGGTAAGTGACCCTAATCTTAGACTAGGTTTACAAATGGATAATGGATTGATTAGTTAAGCACTCTACATGTGTCAAGTAAGTAGGCATATTCTCACAATTTCCAACTCATCCTTTCCACAATTTTTTATGCAACATTAGATAATTTAATGCACCCACAAGTGCCAACTCACCCACGTATACTTTTATGCAACACTACATATTTTTATGCACCCACAAGTGCCAACACAACCACTTGTATTTTTATGCAACACTACATATTTTTATGCAATGAGTGTGCTCTCTTAGTCCAAGTGGTTCCAAGGACCAAAACTTGTCAGTATTATCTTGTTTCAACACTATGCCCTTGTCCTCAAACCCTTTCCCATCCAAGTGCACCTTATCTCTAGTGAGAACTAGTTGCTAATGGTGAATTATCAATAAAGTAAAGAAGAATGAACTCCTACACCAAGAACTCATCCAGTTGAATATTAATGTAGAACAAGTTTAGAGCATTAAGGTGAAACTTTACAGTCCCTCTTTGTGAGGAATGTTTTTTCCATTGAACGAAGATACTCTTGTAGCACCTCAAACTTCCCATTTGCTAGTGGCTTCATCATAATGATGACTACTAATGAATTCGACTGAAATTCAATCAGGACCCTTGTGTCGCTTTGTGTTTTGAAATTTTTTAGAATCCTCAAAGTGTACCCCCATTGTTAAAGTAATATTTCAATTGAAACCTCTCCAAATTGTGAAAAAATGTGTCTCAATAATGACTAATTCAAGCATGCGGCTACTCATATTGGGAACCAATCTGGAGCTTCTATCCGTATCTATTTTTGGACCTCCAACTGAATGATATGTGCTAGTATTTAAACCTATAAGTTTCTGAGGGGAAAATTTTAGGGGTTAACTCACTTTGAATTTAGATATTTTGCATGATTATTGACTACTAATAATTTAGTATGTTCTATATATGAATTTTTCTATAAGCTAGGATAGGTTAATTGTTGTAGGCCAAGAATCTTCTTTTCTATGTAGGGTTTAATAGTATCTATTTTCCTTAAAATCATGTATTGTCCTTACTATTTGGTTTGTTCCATGCTCAAGGAAAATGTGAAAAAAATTAAGAATTTAACAATTAGACCATTGATCCTCTAATCATCCAATGCATGGTGATCTAATTTATGCCTATGGAAATTACAAGGGCCAGAGATCTTCGTGTCGACTTTTAGTTTCAAATTACAAGGGCCAAAGTCTATCAGTTACAAAATGACAAAAGAGTCTACACCATGACATGATGAAATCGAGCATAATACAGGACTTATTGAAGCAATAATGTTTGAAATTAAGGATAGGGATAATATTTGGGGTTCCACATCTATTAATTATACTGCTCTTTGCTACACACATGATGTTGTTGAGGCAGATGGTTGTAAACAAGGGAAAATCATTATCCACCATTATGATGATCAATATTGGCCAAAGTGCATACAAATATTAAATTTCCAGGGAAATAATGATGTGACAAGAATCAAACCAGAAATCATCCCAATAACAAAAACGAGCATGTACAACCTTTACTTCATGTTTTGTGACCCCCAACTTAAAGTTAGATTGATCAATGGTGAAACCATCTAAAAGAGTCCAATGGGTTATTTTCCTAGGAGGATGGCCCGTTCTTGAAATTTTATGGCTTCATGTCATTGGCTTACCTTATGGTTGAACTCGTATGGTTTCTCCAGTATGTTCATTTTTAGAAAGATATATTACAACTTCAAAATTGTATTACCATAGTAATTTCTCTTGGCATGTGTGAAATAGTTATGTTGTATTTTGTATATGAAAATGTTAATTTTATTGGACACGGGCCTATGGATATCACTATTTGGGAATTTACATTCAGAGTTGTTAAGAATACAGTATCTCGCCTTCTTCTTCTTGTGGTTTCCATGGGTTATGGTGTGGAGGCCAACACTTGGTGGACTTACATATAAAGTGATCCTTCTTGGAGAAATATAATTTTTTTCTTCAAAGGCACTAGAGCTCTTGGAAAATGTTGGTAATGTTAATGATGTTTCAGGGAAGGTGAGAATTTTCCTTATCCTACCAGTTGTGTTTTTGGATTCTTTATTTATTCTATGGATCTTCAATTCCTTGTCAAAAACATTGGAAAAGTTGTAGGTATTTAATCCAATTCTCTTTGTCTCCTCTTGGTGTTCAAACAGTCTGAGATTCTATATTTAGGTCAAGAAGAGGAGGAGGAGGAGGACAACTAACTCTGTTACACAAAAATATCGTCACCATGACTATTTGCAGTTAGTATGGGTCTATCGTCACTTATACTATCCTCCTAAGCAAGTCTCAGACCTCAGCTCTTCATGTCAAGATTTGAAAATGAGAGAAAGACATTAAAAATCAATAAAGCTCTGTTCCGCACTTTCTCTCACTTTTTCTTGTGGACCCGCACCCTTTGTTCTTATTACCTGTGTATCTGCACACTCTGTCTGTAAAGGGGTGGGTGCGTACCCCTGTAAAAGTAAAAAAGGCACAAGTTTATTCTTAAAAACTCACTTTGGGTTAATTCTAGATGTTTCTAGAAGGAATTTTGACGTGGATTGCTCGCTCCAAGGTGGTTCATGCATCCCAAAAGATAAGGAGCTAATCCCTTGATAGGAGGAGCTATCCCTTTGAAGGAGGGCTTTATCCCTTTGAAGGAGGACCTAGTAACTTCCCTCCATTGCACTATAAATTAAGGCATTAGGTTAGTTGCTGAGGAGGTTAGAAGCTAAACATTTTTAAGGGTAAATGCTAGTGGAATTAAGACTTCCTAATTAAACTTGAGAGGAGAGATCACATACCTTTTGGCTTCATTGGGAAGTGAGTGAAACTTGTCAAAGTAGAGGACACTTCTTGTTGGACCCTGGCAGGAGCTTGTACAGCATCAAGGCACAGGTTGTAAAGTTCTTTGATTTGAATTAATACAATCAGATTCATTTTTCTCAACAAATTGTCTTATGTGGTTTGTTTCATAAATTCCTTGATCATTATGATGGATATGCTTTATGACATTGGCTTTTCAGGTGCTATTTAATGTGCTTGATTGTTTGTGTTTGAAGACTTGCTACGAGGGAGCTCATTTGGATCAAAGGAGCGAGGCTTCCACAAACTTGCATTGGAGCCAGGGTAAGCCTAAAACACTTGTTTGCCTTTGTTTTTAATTGCATATTTAGAGAATGATAGTTTTTTATTGGCTTGCTTGTCACTAGATATCTTTAGATACTAGGGAGGTCGAGATTGTCCGCAAAATCGACTCATTTCGTGTGACAAAATGGTGACTCCACTGGGGACTTGATTTTTTCCTTGTTTTTACTTTGACCTGAGAAACTGTGTTTTTGTTTCTATTTTTGGCTTGTTGTGTGTGGAATTGGGTGGATTTAGTAGATCTAGGATTATTTTTTGCTTTTCATAACTTTAGGAGAGGAACGCACCCTTGGCTTGCAACACAGTGCGGACTTATCCGCACTTTTGCTTTTCACACAGAGCGTTCCCGCACCTATGTGAACTGCGGGCCTGCAGACCTTGCTAAAATTTTGAAAAACTTAAGATTTTCTCTTTCAGTCAGTTTAGTATTTGTTTAGATGTTGTTATCCCCTGCCCAGATCTGCACGTGACTTGTCAAGAACTTTTCTTAGGTTAATTCCATTGGCATTCTTGTTTTAAGCTTTTATCAATTGGGTGTTTTGAGTCTCTTTTTTGAGAAATTTCTTAATTTGATTTCTTTGTCATTACCTGAGGTTTGTCTCAGTCTTTTCACAATTTTGCATCTTTTTGCTTTGTTTTGCAAAAAACTTCCCCTCTTTCGCCGGGGGAGCTAAATTGTGTATGAGTTGTTACGCCTTGATGTTTTATTTTTTGATTTGGAACTCTCACCAATTTTCTTGACTTGCACTTGATTGGTTCTTAGATTACATTGAATCATCTTGGTTTGAGAATCTCTTGATAGATCACATTTGCATAATTAGAATTCTCATTTTCATAATATGAATGAAAAATGTGCATAGATTACATTTGCATACTTTTCAAGTGAATTGTGCATAGATTACAATTGCATAGTTTACATTCTGAAAAAACAATCATAGATTTAGATCAGCTATCTTTGATTCGAATTTACATATTTTTATGCTCGTTTTTAACGCACAAAAATAAAAATAAAAAACTATTTTGGAATTGATTTGCATTAGTTTTTCTTGATGAAATTAGTGCATTAGAGAATTTGTTATAGTTTCTCTTAGTGATCAATTTTTTGCATTGTTGGAAGTAAATGGAAACTCTCTCCTTGCTTTAGTTAGGATTCATCGAATTGAAAAGATTACATTACCATATTCGATTGCATTCAGTTTTGGGTCGGGTCATAACACCATTGGTTTCATATCCATTTACCCTTTTAAGTAATAACAACCTAAATAACACAGTGCTTAATTAAAATTTATCTAGTAATTTTTGCATTTTTAGGACTCTTTCCACCAATCTAGCTTAGGCTAGTGTCTTGGAATAGGTTTTAGTTAACTCTCCAAGACAGTAAAACAAACAAGTAGTTGATCTTGCGGTAGGGAGAAAAATCCAATTGTTACATCTATGCTCTGGGAAAGCTCCTCTTAAAGGAGAAGCACGAGATCATATCTGAACCAGTGTGGGAATCAATCCTTCCTCATTGGGAATGATAGCAGATATACACGTATTAAAAACGGTAAACCTCGGATCCTGGGGTCACTTGTTGGTAAACCTTGGTTTATGTCAAGGAGCCTTCAAGGGGATTGGGCTTGCTACTCTGCCCTTGCGTGCGTATCAGATCGTAGACTGTTCCCCTAGGTATATTTGTTTATGTTGATAACCATAGTGACCATATTCTATAGGATTCTTCCTAAGGTGACGGTGGAGGGAAGATCTCACTGTACCTGGAGCAGACGTCGGCTAGACTCACTTGGATTTTCTGGGGGGTTCTCTTCACTCGAGATGGTTTATTGGAGAAACTTGTGCCAGTCTATTCATTAAGCAGGTTGTCGGGGTAACTGTTCCAACCGCTATTTCTGTATTGAATTCTGCGACGTTGGATTTCATCACCAACTAGTGTCTTCGGTACGGAAAGTTACTGTTTGTCTGTGGTTTCACTCCTAGATTTGATAGCGCGTGTTAATTTGTTTGTTTTTACTTTTAGAAACCATAGGTGTGAATTGTGAATTTTAATTGTTAGGTGTAAATTGTGAATTGTTAATTTTAGTTTTAACTTGTTAATAAAATTCACTGAAGTCGAATATAATGCCAAATTTTCTGGAATTTACCAACCTAGGAACCCCTCTTAACGAGGATCCTAGTACTTTTCCTTTCTTTGGAAATGTTGGTCCTCCTTATATGGCTGCTTTGTCATTACTTGGATTTACAATAGGTTTACCGATATGGTTATTTTCAACTTCGTTGGCCCCAAATACTCCAATTGTTTCACCTCAACCGAATGCTTCACCTCAACAGAGTTCACCATCTCAACATCACCAACCTTCTGTTGACCCTTTACCTTCTTCGCCTAATTTTTCTTCCTCCATTTCTTCCTCTTCGCTTGGTAAAAGCCTTGATGCTAGTAACCAGGTGGCTAAGAAGAAGAAGAAAGGGAAGAAAACGAAGAAGAAGAAGAAGAAGCAAGATAAGAAAGAGGTCAACCAACCAGCCATGGTTGTAAGTGTTAGTTGTGTTGAAGAAACCTCCAACATGCATCATAAACCAAAATACCCTTGCAGGCTTTGTAAGGGTGACCACTTCCTTATCAATTGTCCTGGTATTCCAAAGGTCTTGGAAGTATGGTCAGAAAAATCTCATCAACTTTCCATTGATCCATCAACCAGTGATAGTCAGGTTCCTGGGAAAAAGGGTAAAGTTAGGTTTCCTTGTAAGTTATGCAATGCGAGTCATCAAACTCACATTTGCCCTCACATGGATGAAGCCTCAAAATTGTTGGAAAACCTTACTGTTTCACAACAAGAATTTCCAACTGGTTACCGTAAACTTTTACCCAACTTACCGTCAACTGACGAAGTGATTGATCTAATTTCAAGTACGGTTGATCCCACTTTTCCATTAGAGAGTGAAACTCATGTCACTCAGGTTGATGATCCATTAGTTGATCAAGTGGTCGATTCAATTTCACATTCGATCGATCCCACTTTCCCTTTAGAGAGTGAACTTCATACCGCTCAGGTTCTTTTTTGTTACATCAGATTCCTCTATGCCGGGGGGCATTTCTACAGAACCCCCTCCAAGTACTGAGGTCTTTTCCTT
>APFE031709811.1:2771-32554 GCA_000404065.3 Pinus taeda | reverse complement strand
TGACCACCCCCTTGATTGTTCTTGAGCCTGATACTTGAGATTTTCCCTAGTAAACCCTTGCATATTAGTTCAAATCTAGACTCATCTCAACAAGAGCAGCCTGTAAACTTGTTATAGAACCATCTTGGTGCCTTTGCATGGGGTTATGAGGATATGAAAGGCATTCCTCCTGAAACCTATACACATCATATTTACATTCAGGAAGGAGCTCAACTTGTCTGATAGTCCTAGAGGCGTATGAATCTAGCTTTAAAAGATGTTGTGAAGGAAGAATTACAAAAAATTTTAGATGCCGGTTTCATCTATCCTATTTCTGACAATGAGTGGGTCTCTCCATTAGTGTTGGTTCCTATGAAAGACGGGAGATGACATATTCATATTGAATATCGAGAATTAAACAAAGCCACTCTCAAAGATTACTTCCCTCTTCCTTTAACTAAGCAAGTGCTTGATACCCTTGCAGGAAAGAAATACTTTTCCTTTTTGGATGACTTCAGTGGTTACAACCAGATACAGATTGCACCCAAAGATTAGGACAAAACTACTTTTACATGTCCTTGGGGAACATTTTCTTATAGAGTGCTCCCCTTTGGTTTATGTAATGCCCCGGATACCTTTCAAAGGGCAGTATTGGCTATTTTTCTGATCTAGAATGTGTAGAAATTTATATGGATGCCATTTCTGTGTTTGGTGACTCTTTTCAGGAGGCTCTCGAAAATATGGAAAAAGTACTTCTTCACTGCGAAGAATCCCAACTTGCCTTGAGTGAGAAGAAATGCAGGTTAATGTGCAAGGCAGGAGTGGTGCTTGGCCATCTTATTTCTGATAAAGGTATCCAGGTTGACCCAGCTAAGATTGAGATCATTCTGCATCTTCTTGCACCCAAGACTCAAAGGGAAGTAAGAGGTTTTGTAGGACATGTTGGTTACTATAGGAGATTCATTGAAATTTTTTCTAGGATAGCTACCCTTCTTTTTTGGCTTCTAGCTAAGGATAGTGAGTTTTCTTTGTCCACAGCTTTCCAATAGTCCTTTGAAACATTGAAGGAAAAGTTAGTATAGGCACCAGTTTTGAGAGGTCCAAACTGGTTCCTACCTTTTCACGTTTCCTCTGATGCTTCAGATTTGGCTATTGGCGCAGCTTTAGGAGAGGAGGAAAACAAGAAATCATGTGCCATCTATTTTATTAGTAAGAATTTGTCTCCCACTGAATTAAATTATACAGTTACAAAGAAAGAGTTTTTAGCTGTGATTTTTGCAATTAACAAGTTCAGCCACTATATTAGAGGGTATGACGTCTTTGTACATACTAACCATTCCACAATTAAATATTTGATGAATAAACCATTGACTAGCAGTAGAGTGACTAGGTGGTTGTTATTGTTGCAGGAATTTAATATTACTTTTGTTGATAGACCATGAAAATCTAATGTGGTAGTAGATTTTCTTTCAAGATTGAATAATCTTGGTGAAGTAACTCCTATTAATGATGATTTTCCTGACGAACATCTTTTTGCTATGTCAATAGACTCCGCATGGTTTGCTGACATTGCTAACTATTTAGTCACTGGAAAGACACCACCCCACTTGTCCGCTCGTGAAAAGCAGAATATTATTTAGAAAAGTGTTGCATACTCCTGGATTCGAGGAGATCTCTTTTACACTAGTCTAGATTTGATTATCCATAGATGTGTAAGAGAGGAAGAAGTGTTTGAAATTTTAAAATCTACCCATGATGAACCTTGTGGAGGCCACTTTGCTGATAAGCAGACTGCATACAAGCTATTGCGTGTTGGCTACTTTTGGCCTTCCTTGTTTAAGGATGCCAAACAGTATGTCAGACGGCGTGATAGTTGCCAGTGAATGGGCCAGCCTAATCAAACCAATGAGATGCCTTTATGCCCCCAAGTTATGATTGAGCCTTTTGAAAAATGGGCTATTGATATTATAGGGCCAATAAAACCAACTTCATTAAGTAAAAAGCATATTTTGGTTTGTACAGATTTTGTTACAAAATGTGTAGAAGCTAAAGTTGTTTCCTTTGCTATAGAAAGGGTTGTTGTTGATTTCCTTTTTACTGAAATTTTTACTAGATTTGGTGTGCCTAGAGAGATTGTTTCTGACAATGGTCCACAGTTTATTTCTAATTTGGTGCAGGGTGTGATGGAGCAATATAAGATCTGGCATAGGAAATCTACACCATATCACCCACAAGCAAATGGATAGGTGGAATCCATGAACAAAGTCATTGAGTCCATCCTCACAAAAATAGTAAATATGCATTGGAAGGATTGGGTTGAAAGATTACCAGAAGATTTGTGGGCATACTGAACCACTTAGAGAAATATCATGGGACATACACCATATGAGCTGGTATATGGCAAACAAGTCTTGTTACTAATCGAATTCCAGATCAAAACCTTCAGAACTGCAGTTCAGTTGGGACTAGATCTCTCTGAAGCGCAACAACAACGCCCCCTTCAATTGAGTGAGCTGAATGAATTTCAAAGGGATGTTGTTAAGCAAAACATATTGATTCAACAACAATGGAGAAGGTGTCATGACAAGTCTGTTCAAAAAAAGCAGTTTCACCCAGGTGATTGGGTACTCCTTTATGATTCTAGATTTAAATATTTCAAAGGAAAATTCCATACAAGCTGGATGGGACCTTATCAAGTGGTCCGATTATTTGAGAATGGAGTGATAGAGATTAAAACTATTGATGGACAGAGATTAGTGTTTTTGGTGAATGGACATAGATTAAAGAAATATTTTCAGCCACTTTCCAAGAAGGATTTTACACAGCAAGTCCAACAACAATTTGGGATGGTAGTGATGGATGGTAATACCAACCTGTTGAAAACATGAACTCTTCTTCTTCTAAAAAGAAAAAAAATGTGAAAAAGGAATATATATATATATATAATATCAAGCAAATCAAATATTTTCCTGTAATTATGAGAATCAGTTTACTGACATGATTGCAGAAGGATCAACCTGAAAACCAGCTTGCTAGCAGGAAGATTAAAAATTTCTAATAAAAGGAGAATGTTGCTTGATCTTTAGAGGTGCTATTTGCCACTAAGAAGAAGCAGGTTTAGCAGAGCCAGCCCTTACAAAAGTTTGGGATAACTGGCATGGATATTTTTATTCAAGTAACATTTAATTCCCGCTGCAGTGTTTTTCTCTTACACCATTGTAGGAAGATTTTCCAAAAAAAATTATGCCTTCCTTCATATCCCATTTTGTAATTCCCCATTAGTTTTCTTCTTCAATCCCAGAATGATTACCTTCCCATATTCTTCCAAATTCACCCTATCCGTTTCGTAAATCCCACTTTTATCCCTTGGATTTTTTCCCTATCCCACTTTTGTTTACGCCCTCTTAATGGTACTGTTCCTAGAATCATTGTCATAAACTTCCTTACTATTCTGAATTTTTTCCCTTTTCCCACTTCCTTTTCCCCCATGAGCTTATTGCAAGATCTAGTGCAAAAAGAGAAAAATGATGTGCTCAGAAACATCAAAGAAACGGTGAAGCAAACCTTCCATATGATTGGGAAAGTCAAGTTAAAGTCTAGCCTATGTTCTACCAGAATTTCTTGTTTTCTTTAGCAGATTTTCTTCTTGCACCAGTGCAAGCACATTACAATATACAGTAGTGCAAGCAGAATAGTGCAAGCAGAGCAGCGCAATATAGGCGGTGCAAGTAGATCAGTGCAAGCACGCTCCCTGTCAGAGATATAATGCATTTTGTTCTTTCCATGCAATATAGTGTGCGCCATAAAGAAGTGGTCATTATGAAAATTTAAAAGAAGTCTTTTCATTCGATCGTTAAGTACTTTATGTTATCATGTATTAATTAGGGAGAAAATTTTTTAAGTACAAAGTGTTTATGGTTAGAAATCGTGATCATTTTAATGAATGATAAAGGTATTTTTTAATGAATTATGAAGATGATGTGGATTATGTAACCATTGCTTGGCTATGATTACACCCCTTGCGAAATGATCCTTTATGTCCTCCATTTGAAATCATTACCTTACCCAGCCATTAAATCACTGCCACAAAGTACCCCTAATCCATTCGACACACCTTTCAAAGGATGCTACATGTCCATGGCAATTTAAGGGATGTATTAAGTGATAATTTAAATGATTGGATGGTGAGTTGGAAAAGGGCGATGGGTGGTTGGGCCCCTATCCATAGGAATTTGTCTTTCTCGTTTGTTTCATGCAAAAGAGAGTTGGATTGTTCATAGATGTTAAGCAACGATGTCGCCCGTTAGAAGTGAAACGTCGTCCCTTAGTAAAGTAGAGAAAACCGTTGAATACTGCAATAGTCTTGCACTATTGCAGGAATCAGGGTTTCTTCAATTTTTATAGAGGTTTGATGGGCACGATAGGGAGGTGGCCCTGCAATTTGCCAAGAGTTTTAAGGATGGCCGAGTCAAAATTGGCCCCTTGAGGTTCAAGGTCACATAAGAATTCATTGCAAAGGCCACAGGGATAGAGAACATTGGCGAGCAATGGTTCAAGAATCAGAAGTTAGAGAATAAGCGGTGGCACTGATTTGTCATTGACAAGAAAATGAAGGTGATTTGGAAGAATGGCATCCTCCGCAGCGCCCTGTTAGATCAATGGAGAGATCTCCTTTATATTTTTGAAGAAGTTTTTGACCTACAAGGGACCTTATTCCTTCACATTTGTTTACCATTTCAAAATATTGCTACATTTCGAAGCAGGCCGACACCTCCAGTGGAAAATCAATTTCCCCCACTTCTTGTTCAAGAGTTTAGAGAGGATGGCCAAGGGCGTGCAAACTGTACAAGAAGACCAGGCTGACCGAAAATTATACCATCACAGGTTAATCAAGATCTTGGTGAAGAAGGAGTTGGAAGCCAAAGGCATGACCTCGGCAGCATTATTAGAGTAGTTACACAAAGAGACACCCGCCGAGAAAAGGACAAAATACCATGCTAGTCCAAGTACAAGCAGGGGTCCAGTTAAAAATAGCGTGGATGGAGTAAAGGACAACCTTATTCCATACATATCCAAAATAGATTCCACTCAAGAAATGTATGAGGCTCTATCTAAATTATTCACCATCAAGAATATTGGTCAAATAGAAAGTCTTAAGAATGAATTAAGAACTACCAATATGATGAAAGAAGATACTGTGGCATCCTACTTTATAAGGATATCTAGAATCAGAGATGAACTCCAAGAATAGATGAAGTTTCCCTAGAAAAGGTGCTCATAATTACTGCATTTCTAAGACTACTAAAATCTTGGAGTGCCTTTGCATCAGGACTTAATAGTTGGAAGGATACACCAACATTTGAGAAAATGTGGATTGCATGCAGTCAAAAAGAAGCTCGAGTATCGTTGACTAACAATAAGAAGGAAGATGAAGAAGAAAACATATAATGTGTATTTCACTCATCACAAGAAGAAGGGAACCTTCAAGAAGTTCAAAGGACCAAAGAAGAAAGTTGATCTATCCAAGATCGAATGTTACAATTGTCACAAGATGGGTCACTACAATAAGAATAGAGATAGGGATCAAAAAAATATTGTCGATGAAGGTCCACCAAATAAGAATAAGATGGAAGAATCCGAAGTCAAAGACTTATTTGTTGGGGACTCTTAGGGACCCTATCCCTTACATATCTTTCTATTCTAATATTTGAATTGTTTCCTTTATGTTTTGATTTCTAGAGTTTGTAGATCTAACATGTCTTGTTATAACATTTCTCAAAAGCTTTGATAAGGTTGTAGGTTTCCCTCTAAAAGATTGAATTAAGAGGGAGTCTCCACCAATTTACCAAAAGATAAGTATTTTGTTCTTGGTTTTCATCTTTTCATGTTTGATTTCCTCCTAACATCAATATTTGTTTGTATTGTATGCTAATGGCCTTTTTATTTAATATTTTCTTTAGTTAGGAAAGTCTATTGAATACTCAAGGGTTATGAAGGAAACTTCAAAGGATAAACTTGAAGCATGGAAAAATTTATGTTTCAAGGGAAGCCCTTCAAGAATTTATGTCCTACAAGGTTTGTTAAGAAACAACTCAAAGGTGTGTCTTAGACTATAAGCTTTGTTATAAAGTTCTCTTCATGTAAAAGGTATGATCATTCTTCTTTTGAAATTTGTTTTACATTACTAACGTCATTATGTCTAGGATTTTGAATCATAAAATATTCTTGTTAGGGTGATTAATCATTAGATTGAATCTACCCTCATTATATTATCATTCTTGTGGAACCCTAAAAAGGTTCACTATAAAACCCTCACCTAAGGGTATGTTGGTGCTATTTATGAAACCCTAGTCTACTTAGGGTTATTGATAAAATCTAGAAAACCTATTCATTTTATGTTTAGGGCTTTGGTATTTTTATGGAAACCCTAGTCCTTTAGGATTTATTGTTAATATATAAGTTATATATTGAAACCCTAGATAATTAGGGTTTATAAGAAAAACCCTTGTATTAGCTAAAACAAGGTCCTAAGAATGAATCTCTAGGTGTGTAATTGAAACCCTAGCGTAGAGAAAATTTGTTGTGTTTATAATTTTGATGCTTGTGTCTTCGGTTTACCTAGTACACATTGACGAGAAATGTTAGTACATGAATATGTGAGTATGCGAACCTAATTATTGATGCTCATGTTTGTGAACTCTAGGGTTTGTAACAAAAACCCTACTAGAGATTAATATTCTAGGATGTGATGATATTGATTTTCGATATGATTTAGTTTTGATGATAAATCCTAGGATTGCAACAAACCCTAGTAGAGTCTAACATGTATAGTAGAATTGTTATTTGATTGAATAGATGATATCTAAGGATTTGTGTCTCGAAAATGAAATCTGGGGTTTAGTAGAGTTTGTCATATGTCTTTGAAAGTAATATTGAAGCCCTCGATATAGTGAGACTAAAATCTTGATTGAGTTGGTTTAAGTTTTAATGATGTAGGTTTTATGACAACAACCCTAGCAAAAGGTATGTGTCTCTTTCTTATTATTTACCTAACTAGGTTTAGGTATTTGATGTCTAAAGTAATAAACTGTTTTGATGCTTCCATTATATTGGCATAACTTTGATATAGTTAACTTCATGTTTCTATATATGTATTTGGTTGTACTTGTTATTAAAGTTTTGCAGGTACACAATCTTCAAGATGATGAAGATGTATGTATGAGCATGATGACCTTAATACCATAAGAAGGAATGGAGCAATCAAAGACTCTCCGATGTTATGGAAAAATGAAGTAGTTGATCTCCTTAAGTTGAGAGGGAGCCTCGATAAAAGATAGGGTATATCTCCCCAGTTGAGAGGGAGGGCATATAATGATGATCATGATGGATACCTTTAAGAAGAAATAAGAGAATAAACGAAATTACTACAATTTATTGAGGATGTGATGATGTTGTTGAATAAATAAAAGAAGAAAATCTTTCGACTAGTTGCATATGAATAACTTTATATAAGAGGCATTATGATGATTCAGGACCCTGAAGGTTTGTGTTTACTTGTATATGTATATTTGATAATTTATTGGCTAGTGGGGTTTGTGTTTGTACAAATAAATCTCTCCATAAGAAGGATGAACATTCTGGAAGCATGCTTGGACAAATGGATATATCTAGTTTATTAGGGAGAGATGAAGCATCTAATGGCAGATGCTTGGGACGAAATTTGGTTGGCCTATGTGTGTTGATGTCTAGATCCCAAATAGGGAGAGTGGTGTTTTCCTTAGAGCTTTGACCTTGGATATGCACCTAGATCCTTGGGTTGATGGTTAATTAGTAAGTCTGATGGTACCTAGATCAGTTGAAAGATTTAGCCCATCTTAGTCCCACCCAAATAAATTACCTTGGTTAGGAATCTATTCCACAACACTTAGTGTGCTAGAAGTCTTCGTAGTTCATTTTGGAGATCTTCCACGTGCCTCTATAGATACAAGTAATTATGAATACATCCCTAGTTAAGAGGGTGTTGAAGAATGTAACTAGTGTCAATCTTCATAATTGTACTTGAGTCATAATAAAATGTATTTACAAAAAAGAAAGAAAAAAAATAATTATTAAATAAATTGAATTATTAAAGCACGGGTTTGTTGGCATTATGGATCAGTTATTTGGTTGGAATTGATGTCAACCTAGTAGTATTGGTTTTGGAGGTTGCATTGGTGATTGGTTGGCATTGATGTATGTGATTGTGTATGCATATGGTCTCTAGTGTGTGTGTGTGTGGAGGATTTTAGACATGGTTTATTACTACAAGGTTGGTCTTATGCTAGTGAGATGGTACTTGGCTTGTGCATTAGTTGTAGACCTTATCTTGGTGGTTGTAGATTATTAGCTTATGTATAGATGCCTTGGCAGGATGTGGAGCTACTACACCTAGTTGACAGTATTGGAGACTGTTATGTCATGTTTATGGTACTAGGTGTGTCTATGGATAATTTTCAACTTGTATGATCAATTGTAGGGTCTATCATTGATGGTTACAGATGTTGGAGTACCTATGATGAAGTTTTATGGCTTAACTCTTAGTGCAGCTAATGGATGGCATTCAAGTCAACCTAGTTTTACTTGTGATGATGATGGAGTTGCTACAGTGGATTGTCTGGATGTTGTAGAGGCTACAGTGGCTTCTCGAGAAATTATTGATGATGATCAACTAGTGGAGAAATTGCGAGTAGGTTTTGAGCAGAGGAAAGATGATTTTGAGCATCCTCTGCCACAATCGCTTGCATGACAGTGTTATAGGAGAAACTAAAAGCTCTAGTCAGTGGCATGGAAACCTATGGGAGAAACTATGGAGTTCCAATCACATGGAGCCTGTGTTGTGGGAGCAACTGAGGCTTTTCATGAAAATTCCTCTGCATTCCTCGCACTCATCAAGTGTTTATTTTGTTTTCCAGCTTGTATTGTTTGGTACTCATCATGTAAAGGTATGAAAAAGGTTATTGTGCTTCTAGATGATCGTTAAAAGAGAATATTCATTAGTAAATAAAGTTAGTGGCTTTCTTGAGTCAAGAAGCATTGAACCAAACCACGTTCAACATATGAACAGAGCTCCACTACATGATTGGAATTAATTGATTTAATCATCTTCAAAAACTACAAATATGTGGAGAAAGGTTGCTCATTTGGTTGGTTCTCTTGTATGAGAAAAGTGTCATAGTGTTTTGGAGAGCCATTGGTGAGGAGTGCGAATTGATAAAGCAGAATGTGCATGGAGGTATAGTTATTGTGGAGACAAAAATATGCATGGTTGAAGACTATTCTTATGTGACAGGGCTACAATGGATTTTACTAATGCATTTGTGATTGCAAGGGCAGAATTATTGTTTGAGCTTATATGATTGTGATAGATTGGTTGCAGTAGTGTCTCATGCTTTCATATGGTAGTTATGTATTGCATTCTTGTGTGTTTGCACCTAGTTTTCTTGCAGAAAATGTATTGAGGCTATGTGAGTTGAAAATGATGTATGAACGTGAGAGAGGAGTATTATTTGAGTTTGATTAAATCATTGATATTTGTTCTATGAAGATATTGTTATTGTGATGTTAGTGTTGAGCAGCTCAACTGTTCCAGTTTGAAAATGCATGAAAGGTGAACCGCGTAGAGAAGTGGGGTGGGTGCTCCGACACAAAAACTATTCAAAAGAAATTTCTTCATAACTCCAATGGGTGTTGGGAAAGGCTTGTTGATCAAATGGTTGTCTATAGAGTCGTAGATGGAGATTATAGTTCCTTTAAAATAGTTGTCATATTGTACTCTCTATGTAATGATTTGCTTAACAAATAATAAAATATATTGAGCAGTGCAGCAACAACAAGGGTGGTTTTTGCCTCGAAGGGGGCTTTTCCATCATATATCATGTGTTCCTTTGTGATGTGATGATTTGTGTCTCATTGTGAATGTTCATTAAATATGTTATGGATCTCAAGTGTTGATTCCAGATGAAGTTGCATGTTCATATATAATGCTTATTTATTAAGTGATTAATTGATTAATTTACTAGAGAAAAAGTTTAATTGTTGTGAAATTGTTATCACTCTTGATTCACTACCCCCTCTCAGTAGTGATCCTGGTTCAAACAATTCGTATTAGAGTGGGGTTCTCATAGTGAAACTTAATCGCTTGAGAGAAGATCGTCGGATTATGGTGAAGAATAAGAATAGGCAAACTCAGAAAAAGAAAATCTACAAACAATCCAAGCACGTTGCAAAACCCAGAGAACCTATTCTGCTAGAAAAATGTATGGCCAATGGTATTTTCAGCCATGGGCATTTTCCTATCCAATCTAATGATGATGATTTTGGGGTTATTGAAGAAGTTGATGATCAAAGTTTTGAAGTTGATTCCTCAAGAAGTGAGCAAGGTGTATTTCCATTGTAGGAATCTTAAGTTTAAGACATTAAAAGAACAGTGAACCTTGAAGCCAAAAATAAAGTCCAAGCAAGGTTGATTGAAGATATTAATATGGAGAACAAAGATCTGAAGAAACTTCTTCAGATTCTTGGAGAGAGAGAGAATGCTTTCAAAGAAGATATTTCTAATTTGAAAAATCAGTTGGAGAAATCAAAGGAAATTGAAGAGGAGATTGGTAGTCGGCTCAAGAATCGAATCAGCCACTGTGAGAAACTAGAATTTGAATTAGAAAAGAGCATCAAGAGGACCAATGAGGCAGCAAATGAAGAACCCAAAGGAAAATGTTTGAGCAACAACAAAGGAAACTGCCAGCAAAATCAAGTGCCATGTCAAGAGCCCAAAAATGTGCCAAGGAAAGATATGAAAAATGTTAAGTGCTTTAACTATAAAAAAAAAATTGGGCACATTTTAGCCAATTGCAGGAAAAATATGATAAATCATCTCAAGCAAAATAAGCATCCAAAGGAGGATCCTCAAATATCAGTCCCATCAGTTTCCAGGTATAAAAAAATATTTTCTGGATATTTTTCTTATGTAATGATTTTGGTCATAAAAGTGTTGATTGTAGGACCTATGGAGCAAGGAGTAAAAATCAGATCAACAAAAGATAAGAAAATTTTCGTACATTTTGTGGGCACATTAGATGTTATGTCTATGATAATTTGGGCCATAAGGCCAAGGATTGCAAACTTCCCATGTGTTTCAGGCAACCAAATCAAAGGAAGAGAGTCATGCAAAAACCTATCAATCAAGAAGCCAAATAAGAATATACATGCCAAGGATCAACCTCACAAAATTTGGAGAAGAAAGGAGTAGCAAAGCACTCCCAATAAAAACTCAGGCCTACATGGTCTCAGGGGGAGCACATCGTTGCATTATGGATTGCATGTGGATCATTATAAGTGTTTCCATATTGAAAGTTTGAATGAGAATTATGTTACATGATTTTGTAGCATTGACAATTGTTTGTAGCAGGGGATTATTTAGAGATGGCACATGTACAGGGGGGGAATCTCACATGCTTTCATTTTCTAGTGGTTTATTGATGGCATCATGGTCCATGAGATTGTTTGGATGAGATTGTTATGTTTCTCATGATGATATGTTTATCTAACATTGACTATTGTAGGAGCTATTAGAGATTCAGGAGAATTTCTTTGAGCTTATAAGACATATATGATTCTCCAAAGTCTTGTATGCATGCAACTGATTATTTTCGTATTGATAATTTATTTGAGCATTCATGCACAAGTTCCAATGATTAGATGCCACAATATGTTTTCAGATGAGATAAGTTTTGGTTCAGCTATGTTGATGGTATTTATGCTTCATATGCATGCATGTGGATTTTATACTATTGATGGTTTTTACCACATATGATGTGATGTATTGGTCACATTATTGCATTATCAATCACCTATGTCTTGTTGGTCGGAACCATTGAGGAGTTATTTGTTGTTACTATGTTTATGGTGTTTCTGGTAGATCTCTTTATGGATCATTGTTGTTTGTCCTACTTTTGATAAATTTTTCTACAAGTTATAGTGCTAGTTCAAGTTGACGACTGTTAGTTGTTTCTTAATTGTTGGCATTATGCATATATGGATTGATGGTTACTAGAGACATGATATGCTAGATTGAGGTTTTGTTGATCATATTTATTATTTCATGGATCCATGGTTTGGTGCCATAATAGTTTGAGGCATATCTTATGATGTGAGATGTGTTGATTTGATTCCTGCCACTTTGAGTGGATGATTGTTGCTACAAATGATGAACATATTTTTGACATGTTTATTGTTGCCACCATATAGATGTGTTGGTTGATGTATTATGGATGAGGTGAGAGGATGGTCATATGTTTTTGTTGGAATTTGATGAGTTATATTTATGTTGTTGCTAGATATTAGAGTTTTATGTTGCTCAGTTGATGTCATGGTTATATGTTACTATTTCTCATTATTTCATATCTCATGATGATCGGTTATTGCTACTATCACTTCATTTGTTGCTAGATTTGATGGCTCTATCTTATGCAATTGGATGGTTGCATGCATGCATGAGATTTATATATTGTTGACCATTCAACGGCTTGTTGATTGGCCAAAATGTTTGTAGTTTTGGTCAAGGAGCTTACTTGAGTATGTCTTGGGGAGAGCCATAATTTTTGGTCATGTTGTGGTCCTAAGTTTTGGTCATGTAACAACCACATGCTTCATATTGTACTTCATCAGTTATCAGTCATGTATTTTGCTTATGAAGCCAAGTAATCAAGTGTTCAATTCAGTGAGTTCATGTTGTCATGAGTTGGTGAAAGGAAGGTTATGAGTCATAACACGTTGGTGTTTATTAAGAGTTGTTGCAACCATATTTGGGCTATTGTATATCATGTCGTAGTAATTTTATAGCCTTGTATCTCATTATACATCCATCAACTACATTGTATTGTATATCATTGTTCATGGTCATGTTGGACAGAGAGTCTTGATGTCTAGTATTCATTGATGAGGGCAACCATTCATATGAGCTTATGGGTGTTGTTTCAGTCATGTATTGTATATCGGTCATATTGTATAGTCAGTCCCTTGGTTCTTGAGGTGTAGCCTTTAACTAGAAGGCATTGATTACTAGATGATGATGATCAGGGGGAGCATATACAATATTCTGTTGTTTATTAGACATGGTTTGTTGTTGTTGTCACTACACTATGTTACTGTTGGTTTGGATGAGAGTGAGGTTGATGTGGTTGGTGTTGTTCACTTGAGTGTGTTACTACTTATGATGTGTTGCTGCTCAAATTAGATGTTGCTAATGGTTATGTTGTTCTACTGCTACTCATGGTATTTGTTGTTGTTTCTCATGTTATTTTTGAGTTGTGTGTTATTGCTACTGGTTGAGAGTGGTGTTCATGGAGATTTTGTTGATGTTTCTTTAGGAGAGAGAGAGAGAGAGATATTACTGTTATTGTTTGATATCATGTTGCCATGAGGAGTATTGTTGTCTATTAATGCATTAATATCTGACCTTACTGGTGTGGATGATCTGTTTCTATTTTTGTTGGTTATGGTATGTTTCTATCCACACTATGTTGATGGTTATAGTTATTGTTGCTTGTTGAGACATAACTAGTGTCTAGGGGGATTAAGGCCTTTTCAGCTATTCTTACTTGGATGAGCTCAACCCTTTGCAATTTATGTAAAAGCAGGATTGGATGAGGAGTTTTTCAGAGGCCATTTGGTTGGTTTATTTGGGGTTACCATAAATTCCAAAGGGAGAGATTTTTGGCATCATGGCTTAGTCATTTGGTTGGAATTGACGTCAACCTAGTAGTATTGGTTTTGGAGGTTGCATTGGTGATTGGTTGGCATTGATGTATGTGATTGTGTATGCATATGGTCTCTAGTGTGTGTGTGTGCGTGTATGGATCAGCTACTACATAGTTGATTGGTACAGGATTGGGCTTATTCTAGTGAGGTCGTACTTGGCTTATGCATTGGTTGCAGACCTTAGCTTGGTGGTTGCAGAAGTTAGTGCAAATTATTGGCTTGCGTACGGATGCCTTGGCAAGATGTGGAGCTACTACACCTAGTTGATATTATTGGAGACTATAAAGTCATGTTTATGGTACTAGGTATGTGCATGGATAATTTTCAACTTGTATGATCAGTTGTGAGGTCTATCATTGATGGTTGTAGATGTTGGAGTACATGTGCTGAAGTTTGATGGCTTAAGTGTTAGTGCAACTAATGGATGGAATTCAAGCCAACCTATTTTGACTTGTGATGATGATGGAGTTGCTACAGTGGATTTTAGGTATGTTACAATAGCTACCATGGCTTCCTTATGATGATCAACTAGTGGAGCAAGTTTGAGAAAGTTTTGAGCAAAGGAAAGATGATTTCGAGCATCCTCTACCTCAATTGTTTGCGTGATAGTATTATGGGAGCAACTGAAAGCTCTAGTCATAGGAAGTAAACCCTATGGGAGTGACTGTGGAGTTCCAGTAGCATGGAGCATGTGTTGTGGGAGTGACTGAGGCTTTTCATGAAAATTCCTTTGCATTCATCATGCTCATCAGGTGTTTATTTGGTTTTCCGGCTTATCTTGTTCAAGACTCATTATGTAAAGATCAGAAAAAGGTTATTGTGCTTCTATATCATGGTAAAAAGAGAATATTAATTATTAAATGAAGTTAGTAGCTTTATTGAGTCAAGAAGCATTTAACCAAACCCTTTCAACATATGAACAAAGCTCCACTACATGATTGGAATTAATTGATTTAATCATCTTCAAAAACTACAAATATGTGGATAAAGGTTGCTCATTTGGTTGGTTCTCTTACATGAGAAAAGTTTCATAGTGTTTTGGAGAGCCACTGGTGAGGAGTGTGAATTTGTTGAAGCATATTGTGCATGGAGGTATAGTTATAGTGAAGACAAAAATATGCATGTTTGAAGACTATTCTTATGTGGCAGGGCTATAATGGAATTTGCTAATGTATTTGCGATTACAGGGGCAAAATTATTGTTTGAGCTTATATGATTGTGATGGATTGGTTGCAATAGTGTCTCATGTTTTCATATGGAAGTTATGTATTGCATTGTTGAGTTTCTGCATTTAGTTTGCTTGAAGAAACTGTATTGAAACTATGTAAGTTGAAAATGATGTATGAATGTGAGAGAGGAGTATGATTTGAGTTTGATTCAATGATTGATGTTTTGTGCTATGAATATATTTTTGTTGTGATGTTCATGTTGAGCAGCTCAAGTGTTCCAGTTTGAAAATGCAGGAAAGGTGAACCGCATAAAGAAGTGGGGTGGGTGCTTCGACAAAACAAGTATTGAGAACAGACTTCTTCATAAGTCCAATGGGTGTTGGGAAAGGCTTGTTGATGAAATGGGTGTCTGTAGAGTCATATATGGAGATCATAGTTCCTTTCAGATAGTTTCCATATTGTACTCTCAATGTAATGATTTTATTAACACATAATAAAATATATTGAGTAGTGAAACAACAAAAAGGCTGCTTTTTGGCCCAAGGGGGGGTTTTCCACCAAATATCAGGTGTTCCTATGTGATGTGATGATTTGTATCTCATTATGCATGTTCATTTAATATGTTATGGCTATCATGTTTCAATTCTAGATGAAGTTGCATTTTCATATTTAATGCTTATTTGTTAAGTGATGAGTTGACTAATTTACTAGAGAAAAAGTTCAATTATTGTGAAATTGTTATCACTACTAATTCCCCCCCCCCCCCCTCTCGGTAGCGATCATGGCTCTAATAGGGTTTCATGTTTGGATCAATTTTTTTAGGTTAAATCCTCCATTGAAGGCTTCTAGGGTTTATTTTAAGTGTCCTTGTTCATGCCATATTGTAAAGAACCCTTCTTGGGATTTATTTGTCAAAGAAGAAATTTATTTTATTGTAAAATAGGTCGATTATGCCTCCTCCACAAAGTCGGCCTCAAGATGGACAAGTCGATCTAAAATGGGCAGAAAAATCACTATATAAAGGCAGTGACTCGGCCTCACTTGTCAATCACTCACAACAAGTTTGATCTGCTACTTCCGGGGCCAAAAAAAGTGTGAATTTCAAGGAAGAAGAAGAAGTATAACAAAGGAGAAGGAGGTATCTCACAAACATAATAATTCAAAATTATCTCTCTTTTTCCCACGCGTGTGAAGATGTGAAGTTACTCGAGGGGCAAAAATTATGCAGTTGCCAGGGAGGCCAAAATTTTGCAATTTCCAGAGAGGCCGAAATTCTGAAGCTGGGCCAAAATTTTGGTGAAGCTAGGGACGAAATTTCTTTGTTGATGCTAGGTTGTAGTTGTTGGACAAGAAAACTATTGAAGGTTGTCATATCTCATTGGAAGGCTAGTTTGGTGGATTAGGAAGGTCTATTAGTCTAGGGTCTTGGTCTATCTCATTTGAATTATTGAAAAAAAGAGTTCTTAACCGAGTTTTCCCCTATATATGGGTTTTGCCATGGTTGTGCGCCCACATCTGGTGTTCTTGATCTTCATGGTTTGGTTTTGGAAATTGCTTTATGGACTAAGATAAAGAGAAGAACATAAGAAAGATAATAATAGCTCAAGGAAATCACAAGTAATTATCAACAAAATAAAATATTTCTGCCTTTTCAATTTTCTAATACTTTGTTTCCTCTTTCATGTTTGATTTTCTCCACACATCTAGATTTATTTGTATTACATAGTCATAATCCTTTCTTTGTCTTTCTTTGGTAGGAAAGCTTGCAGGAATACACAAAGGTTATGCACGAAACTTCAAGAAAAGACTTGTGTCATGAAAGTAGGCTTATTGCTAAAGAAACTCTACAAGGTTTATTAAAGAACAACGCAAGGTATGTTTGATTTGATTTAACAAGTTGTAGAAGAAGGTATGAATATTCTTCATTTTGAAATTTGCTTCATATTAATAACTCTCTCATGTCTAGGGTTTTGAATCATAAGGATTCTTGTTAGGGTGATTAATTGCTAGATTGAATCTACCCTTATCATTTTATCTCATGTTATTTTGTTTTCATAAAACCCTAGGGTATAAAACCTTAGGGTATCCTAATGATGAAACCCTAATCTTCTTAGGGTTTATTGATAAAGTTTAGATATCTTGTCAAAAATCCTACTCTCTTAATGTTGAGGGTTTTGGTAATGTTATGGTAAAACCTTAGCCTTTTAGGGTTTGTCGTTGATGTCTAAAAAACCTAGTTTTGTTAGGGTTTGGTAAACTAGGGATTATGACCAAACCCTTGTAATAGTCAATATAAAATCCTATAAATGGATCTCTGGTGTATGTGCTTCCATATAATTGAAACCTTAGCATGGTCAAAATTTGTTGTATATCTAATTTTTGGAGTTTGATGTTTGTATTTAGAGTTTAAAATAAAACCCTATTATGAGACTAATATAAGTTTCTAGGAAATAATAATGGAACCATAGAGATGAAATGTGAGTATGATAACTTAATTGTTCATCCAGGGTATGTAAAAAAATGCTATTAATTGATATTCTAGGGCATGATAATGAAACCATATAAGTATAATGTTTTCGATTATTTATGTGATTTAGTTTTGATGATGAAATCTAGGGTTTGTAATGAAAACCTAGTAAATGTTGTTACAAGAAATCCAATGGATGGATATCTTGATTGATTATAAAACCTAACTAGGACTAGGTCTTGAATGTCTAAAATCTGATTTATTGTTATCTTATTATAATGGCATGCTAACCCTATATGATAAAGTTGATTTCATGCTCTTGTACATATATATCTGTGTTTGGTTGTACTTGTTGTTAAAGGTTTACAAGTACATAGTCTTCAAGATGATGAAGATGCTTACCTCATATTTGATGATAATTTGTTGATGATGTGTATAATGATAGAAAGAGAGAGTTATATGACATCAAAGTTCGATAGATTACCTTGTTACCATGATGAATTTTTGAAATATCTAAATTCTCTGATGAATTATTGATGCAAAAGGAAGTGCCTGTATGACTGTTGTCTAGGTAAATCCTTTCTGTGGACAGAGACGATCCCTCTAGCCCAATGAGTGGTTCTAGCAACCGAAGTGACAATCTACTAGACACTTCCCTAAGTTGCAATTAAAAAGAGAGACGAAGAAGATGGCCTACCTCATTCTGATGTTATCTTGATCTCCTTTGTTGAAGACCTTGAATCACTCATGTCACAGGCTCGTTCTTGCTGCTCTCACCGTTTACGCACCTGCACAAGAGATCAAGACACAACAAGGCATGCAAATACAAATAGCATATTCAAAAGAAACCTACTTAACTAATCAAGGAATGTTAAGCTAAATGATACATGAGCATACACATTTAGGGAAAATGAATCAGCAATTGTATATTAATAAAAAATAAGGGGAAGCATACAAGCAAGCCTTGATTTTTATGTGCTCTCCTTGAATGAATATCCAAGTCCAAGCTAAGATTTCCAAGCACTCCTTCTCCAAGCCAAATGAGTAGCATATAGGCACAATCTTAGCATAAGGGCGCAAATAGACATAGACCAACCATTTGGGAATGGGAGAAGATGAATATATAGGCTAGGAAAGGGAGTTAGGACCTCTCCAAAGATAGGATTAGGCCATTATCTCAAGGAGGTAGCTCATAGGGATAATACCAAGAGGCCAAGTTGGGAGAATTCAACCTCATTTATGCCAAAAAACCTCCAGCTCACCGCTCTGGAAGCTTCTAGATCATGAAGCTTCTCATCCTCTTTAGGAAAATTTCCTTTTTGGGATCATCGTGGGTATACAAGTGAACAGAGCTATGCCATCGCAGGTCAAGTGCAGCGCAACTGGTGATCATCGTTGTTTTGAGTCTCATAAGCGCGATGATGCATATATGTTTGAGGGAGGATCTGAGCTGCATATATGAATGAGTACACTGCATGAGGGTCATGTTTCAGGCACTTCGGGGTATGTCACAGGGAAGTGCAGGAGGTGTGACAAAATATTGTGTAACAGATTCCCCCTAAAGCATGAAGGCGGAACGAGGAGTGATGGTTGAGATGCTTTACAAGATTTTTCAAGGACTAGGACAATCACCATCAGGGGACCTGCGAATCAAGGACACATATACGTATACATATCTAAGATCAAGACATGAATTTATGGTATGGATGCAGCCATCCAGATGATAAGGACTATATGAAAAGATCCATGGTATGGGCGCAACCATCCAAATGAGAAGGATCATTTGTGAAGCTAAGATCCATGGTATGGGCGCAACCATCCAAATGAGAAGGATCATCTATGAAGCTAAGATCCATGTTATGGTTGTAGCCATCCAATATAGAAGGATCATCATAAATGTAAAGTCCTGCGGTATGGTCACAACCATCCGTACAGCATAAACATGTGTACAATCATGAATAACATATAACTCCACGCAGCCTGAGTCATATCAGACAAAACTCAGAGTCTTGCGCTCCATCCCGACCCGATCAAAGTACGAATTATAACATGTAAATACATGTGTTGAAGTCAAACATGTAAGAACCACCTGATTATCGTCAAATGATGTGGACTGTTAACAGATACGAGAGAAACCACCAATAATGACAATGGACCTCAACGTATGACAGTATAATCTGCGAATGTGATAATAAAACTGAAGTCGAACACTTGTGGAATCATCCAATCAGAGGCCAATGACGAAGACATGTCATTGGATGTGAAGAAATTTCCATTAGGGCATGCAAGCTCTAAGGTACTGAAAGGAAGTTTCAAAGTCATCTTCTTGGATAATGAGTTGAAGTCGACCGGAAGTGACCCATCAAAGGAGGGAAATGATGAGCTCCCCAAAATTGACATGAAACAAGGAATAAAGTGGAGCGAAATGAATAAGATCCAACACTGCAACAATGGGTCAGATAATGTATAGGTAAATAATTGCAGATAGGACTTCTCTTGAACACTCATGACACAACTCTGGAGTGTGGCAGCATTTGACTCAACATAGGACTAAAGGTCATGATGACAAAATGAAACAGTCAAATGAGAGGAAAAAATGGATCACCCAAACCCAGGAGGACAAGTGACTGAGTGAAGATATCCCAAACCCGACACGAAATTAGAAGAGTGACATATTCAAGAGCGACATGTTGCCTATACAAAGGATGTTTCATCTTCATTTTTCCCCACTATTTCTAGCGAGTACCCCAATTATTTTTATCACAAGCTTGAGAGGGATAGAATATGCTTGGCATGTAAGTTCATTCTTCGAATGAATCCATCTTAGTAAGTTTTATGAGTCCTAGGAAGGAGAAACTCAGTCTCATCATGGTGACTAGTCTTTCGTCGTAAAATTTTAATGAGTCCAACGTAAGAATAACTCGGTGTCTTTTTCATATTTAGAGAGTTTGAAAAAGAGACGAAAAAGAAAACTCCATCATGTCCCTTTTTGTAATTTGTCTCTCAAACCCGAAAAGGTAGAAAACAATATCCGAGAGAACCTCTTGACCATGTCGATCAAGGTGTACCTTTTTCGTAAATAGTCAATCTCAGCTCGAAAAAGGGGTAAACATAATACTGAGGTGACATCAATTCATTTAATTTAACGAGTTCGAAATGATAAGTATTCGGTGATATTTTCAGTTTTTGAGAGTCAGAAAAGGGGCTTAAAGATGACTCCAAGGGGGTTCCTTTTTCGTTTATTTTTAATGAGTCTAAAAAAAAAAAAAAAAAACTCATGAGAATCAGTCAAAAATAATCATTGTCCACCAAAAGCACCTGTAACTGCACAAAGAAATGCACCCATCACTGATATCGAGATATAATAATGAAATATTAATAAAATATTGACAAAAAATGACTTCAAAACTTATAAATAACCAAAAGTAACATTATTTTTTTTACCATTTTACCATAGTAAGTTCTAAAAGTGAATTTATGCCCTAATTTTCTCGATTTTCAAGTGACCATTGCGGGATATTCAGGGTGCCATTTCGCGAACCGTTTGCAGCAGGTAAGAGATTTGTCTTTGCTCTTGCATTTCATCACATTTTCATTCATTTTAATGGAATTTTATATGCTAAAAGGGAGTATTTGCAATTTTTTGAGCACTAGAGATCATTGCGGGTTTGGTCATTGGACCCGTGATAATTTATCTTGAGTCAAAATACGCCCGCGATGACATCTCTCTATTTACAGAAACAGGCGTGATGGCACTAAGGTGGAAATTTTTTACGAAAAAACACTTTTTAAAGCAAAATTTCTTGATTTCAATCCATGAAAAGGGTTCTAATTGGTGTTAAATGATGTTTTGCAGGAGATCATGGTTATGGAATGGAAAGAAAGAGGCCATGAGGCCAAAGATCACCAAGCAACCCAGAATCCAGAATGCATCAATGCCTGGAGAGATTGTGGGTTGCTGAAGTTCTTCAAGACCACAAGACTGAGGGCTCAGATGGAATTGCTGCCCTATTTGAGCAGCCTTTTGGATGTGGATCAAGAGATCTTTATCATCAAAGGCCAGGAACTAGAAATAGAAGAATCAGACATCTATTTTATCACTGGATTGTCCCGAAGAGGAGAAATAGTCCAACTCTTCGGATCTCACCCAGGTGGTGAGAGTACTAGTGCTCTGATTAGGAGGCATTGCCCAGGTACAGAGATGATGAGGGGTGGGAAGGTGAAGATCACCACAATCACCAACAACCTTCCTTTACGAACCATTTTATTCACCATAGCTTACGTATCTAGGACACAAGCCCTGCATGAGAGTTCAAAATGCCAATTCCAATATGGAGTTGAGTGTCTGACCCCCACCATATTCAACTAGCATGGAGGCCTTCTGGTGAATAAAAAAAGACAACTGACAAAAGGGAAGCAAGGGAACCTAAGACAATTTGGGTTCGACTCGATACTGTGACTTTCTTCTTATAGCGAGTGCCCCTATTCTGGTATCAATGGGCAGAGGTACCAAATCCTGCCCCCCAAGACCCGAGGTTAGTGAGGTGGAGTCAACTCATCCCTCGAGGAGGGACGGGTCAACATATCCACTACCCTCCATAGTTCTTTAGTTGGTTGCAGCACCAATTACTCATGGTGGACGACTATGCATATGCTGGTATAGATTTCTGATGGGATCCATATCTACCTCTGCCACCAGGAGAACAGTGATCTGATGCAGGTAAAGACTTGTTTTTTTTTAATTTTTTCAAGTGTTATGATTTTTTTTGTAAAAGTGTAAACTAAGATTCGACTTATGATAAATGTGCATATGTAGGACCTGAAAGACCGCTTGGCATGTCGCCAATAGCACAGCGGGTTGCTCATTAGATAGTGGGCGTTAACTATGAGGAAGGGGAAGAACCCTTAACTGAGATTGAGCACAACCTAGAAGTGATTACTCAAGGAGTACTGGAGTATGCTACTATAGACGAGGTCCCACTACATTGGAAGAGACACACGGTGGGAGTATCCGTGAGACTGCATCGGTTGTTAGGCCGAGTGATCAGAGCAGTCTCATGCTACCATGAGCACCGTGCAGGTTGATAGCCTTTCTAGCTCTTTTACACATTTTGTAGGCTTTGAAAGCCAAGTGTCCCATAACACTTTATTTTTTGAGATTTTGATGTAAAAACTTTGACTTATATATATATATATAGATACATGTTTTATTTCCTACTTATGTGTCTAGAATATGATCAGTTTTATAAATGACGCAAATGTCGATCAAGAACATAATTGGCTAATGCATATGTTAATGTATTCAAATTGCATGGAATGTGTTGATATGTGATAAAATCAAAATTTCTTTCCAGTAATAGAACACGTAGATACATATGCAATATCTGTGGATTTCTTACTAAATAATGATTGTTTAACTGTAACACAATGCATTGTGAATCTAACTTGACAACTAAATCTCTAATGCCAAGAGCAACTGCTTTTGACAATAGTTCAATGACTACACTATATTCAGTAATATTTTTAGTTTTCCGACTGAGTCATATACCTTGTAAGTCAATCAACTCACCATCAGGGGCAAAGAGTGCCCAAGCTACGGAGGACAAATTCTGTGTCCTACGACAAGCACCATCAACAAAACTAACATAATGACTTGACAACATCTGCAAACTGAGTGGAACATAAGGTAAGAAAAAAACACATGTCCGCAAAGCAAACAAACACACCAAAAATCAAAAAACGCACATTAATGAATTCACACACTAATGTACAAAAAATCACACAAATTTCACACATAATACTTCTTCATATACAACCCATTTCGGGGCTATGACAATGCGTTTCCTTCGTAATCAACTAGCTCATATGCACCTTTTTGCAAAACACATTTGACAATATATGGCCCATGCCACATAAGTTCAAACTTTGCAGCACCTAACTTATCATTAGCCTAATCATAAAGGAGGACCAAGTCACCTTCGGAAAAAGTACGAGGAGAACCAGTTTGATCAAAATGAGATTTGACACGTTTCTTTTGGGTTTCGATTACCATCGCAGCAATGCGACGGGTCTCATCAAGCCTCTCAAGGTAGAGTAACCGCTCCTCTTTAGGTAAGGTGTTAGGAAGGAGTTCGAGAGCTAATTTGAGCGAAGGGATCTCACATTCAATCAGAAGAGTTGCCTCTAAACAATAAACTAGCTAGAATGGAGCGAATCCAGTGGTCGTCTTAGCGGAAGTTCTGTAAGCCTAGAGAGCTGAGAATAGCATCAAATTCCAGTCCTTTTTGTGCTTCCCAATGGTATGCTGAAGCATAGTAATCAAAGCTTTATTAATTGCTTCGAATTTTCCATTGGCCTGTGGATAGTAAGGAGTTGAGCTATCAAGACGAAGGCCCAACTAAGCAGTCAGCTCTGCCATCATGTATTGATGAAAATGTGATCCATAGTCAGTTACAATGGCTTGAGGAACACCAAAACGTGTTATGACGTGGTTGAAGAGGAACTAAGCAGCAATAATATTATCAGCATTGTATGTGGGTATCGCCTCGGCCCATTTAGTGAAATAGTTGACGACAACGATAATATAGCCATGCCCCCCGGATGAGCGAGGGTTACATGTCATGAAGTCTATGCTCCATTTAGCAAATGGGCCAATGGTAACTACTGGGTGTAATGGTGTTGGTAAGGCGCGCTGCTTGCCGTTAAAAATCTAGCATTCATGACATTTCTGAACAGCCAGAATACAGTCCTTAATGATAGAAGGCCAGAAATAACCGGCGCGGAGGATTTTCTAAGTAGTGGCGTAGCCGGACATGAGACCACTACAGGCACTAGAGTGGCAACCATTCAAAACCTGTTCAACCTCTTCAAGTGTTAGACATATGTGAAGAACAGAGTCCACACCGACTCGGTATAATGTATCACCAAGAATTTGATAGGGTTGGGATTGATGGCAAATGCAGCATCAGTCGAATTGAGACAACTCAGATCGGAAGGTCTGAGTTTGAAGACAAACAATAATATCTCCATACCACGGGTCAAGAGTGCTGATGAGAAATAGAGTTTCATCAAGAATCTGCTCAATAAAATCGATAGGAGTTCTTGCAAACGGAAGGGCACATATCAATTCAGCAAAAACAAGTGATTTCTTCGATTTGGCAGTAAACTCCAAATAAAAATCCTGTAGGATAACAATCCACTTGGAGTATTTTCCCCACAATAATTGATGATTCAATATATAGGTCATGGGGTTACAATCGGAAATCACCGTGGTTTTTCATAAAAGGATATAATTTCAAAATCTTTGGATAGCATGAACCACTACCAAGGCAAGCTTCTCGACATCGGCATATCAAGACTCAGTGTCAAGAAGATTTCAGCTTAAATAATAAACCACATGTTCATTTCCATCGTCGTCATCCTCAACTAACACCATAGCAATGGTAGTATCAGTTGCAGCCAAGTATAGGAAATAATTGCATCAATAAACAGGGGGATGTAGGATAGGGTCACTGATAAGTGTGTCTTTCAAAGCATCGAACTATTTTTGGGCAACTTTGTCCCAAATGAAAGGGACCCCCTTTTTAAGCAAAAGAGTAAAACCCTTGGCAAGTTCAGCATAATTAAGAATGAATCAACGAAGAAAGTTAGCCTTTCTTTGTAAGCTTTGCAATTGCAACAATGAGGTGGTTGGGGGGGGGGGGGGGGGGGGGGTAAGTTGACAATAGCCTCAACTTTTAAAGGATCAATTCAGATACCTTCGCTGGACACCACAAAATAGAAGAGTTGACCAAATTCAACGCAAAAAATGCAGTTGTGCGGATTGAGATGGATGTTATAATGTCAACATTGCAAGAAAATGGATCTTAAGCAATCTAGATGGTCATGGCACTTAGCAGAATGTGCTAGTAAGTCATCAAGGTAAGGTTGAACAATGTGTTGAATATCGTGAAATGCATAAGACATTTCTCTCTAGAAGGTAGCACCAACATTTTTTAAACCGAAAGGAAGCTTCTTGTAGGAAAAAGTGCCCTAAGGGCCATCTTATGTTGATCAACAGGTGAAATGTTGATCTGGTTGTAGCCATAAAAACCATCCACGAATGAGAAAATCTCACTCCCAGCACACTCGCCAATGATTTGATCGATAAAAGGAGTGGGATAATTGTCTTTTGGACATGCGCGATTGATGTCACGGTAATCAACACAGACACGTATCGTGCCTGCTTTTTAGCAACAGGGACAATGTTGGATGCCCAATCTGTCAATGGGATTGGATAGATAAAACCAGTTTTCAAAAGCTTTTCCACTTCTGCTTTAATAGTAGCAGCCTTTAGAGGATGCACAGGGTGAAGCCATTGGCAAACAGGCTTGGCACTAGGATAGGTAGGTATTTCATGCACCACTATTATTGGGTCAATACCAGGCATTTCCTCATATGACCACGCGAAGACATATCGAAATTCTTTGAAAAGCTGAGTGTAAAACCTGATCTCATCAGGAGAACAGGACACCCCAATATGAATGTTCTCGACAACTCCAGGCTAAATGGAAATGTCAAGAGGCTTAGTTGCAGTAATGTTTCCCATGTTACCCTCAGACAAGACTTAGTGCACCAAAACAGGTGTTTGAAGTGGATGCGTGGGGAAATGAGAAACAAACGCTTCAAGAAATGAAGGCATCTCACTGAGGCTGGGAAGAAATGAAGAACGATGATGGAGACCATTCCAAGGATTTTCATCCAAAGACATAACCTCAACGATATTCTCGTCGGTGGGGAATGTCTCATTCAAAGGATCAGGAGAATCCAAAGAACCAATCCAAGGAGATGGAACATAAGTATCCAGGTTCACACTGAAAACAGAATGACTTTCTGAAGCAGTAATTGAAGCCAAGAAAATTTCTTGATAATTTTGCTCTAATAGACTTAAAGGCATAGAATCCCCAAATGAATCAATTTGATTTGTAATAGGAATAATCCAAGGATCCGTAGAAACCGAGATCATATTGATTCATGTAACATTTTGAGGTGGGTGAGTTAAAGTACCCACTAAAGTAGAGTCTTTGAAAAGACCTACCCCCACACCCTCATAAGGAACCTCGGTATTTCCCACAAAAGGGACATTGTCGTTCGATGAACCGGAAGAGAAAAAATACAGTTGGTCAATGGTGACAATTTTTCCTTCGTGAGGAAAACAAACCACCCGGAATAAATAAGAAACCATACAAAACATAGTGTGGATCCAACTTCGCTGGAGAAGAAGGTTGTAGTTGAGATTCGCGTCTACAACTTCTACTTCTAGCTCAATGGTCTTTTTTTCCAACGTGATTGGCAAGTTGGTGAGAATACCGTATGGACAGGAGCCTCTACCATCAAAGGCCTCCAAAGTGTTCGGGGACTGGTTAAGAGAAGGAGAGTCAATGGCCTTACAACACAAAACAGACATGATGCAATTGGAAGCACCTTCATCAATAACAGTCTGATGAATTGTCTTTCCTTTAATGAGAACTTGTATCAGAAAATCAATCTAATGAGGAAGACGAGGAACGTGGTTTTCAAGATCAAAGGTAATTAAAATCGAATCTGCAGGATCAATAGCGCCTATAGTAGACAACAATGATTTGTGTTGCATTGGACAGGTTTGGAGAACCTCTAAAGCAGACATCTCCAAAGGTGCTTGAGCTAAATCCTCAACAATATTATAATGTTGTGCAGCTCTAGCATTTGGATTATAAGATGATTTTCAAAGTACATCTTTGGGAGGTGGTCGAATTATGGACTCACTGTTAGGGCTCTCAATATGGAGCAAACTAGAACTAGACTGGTGGAAGTAGAAGGTATATCGGTGACTTCTTTCTCCATTGTTTTCTTGTGTGGGGTTTGATAGTCCTTTGTTCGAGTAGTAATTGAAATAGGTGATGAACCTTGCATCATGAAAAATTGGGAACCAGAGGAGGCAGAGGATTACAGTTGGTCCACCAACTGTGTCTGCTAAGATGGAAAACGTTCTTTCAAACCAGTTGGAGTCCCTTTCAATAAGCGGTTAACTTCGGAACACTGGGGACAATCCTTGGTGTAATGATCTTCCTCAGAGATGAGGCAAGGATATTTCAAATTTCTCTTAGACGCATCATCAACAGATGATTTAGGTGTATCCTTTTTTGGGGTATCAGTTTTAGCTTTAGCTTTACCCTTTTCTTACCTTTGGAGGCCTTATCTGCTATGGTAGACTGAACAACATGTTCCTCAGAGGTTTTACCAGGATTTGATGAATTTTTTGAAGGATTATTGGAACCAGTGTTTGAAACAGATTTCTTCTTCGAGGAAGACTTCATGGAAGTCTAAGACATGGAACAATTATACCATCAATAGGTGGTACATTGGGAGACTTTGATGCTTCCAAATCCGAAGATGGCCTTGGAGCATCAGGCAACATCTCATATAACATGTCAGATTGTGAATAGACTAAGTCTAGATACTGAGCATGGGCAAGAGCTTGCTCTTCAGTAACACATCCACCCATATCTATATCCTTAGCAAACTTGTTAATGAATGATTTTGTGAACTATTCAGTCAACAACTCATCAGTAATATCGAATTTGATGAGGCGACGTCGTCGTCTCCATTCATGGATATGATCAGAAATGTGGGTCGCAGTATCTTGCTTAAGGGATATGAGCAAATGAGTGACAATTTCATACGGAACTAGCAATTGGAAGTGAGTGAGGAAGGCCATATCTAGAAAGTTAAGTCAGCATAGGTAGCTCAAGGCAACTCGATATACCATTTGGCAACAACACCTCTTAAGGTTCTCTGAAAGAGGTGAAGACGGATATATCATCAATATATAAATTTGAAGAGCACCATAGGTGATATGTCATCACATGGGGTTGCGGGTCCTCTTTAGACTTTCCCTCGAATTTAGGTAAATTGCTTGGAATTTTAGTTGGAATTAGAGGCCAGTTAGGCAAATGAAGAATAGGATCATTTGTGAGTCTCTAGACATCATGCAGTTCCAACGTAGCCAAGAAATGTAATTACATATTGAATGGCATGTACGGCCTTTGAGGAGACCCAATCTGCGGGTTCCAACCTTGCTGGTAAGGATTTTTCCCCCACAATGGAGGATTTTGTCCATACAGGACTTTATTTTGCCCCCACTGAGGGTTACCTTGACCATAAGGTGGATTTTTTCCAGGCTAGGTTTGATATTGACCTACCATAGGTCGTTGATAAGCATTATACGCGGCATACAGATTGTAAGGTTGTTGCACCTATTGACCCTGGACCTAAAGAGATCGGCCCTGCTACTGTAGCGGCTGACCTTGTGCTTGTAAGGGCTGACCTTGTTGATATGCATATGAAGCTTACTGCTGCAAAGGTCAACCTTGTTTCTACAAAGGTTGACTCTGCTATTGTAAAGTTTGGTCTTGTTGTTGCAAAGGTTGGCCTTGTGAGTACAAAGTTTTAGTAGGTTTTTGAACAAACTAAGTTTGATGCTGCAAAGACTGCTAAGACTGCTGCAAAGGTTGCCCCTGTTGCTACAACAGTTGCCCTTGCTGCTACAATGTTTTCCCTTGTTGCTACAAAGGTTTCCCTTACTACTGCAAAGGTTTCCCTTGCTGCTGCAATGGTTGCCCTTGCTGTTGCAGGGATTGTCCTTGTTGCTGCAAGGTTTGTTAGATAGTTCCTTAGGATATACCAGGGTATTGGTAATTTCCAAATCGAATCTAACCATATACACCAGGAATAGTGGATTGACCAGGCTAGACATAAGCTCATGCTTGTGGAGTGTAAGATGAATTTACCAAGGCTTGCGAACCATAAGGGACATAAACCTATTGGAGTGGAATCTGAGCCATATAAGGCTACTGGTACTGGACATTACCTAACTTGGATGGATCAACAAGGTTAGGAATACTGCCAAAATAAGGTTGATTAACTCCAACCATGTGAGTTTTTAATCCACTCATAGTGGTTTCACCTGACACAAGATGAATATCCGGTTTTTGACCCCCAGGCAATGGTACATTCTGTCCATTTCATGGAGGTGTTGATGCCTCGAAAATCATTGCAACAACATCGAGGAAAACTACCCGGTCCGGACCTTAATGCAGCTCCTTTTCCATTTGGTATGGTGGCTCCGACTGGAGATAATGGGACCAGTTTCCCAATGATGAATAAAAAGGGGATGGATGAGTGACTGGTTTTCTAATAAGTGATAATAGATGAATGACTTAATCTAAAAAGCGAAAATACAAATAACTATTCTATCCCGGGAAATTTCTATTCTTAAGTGAAACGTTTGATAATCTCTGTTCATAAATAAGCATATAGATGACTCTATTTGATAAACATAGACATTCATTCATATA
>APFE031709809.1:0-10225 GCA_000404065.3 Pinus taeda | reverse complement strand
AGTAGAAAAGCATTCAAAATTAGAATCATACTAAGAAACTAGATCCCATTATGTTGGATCATGTGTAGTTTTAAATATAGAAGAAATATTCTTTTCAATCTTTTTTTTCTCTTTGTTGGGAAAATTATTTGCCCAATAACCAAGCTTACCACAAATAAAACATTTTTTCTGTTTGTTGTCTTATTCCTCTTCCTGAATATAAATCTAGATCTTTACTTTGAAGATGAGTATCTTTTCTTTGATCTAGAAGAATATTGCTAGGTTTTACACTGAAATTTATCAAATTGGTTTCTTTGGGAACCCTTCTTGGAGGTGTTCTTATAACATCCAAAATGATATGTCTCTAAAAAGGAATCACAAATAGCAGGACTGAAATGTAACTGTTTTTGGACATTTTTCCTAGTTTTATATGATGCACATTCATTCTTCAATATCGTGAGGATATGTTGATGCAATGCTACTAATGATAAAGTATCAGTAGAAATAACCTGGGCCAAAAGTGATTGATGAACCAATTTTGGAATCTTACTATGTATAGATGCTATGTAATGTCTATGATATGCAATATTATGATGATCAGGAATCTTATAATATAGATTCTGCATGGTGCAATAATATTTTTATAGGAGATCTAAACTGCACAGTCTTTGGCTCAAAAACATTTGGGCAGAATTCTTATTATCAAAAGAAATAACTCCCAAAAAGTCATGGGATAGAGCCATCAATATTGTTTGTAGTGGATCACTTTCTAGAATTTCATTCTATTCATCTTTTTGATAGTTTCCCACCATAGTCTCACATTTTCAATTAAACTCCATGTCAGGAGAATTATTATATATTTCCAAGAAGCTTTCATATCAACTTTCTTTTGATAAGCCCAGGCATTCATCTCTAGCAGAAGAATGAGGGTTTGATCCCTTGTTAAAAAATCCAAATTTATAAAGAAAGTACTCCCCTTCTTATCAGATCTGAAATTAGAAGATGGATCATAACTGAGTTCTGTAGAGGCAAGATTCTATGTCCATGTGCTAAATTGGTTGTTCTTTGATTGTGAACCAATCTCAAGTCCTAGTGTTCTTGCGTTTGTGTTTGAAAAATTAAATCTTTCATTTCTATTGTTCTATGGGGAATTTGATGATCCTTCATCTCTCGACTGACTTGTCATCTTGATCAGTATAGTACAAAAATTTTCAATTTTTGGTTTTAGTAGATCTACCTTTTCTCTGGCTAACCTAGTGCCTTGAGCTAAAGTAGATAGCTCACTATCATTTCTATTCATCATTTTAAGTGAGAGTTGTTGTGAATTTCCAATAGCTTTGGCCAATGTGAATTTCAAGCCTTCTTCTTATATCTTAGAATAATTGGGAGGACTGTCAAAGTTGACTATAGATGCTTCAAATCTAGTTACAACTCTACTTATTACTTCTAGTTGATAATTGATGATTCTGAGCTCGTTTTCATATATGTCTTGAGAAGCATGCATTGTATCAATACTCTCATGAATTTTCCTAACATGTTCTTTGACTTCAACCACTTCTCTGGCTAAGAAATCTATGTTCTGGGCAATGCAAACCGACTGATAATTACCATAGTTTTGCATTTTAGTTAATTTAGAAGGTTCTGGATGTATAGTTGTCCTTTAATGCAAAAAATGAAGATCACTTTGAAAAACACCATCTTTGGATCTAGGTGTGCTATTACTTGGATCTAATCTTCTTCCTGGTAATTCCATTGTATTCCCTAGCTTTTCTCTTGAGAGAGAGATCATACATAGATCTTTTGTTCGAAGCATGATACATGCAGGACAATTTGAATGTTTTCCTAAATGGTGAGTTGTTACCACTCTTTGGTATTGGTTTTTTGTTTTTTCTTCTTTTTCTCCATCGCAATAAATGCGATTTATAAATGGATTATTCTTATTCCTATTCAAATACTTAGAAACTGGTGATGAAATATGTACTTAGTGAGGTAATCTGGAGGACTAACTTCTAACTAACTATTTTTGCGAGGAGTTTGATTGGAACCTCAGACTTGTACTACCATCTGGTCTTTATACAATTTTAAACTTTTTGGATGAAGTATCAGCCAATTATGGATATTTCTGCGACATCGGGTATATTAGCTATTCCATTTAGATGGTAAAATTAAATCACAAAACCCTACCTATAAGGGAGTTGTGTTTCCAAGGCCAACAATAAAACCTTCTTTTAAAGCTCTTTGAGACAAACTAGGATTTAAAGGAGGCATACTAGAAGAAACAAATTGAATACATACATGAGACTATAACTGTGCTATCTATGATAAGGAAGCAGTGTCATACCCATGAAACTGAATATATGCTTGTAGAAAATCATTTATATATGGGTCTGTCAATGACACTTGATATCGAGGAACCACTTAAGACCAAACTGGACCATTATTTAGGGGGTTTGAAAACCGCCTATTAAAGCATCTTCAAACTTATTATGTTTGGTGTCAAGAACACATGTAAGACATGAATTATTGAATCCTTTTCTGACTAGTGGGTCGATACCAAATTGAATGAGTCCAATATGAATGTACCTATATCCATGCCTTAAACCCCATTCAATATCTTATTTTCTGATTAAGGGAATCTGATAGACACTATGTCCTACTGAAACTGGAACATTTACAGAAGAAAGTTTGAAAAGAGTAGCAGCACGTTACTGGAAAATGAGTAACTTGTAAATTTTATCAGTTTCGACTGAAGGTAATTCCCAATCGGGTTGAGGATTGAGTTTGTTTTCAAATACTTTATTATCAAACAAAACATCTTTATGATCATTACTAGTATACTTAGTTAAGCAAGACCATCTTTTCTCGTGAGCTACTTTTCATGTCTCAACTGACAAATCAAAATTTTAACTACTAGCCATATCGATGAGAATAAAGGAAATAGAAACACTTGGTGGTAGAAAAACAATAGGAGTAATCTGCCCAATGCCCTAACACCTATCCTTCGGAAATAACGAGAAATATTGTGGACTTACAAGCTCTTTCGGGTTCTTCTACATACTCATTCTTATTTTCCTTCACTTTGAAAGAATATGGATAATGGATCGATACCAAACATGAGCAACTAGGAAACACAAATAAAATATCAACCAAGATTGTCGAGAACACAACTTAGAGAGATGAACACAGAGAGAAGTTTGAGATTGGAGAAAGATCATCCTCCTCAAAAAAGAAAACTTTTATTGAATTATGTCCCCAATGTCATTATTCATGTTGCACAGATTGCCTTCTTGTTAAAATTAAAATATTACCCACTGCAATTCAAAAGGTAATTTATTGAGAAATGGTTTTTCTCTATTGATGCCAAGATGGGCTACAGTCTTTGTCTTTACAATATAAATAATGATCATATTTATTTTGGGTCAATTATGCATCCGTATAGAAGAATTGTATATATTTTTGATACAACATTGAATTCGTCAAATTATTATTGTATTCTCCAAACTACCTGAATCTATGAGAGAGTCTCCATAATTATGTATTGTGAAGATGTTGCATCCCCATTCCATTTTTGGAGCAACTGTATGAATCTACTAATGGCTTCATTTTCCGCAAGAAAAGAAGACCAGGGAAGGCTAACTCAATTTACAGAACTATCTATTCTTTATCAGGATATGAAATGTGGGGCTGAAAGATATGACATATTTTAGTTTGATTTGTTGTATAGAGGAATAGATCTAGTAGAGCTTGATCATGGTTCTTTTAGGATGCAATTAAATTACTTTGGAGAGGTGGGCATCCCTCCAAGTTCTTTAGATCCACGCATGGGCTTCTCTGCTTTTTTTTGCCAGCTTTGGTAGCGAACCTCCATGGTTACAAAATTTACCAAGATTGGATCTAGATAGGTTTGTTGAAGAATATGATTCTAGTCCTGACAACAGTAATTATGATACAGAACGAAGTCCTAAAGGAGAATGGTAATTAATGGAGGTCCAATGTATATAATGTTTAGTACAAAGCTTTATTTCAAAGGTTCAATAAATAAATTTAGGCTTTCGTGGGTTCCCCTAGTCATGAATCTCCACTTTGTATCCCATCACTTTATTTTTTGTAAAATTTCTCCATTATTGTAAAAGCTTTTGTGGGTTCCCCTAGTCAGGAATCTCCACTTTGTATCTCATCACTCTACTTTCCGTAAAAGTCATACATTATTGTATAGGCTTTCATGGGTTCCTTTATTTTGGAATCTCCACTCTATTTAATTTAATATTACTATTGAAATCTTGAAGAGAGATTCATATGATTGGGAGACTTCTTGATTTTCCTATATATGGAAGCAAGAGCCTTTGTCCAAGACATATTTTGCTTTTGGAGAAATTTGCTTGTAATAGAAATTGAAACTCTGGTTTTGTGTATTCATCTCTCTGAGTTGTGTTATCGACAATCTTGGTTGATCTTTTATTTGTGTTTCTTGGTTGCTCATATTTGGTATCAGAGCCATTATCCATATTCTTTTGGAGTGAAGGAAAAGAAGAATCAATGGGTAGGAGAAACCCAGAGAGCTCGTAAGTCCGTGACAAGTCCCATTGTTTCCGAAAGATAGGTGTTAGGGAATTGGGTAGATTAATCCTATTGTTTCTCTACCACCAGGTGTTTCTATTTCCTTTATTCTCATCGATATGTCTAGTAGTTCAAATTTTGATTTGTTAGCTGAGACACAAAAAGCATCTCATGAGAAAAGATGGTCATGGTTAACTAAGTATACAAGCAATGATCATAAAGGTGTTTTGTTTGATGATAAAGTAGTTGAAGAAGAATTCAATCCCCAACCCAATTGGGAATTACCTTCAATCGAAACTGATAAAATTCACAAGCTACCCATTTTCGAGTTTCCTGCTACTACTCTCTTCAGAGTTTCTTTCGTAAATGTTCCAGTTTCAGTAGGACAGAGTGTCTATCAGATTCCCTTAATAAAAAAATAAGATATTGAATGGGGTTTAAGGCATGCATATAGGTACATTCATATTGGACTCAATTAATTTGGTATCAACCCGCTAGTCAGACCAGGATTAAATAATTCATGCCTTACATGTGTTCTTGACACCATACATAATAAGTTTGAAGATGATTTAATAGGAGGTTTGCAAAGCCCCCTAAATAATGGTCCAGTTTGAACAATGTAAACTTTGAAAGGGGAACTGATACAGTTACCGTTTCATAGAGATAGCGAAAAAGTGACCCAATTTTGAAAAGGGGCGATGCAAAACACACATATTTTTTTAAAGCATAGTTTTTGGCACTTTAATGTTTTTTATGTACATTACATTTTAGCATGTTAGTGATTTGCATACTGATTAAAAAAGTGATGATTCTACATCATGTCATTTTTTAAAAGACCTATTTTTTGACTTTAAATTTATTCCAGTGTCACCCATTGTGATTTTCAACCATAAAAATTTATATATTAAGACTTATTTATTAATTCAAAAAAATATTATTTTGCAACCAGAATCAGCTAATCTCAATCCCTAATGTTTTAGGTTAAACCAAAACCCTTAATGTCCACACTATTATCATTGTGTTTTAAGTGATACCAAAGTTGCTAATCCACTTTATTAATTCCTCATTTAAAAATCCAAGAGTTAAAATGATAAAATAGTAACTTCAGTAACATTAACACGGAACCAACTAACATGATACTTTTCTAACATTAATAGGGAATCAAATAAATCTACATGCATCATTTTGGAGTGGTTACAGTTATAATAATTGCAACATAACAACATCAAAGCTTTTCTCGTTTACGTTGGGTGATTCCCGGAATCGCTCGGCTGCCAATATATTTTAAATTTAGGAATTTTAATTTGAATCCAATTCCTCTAAACTCTGGCAAAGTATCATTTATTCTGGTGTCACCCATTATGATTTTCAACCGTAGAACAACAAACTTTATTTATTAAATCAAAAACATATTATTTTCCAAACAGAATCAACTAATCTCAATCCCTAATGTTTTAAGTTAAATCAAAACCATTAATTTCCAAACTATTATCATTATATTCTAAGTGATACCAAAGTTGCTAATCCACTTTATTAATTCCTCATTTAAAAATCCAAGTGTTAGAATGATAAAATTGTGGCTTAGTAACATTAATAGGGAATCAAGTAACATGATACTTTTTTAACATTAACAGGGAATCAAATAAATCTACATGCATCATTTTGGAGTGGTTACAGTTATAATAATTGCAATATAACAATATCAAATATTTTCTCGTTTACGTTGGGCAATTCTTGGAATCGCCCTGCTGCCAATATATTTTAAATTTAGGAATTTTAATTTGAATCTAATTCCTCTAAACTCTGGAAAAGTATCATGTATTCTAGTGTCACCCATTATGATTTTCAACTATAGAACAACAAACTTTATTTATTAATACTTATTTATTAATTCAAAAATATAATATTTTCCAACAAGAATCAACTAATCTCAATCCATAATGTTTTAGGTTAAACCAAAACCCTTAATGTCCAAACTATTATCATTATATTTTAAGTGATACCAAAGTTGTTAATCCACTTTATTAATTCCTTATTTAAAAATCCAGGAGTTAAAATGATAAAATAGTAACTTCAATAACATTAACAGGGAATCAAATAATATGACACTTTTTAAACATTAATAGGGAATCAAATAAATCTACATGCATCATTTTGGAGCATCATTTTTGAGTGGTTACAGTTATAATAATTGCAACATAACAAGATCAAATTTTTATCGTTTATGTTGGGTGATTCCCGGAATCGCCCTGCTGCTAATATATTTTAAATTTAGGAATTTTATTTTGAATATAATTCCTCTAAATTTCGACAAACTGTCATTATTCTAGTGTCACCCGAACAACAAACTTTATTTATTAATACTTATTTATTAACTCAAAAAAAAATTATTTTCCAGCTGGGATCAACTAATTTCGATCCCTAATGTTTTAGGTTAAATCAAAACCCTTAATGTCCAAATTATTATCATTATCTTTTAAGTGATACCAGCATTGTTAATCCACTTTATTAATTGCTCATTTAAAAATCCAACAGTTAAAATGATAAAATAGTAACTTCAGTAACATTAACATCGAATCAAATAACATGATACTTTTTTAACATTAATAGGGAATCAAATAAATCTACATGCATCATTTTGGAGTGGTTACCGTTATAATAATTGCAGCATAACAAGATCAAAGTTTTTCTTGTTTACGTTGGGTGATTCTTGGAATCGCTCGGCTCTAAATATATCTTAAATTTAGAAAATTTTAATTTGAATCTAATTCCTCTAAATTTCGGCAAAGTATCATTTATTCTAGTGTCACCCATTATGATTTTCAACTGTAGAACAACAAATTTTATTTATTAATACTTATTTATCAATTCAAAAAAATATTATCTTCCAACCAGAATCGACTAATCTCAATCCCTAATGTTTTAGTTTAAATCAAAACCCTTAATGTCCTAACTATTATCATTATATTTTAAGTGATACCAACGTTGTTAATCCACATTATTAATTCCTCATTTAAAAATCCAAGAGTTAAAATGATAAAATAGTAACTTCAATAACATTAATAGGGAATCAAATAACACGTGTTATAGAAATATTTGGGCACTGCAACCCCAATCACATATGTCAATAAACCAAGGGCTCCTTAACCCCTAAAACTGTTGTTTCATACCCTAAAGGATCATGGTCAACTGAGTACATCATTTCGTAGAAGTTCCACCTAAAAAACCACTCAGAACTGGCCAAACCTGGACCATACTGACTGCTCCATGGTCAAGGCGTGATGCATACTATCTGCTACACTAGCCAGGTGTGATGCATACTGAAAAAGCATTCCATGGGGGGTCATGAGTGAGAATACATGAATGGAAGAGTCAGTTTGCTAAGTGGATGCCCAAGAAATCTTCTAGAAACTTCTCATATGACACTTGCCTCTCTGAATTTTCCTAGGCATGAGTAAGAGATCAATGAAATCTCCAAGTGGAACCAAGAACTATTATTGGAATGACACTAATAAGAAACCTAGAGCTAACTCACACCCTTGCAAATATCTATAAATGGATCCCTCGTTTGAGAGATCTGGAGGTTGGAATTTTGTGATCTGTAAGGAAGTGCTATTGGTTTCTTTTTGAGAAGAGACATTGTATTGTTGGGTGATATTGCTTTCATGAGGTGAAGAAGGCTTTTATGCTGGGAGGATGATGCTGGATCAGACAAATAGGTTGTAATCCTCTCTTCTATTTCTATTATTAATAAAGTTCTTTAAGTTTCCCTCCATATAATCATGTATTTGTGAATCTTGTTATTTGTGGATACAATTGTATGGTCAATGTATTTATAATTCTACATTGTTTACGATATCATAGATCAAGATGCTTTGATGGTGTTTTGTTTCTTTGACTCTACAGGTATTCTCTAAAGCAGGACAAGTAGGAGAGGAGTGGCAAGATCTATCAAGGGGGAGAGGAAACAAGCAAGGAGCCAAGCGGAAGATCCAGGTTGGTCTTCTTTGCCCCTCTCTTATCTATCATACATAAAGGAAATCACAATTTTCTTTGATTGTTTGTTTCTAAGATAGCTAACTATCTTAATGCGACTAACAGATCGAAAAGACGGAGCCTGAACTTAGCCAACTAGCCTTCAAACTGCTTTTTCTATGCAAGTGCAAAGTAGATGAATGCTTCTTCAATCAATCTCTGGGTTGGTTTATGAACTAAACATATGACTCACAAGCATCCTAAATGTCCTTGTGCTAGCTTAATAACCTCATAAGATCATACCCATGTACTTTTTTTTACTGTCTATCATAGCTCAGCCTAAATCACTGAACTTAGCTACAAATTTTGAGCAAAAACCAAACTCAGTTTCGTTCCCTGGCCCTTCACACTTTCTGTAACTGGCAGCCTATATGCATCACACCCCCCATGTGTTGCAAGTGAGATGCATCCCTGTTTCCCTTAAGGACAGGTACGATCACTGAATGATATTGTTTCTCTCTTTGAAATTTGGTTTTTTCCTCCTTGTTTTCGGCTCTATTCAGTAGTTTTGCTGCTCATGATTAGTATCTCATTACCAAAGCCTCTTTCCTTTACATTATCTAGCCTCCATTGATAGGGATTTGTAAATGTTTTTATGTATTTGTCTATCATTTACAGTCTTTCTTTGTCAAAAGTAGCTTAATTGAACCACTGTTTTTGATGCAAAGAAGTGTCGTAACTATCTTTTTGAATCAAAAAGAAGAGTTTCGTAAAGTATTCCTCCTCTATATAGTCGATTGTCCTTTTTCCATTGTATTTTATTTTAATTTCTAATATTTAAAGTGTCTAAAGTAGCTTTCTATTCGAAATCGAAAAGTGTCGTTTTAGTCTTCCTTTCATTTTGAAAAGAAATTGTCGAAGTGTCGCTTTGAAGAAAATAGTCCAGATCTATACTTAGTTCTCCTTTTTGGAATTCTCACATTAAGGAAATGAAAAAACAAATACACGCATCTGCATTTGCATTTAGAATATGTGTGAAAATGATTTAGGAAAAGTGAATTTAGTGTGCGCTCTCTGCTATCTGTTGAAAGAATCGTAATCTTCTTTCCTTAGTAGCTAGGATTTTCATTGCTAAAATAAACGAATGTTTATCATTCTAGATTGAATATTTAGGAATTTTACATCTACATCACACAATGAACCTTGAAAGACAAAATTCTAAACAAGATAAACTCTAAAATAAATCTCAATGAACATGAAAACACTTTGGAACCTAACGCAACATATCTAGAAGTCTCGGATAGAGATGTGTTCCAACGTTGTAAAACCTGGTAACTATTGTTTTCATCGAAGGGTGGGTGATTCCGCCTCTTTGATATGACATGTTCTAGTATGGACTTGTGCTCCCCATACCGTCGAGCATATTGGGAGACCACAATAGGCTTACATCCTTTATCCATAGGAAGCCATGTCTGGCGCCCTATCAATCGCAATGCACTAAATACAACATTCAGGAAGATTGACTGTCTTACATAGGTCCTTGGTAATTTCTATTTAATTTAACGAAGGTGTATTTTGTATTTTTGCGATTGGTTTGGTAATCCCTCTGGCTAAATTTCTATAGTAGTCACTTTCGTTCCTTTTCAACTCCTTAAAAGAAAAGGTCCATCTGAGCACTTGTCACTTCAGGCTCATTAAAAATTGATGGCAACTA
>APFE031709801.1:0-35832 GCA_000404065.3 Pinus taeda | reverse complement strand
GGGTTGATCTATTATGCTCGAAAAAAATTACTAACTTCAGAAAAACTATATCCCCGGGAGATATTTTTTTTATATAAAAAAACAAAACAACACAAGAATCCAAAATAATGACACCACCCCTAGGTTGCTATTCCAATATTGAGGCTTGACCTTCTAGATTTCAAGTTTGACGTTAGGGAAGGCAAGTTGGGCGATACTATCTCCGTTCATTCCACCACCTTTTTTCTCTCTAGAGTCACAGGGCAAGCGCACGAATTCTCCAGATATGTCGCTATTACTCCAATTATATTTTCATGATCCTTTCATCTCCAACTCCATAACGTCGACATCTCACCTATAACGTGGAGATTCAGTTCCATGAATCTTATTAGTGCTCAACACGCCGGCTCACGGCTCTCTGAAAATCTAACACACAAATTTCGGACGGTGTTCATGAATCGCTAGCATTACTACTCCACTCATGTGTTAACGTTATAATGTCTATCATTCATGTTCAGATCCAACGTGAGTAGCTTATAAAACTTTTATGTTTATTAGTATACTGAGTTCGAAGAACACTTTGTCTGCAAGCTCAATGAAATTTTATGGGCATTGGAGGCATCGTTGATTTGGATGCACTTGCATGAGTGTGATATAGATTAATTTTAATTGTTACGATTATAATCCGCAGGTGTAATTACCTATTTATATGACACATACTTGTTAAGTGACCAAAATCTAGAATGATATCTTTAATTTTTTTTTTTATCAATATTATTTAAAATTGGATAATAAGAATTATTATTGTAATTTATTAAGTATACTAATTTATTAGTTTACTTTATAATTATCTCACAATTTAAATGATCAAGTCTGATAAAAAAACATAACGACAGGAGAATTTTCATTAAATGAAATCACTGTTTTTAATAACTGTTGAACAGGAAGAGATGTAAGTGAGATCCCTTGGGAAACTTAGCAGGACAGTAGAAAATTATATATATGATAAGACCAACGATACAATAGTAAATAACAAGGGAAGACTCTGATTTCGCAATTATCATAAGTTGGAAATGGACAACGTGTGAGAACACATCTACATATGTAGAGATACACCTGATAATAAATGTGTATATTCATGTTCTAAGAAATTTGTTGTTTTAACATGAATTGAAAGATTGATAGTGAGCACAACTGTGATATGATCAGGCAACATGTAGACAGTCTCGAGTAAGGTAATCACAGGAAAATGTGTCATATAAAAAAAAATTATTAAATGCGTATATTCATGTTCTAAGAAATTTGTTGTTTTAACATGAATTGAAATATTGATAGTGAGCACAACTGTGATATGATCAGGCAACATGCAGACAGTCGAGTAAGGTAATCACAGGAAAATGTGTCATATAAAAAAAAATTATTAGTTGCTGTAAAGAAAAATGTTGATATGATATTGGCACACAAGTTATATGTGTCTATAATCATATGATGTGTTGCACGCAAAGTGCAGCGTAGAATAGAGAAGGATGAGAACCTTGAGAGAAGAGTAGATAAAACTCATAAGTGAGGCATCGCAGAAGAAATGACTGTAAGAGTTAGTAATTTTTTGCCTAGATTTTGTTGACTTCAAGCATGATTGTACCTTTGAATTATGATAGTGGGTTATTTTAATAGTAATTTATGTTTCTACCCTTAGTGATCTACTGGAAAATATCAGAAGGAAAATGATACATTAAATAATTTTTTTGCCTAGATTTTGTTGACTTCAAGCGTGATTGTACCCTTGAATTATGATAGTGGGTTATTTTAATAGTACTCATGCTTTTACCCATAATGGTCTATTGGAAAATATCATAAGGAAAATGATACATTAAATAAAACCAACTGAATTATAGAACCCCGATTTTTGCATGAAATCACGGGTGGGTAATTAATGTGGACAGGATTGGGTCCATTTGAGCAAAGGACAAGATAATATTACTGCGAAGGTGGTAAGTTGAAGTAATTATCGTAGAACTTGGGAATGTTTGAGATGACATATTGTGATCAGGAAATTACAATGGTGCCTAAAGAACAAATCATTGTTACAATCCATCATGGGGAATAGGAAAAAAATGAACCATATATATATATATAAAATAAGTAGGACTATTATGCAAGTAGTATCATAAGGTAATTAGTTATTCTTATGACTAGGATAAAGTATTTTTCTATGAACATTTCACCGGACTTTACATGATATATGTATTAATATGTTGTTGAAGGAAGTAAATAACATGTTGTGAACTTAAATACAAGGAAAATAACTATGCTATAGTAACATAGTGAATTTGAGATAGTTGATACACATTCAAGCATAGAGGGGAGAATCCTCTGACTGTATTTAAAAATAGAATTATGCATAACCTTCAATAAGAACCTATAATGAAAGATGACAATGGGCCAAAATTGAAGGAATGTTGTAAAGTGGTCTCTTGGCTACACAAAAGAAAAAAAAAATTAGTAGAGCAACGAGGATGGGTAAAACTAAGTTACTTGTACAAATAGACATAAATATCACCACCTTGAACATCAAAGGAATGGTATTTCCATGCTCTCATATTTACAAATACCATGCTCTCATATTTACAGTATGACGACTAGATGGAGTCCTTGTTGATTGACCTAACAATTGGATAGCTATAAACATAAATTTAAAAGAGAGAGAGAAAGAGAGGAAATTCATTGTTAATGTTGATAAATTCGCAATGATGTTACTAACTCTTAGTGAGTGCAAGTTACTAACCCTTGATGGGTTATGATGCATGTGGATGACCCCTACCAGGCACATAAATAACAACTAGTGTTCTTTGTAATAAAGTTGGAAATGATATATAAATATATGTTTTCAAATAATGATTGTTGAAAACTAGTATCAACCATCATGATTGTGGATGTAGGTTGAACTAGATGGACTATTCTTGGTCGAACCATGGCAGAGGAAAAGTATTCTACAAAAGAAAAGACTTGCCCAGGTTAAGTGCAATAGAGCACTTCACTTCAGTTTGGAGAGGCTACCTGGAAAGTTGAGAACAAAATATCATAAGCACAAGGAATATTCTAGGATGTTTTGAAGGCTAGAAAACATTGAGGACAATGTTTCCCTAGATGGGGAGGAGATGTAACACCCCTCGATGAAAATTAAATATTTAATTTACTTTCTATTGCAAAGGCTTAGTAAATCATGGGATATGTGGAAAGCCTAGTGGGAAACTTTAAACTTTATTTTAATTTTATATAAAAGCAGTTATGTCTAGCATTGGAATTCACGGGAAAAAGACACTAAATGAAAAATTTATCACTCATGAGACAGTTAAAATATAGTTATTCCTCTCCCTAGAGATAAATAATCTCAGTTTGGACAAGGGAGCCAAGAGGGGGAAGAGGAGAGGGAACTTGAGGCAACCTTGACGACTTGGTACCTAGTGGGTAGAGGTCCAAGTGAGGAGAATGAAGTTGTAAGCTTGGGAATCTGCAATAAGACATTGTTGAAGAATGGCAGGATGCTACGAGTTAGGGTATTCTTGAGGTGGTTGGAGCCAGTGGAATCCCTAAGACGAACTTCTGAGTCTATGTGTTATTCAACCATTTTTGTTCAATATTGATGCCTATGAACATACCTTGTTAGGTTCCTATTAATTAACTGTTCTGGGAGTGACAAACTAGCTTGGGGGGGGGGGATCGGACATGATTTCCATTCTCATTGGTTGGGAGGAATGGTATTTCTAGTTGTGGATTCCCTAGAACTCTGAACCTAAAAAAAATAGGTATTTTGATTTGGTTGACTTCCAAAAGCTAGTGTTTTCCTATAACTATAATAATATGAGAATTTTTTTTTGTGAATTATTGGTTATGACATAACTTCTCTGAAAGAAATTTGTGTTGTGACAGAATAATTATAAAAGGCTAATATGTAAGGTGTAAAAGTATTACTGTGTAAATAATACAAATTATTTTTGAAAAAGGTTAATTTCAAGATTATAAATTGAAGTCATATTGGAAAAATTCTTTGCTCTTTATATATAACCAAGTCTTACAAAATGGATTTGCAAAACCCAAAAATTAATTAAGTCCCACTCCCTTGTAAGACTAGTATTACCATAGAGAAGAAAGAGTAAATGATTCATGAGAAGGAATTCTTGTTTCAAATTTACACTCTTAGATAATAATTAACAAAAAAGAACTAATAGTTGATTGAGTTCATTTTTTATAGTTGCAAGTCTATTTATACTGAACCAATTCCTTTGCCAACATGCAAGAACTGGTAGCCAAAAACTGTTTTGGATTCAATACAGTTATGGTCTAAATAATGGAATGAACGTGTGAAAACTTCTCTAAGAAAATTATCTTGGAGCAAGTTTGGTAAGCATAAGTGAGTCATAAAAAGAAGAAATACATGGTTTCCTTGTTATATGCCTGAATAATGGAGACCACAACAATATAATGTTAAAGAAAAACGACCTAAAGTCCGAACTCTTGAAGCTATACTTAAATACAAACCACAATCAAGTCTACTACATAATTGTTGGGACAAATCTAGTTAGGTTCAAGACCGTTTAACTTAATTTAACAACACGCAAATTCGTGATAAACAAGGAAAGATTTATTGAATTATTGGTTCGAAAACCTAAAGCTAAGAACTAAATTAAAAAATAAAAAATAATTGTGAACACCTCGAATGGGCCATTTATATCATTCACAAAAGAGGAAAATTCATCTATTAAACATGGTATCTCTTACCACACAGTGAGCCTGTCCTCCAGGAAAATCGAAAATCCAACCCTGGAGAACAATCTATTTTCCTTTTTAAACTCTTAGGTGAATGTAATTACAAAGTTATAGTCTATGAATAGAATTGCTAAATTCTACGAACAGTAATATGGAACTATTTATAATTATAGTTTTATCTTGAAGCCAGGCCAAATGACCCATGTCAAGAACCTATCAGAACGAGGGTAAAAGTTAAAAGAACCTAGTATTATGCGAGCCAATTGAGAAAAAAGAAACAAATAACTCCATAATAATATCTTCTTTGGAAATCTTACCTACAACATCAAGACGACCATAAATGTATATATATCCATACTTGTGCTGAAGCAAGACCGACCATAAATGTATATATATCCATAGTTGTGCTGAAGCAAGATAGGAAAAAGATAATCCAGGGAATAAGACAAAGATATACTACATTCAGAGGTCATTAGAGAACCAGTAGAAAAGATATCGTAAAAAAGGGAAAATTTTGTGATTAGTACATAAAAGAGACCATCGAAAATATACCCAATCCAAGGTTACTTTTGTATAATGAATTACCTCATGGTTGTGGGCAGGTACTCCAAATTCTTAATCTCCGTCGTGGATACCGACCCAAATTTAGGTGCAGGGATGCAAACAAAAGTGTTTGAATAATGTAACCTCATAGACAAGCTAGTAGGATGTAGGAACATTGTCGGGATAAATGTGATTCTCAATAATCTGACCAGAAAGAACACCGACCTGCATTATTAAGTGATAATACCCATTAGGTTTTAGTTTATAATTGCAGAGTTCTCCCACAGAGAACGAAATCGCAAATGATCGTAAATGAGCTTCTGCTGCGGCGGAGGGAAAGGTTTGGTTATCTTAAGAAGTCACGAAATGGATCAAACACCTGTCGAATGAAAACATATCACTAGCCCCTCCTACGCATGACATGTGGAATTTGAGATATTCCAAGGAACCGTAGGTCATAGCGTTCTAGACATTTACATTTAGACATGGGTTTAATGTTTGGTCATATGAAATTATGAGATATTTGAGAACATGTCGGATGGATGATTTCAACTAATTCCACATAAGAACCCAACAATACTCAACGTTCATCCAAAGTCACACTAAAAGTAGATTGGTAACCTATGATAAGTCATAATGCTTTGAATTAATTCGGAACGTGCATAACATGATGGAAGGGGTGGCTAGTGACATTATAGCACAACGTAATATTAGATGTATATATACATATAGTGCATAGTTTTGTGCTATGTAAAATCATAGAGTGAGAATCTACGAGCTTTGAGTTTATATAGAAAATGTAATCAAAATATTTTCCTTCACTATTTATTAAAATAATATATAATCTAGTTATAGATAATAAATTTGATATTAAAAAAAAATCATAAAGATATTAGGAGTGGAAGAGGGATGGTTACAGTATCTCTACATTACTAATATATAAAAAAAAAATCATAAAAAAAAATTAATTATTATTTATTAGTAAAATTATATATATATTATATAATATATATATATATATATATATATATAAACTTTTAACCATAAAAATAAACTACTTTGTCATAAAAAATACTTCTCTTTTGAGTTACAATGTTATGACTTATGTCATGGCTTATGAATATATTATATATCTAGTATATATATATATATATTATGAATAATTTATATATATATATATATATATATATATATATATAGTATGTATGTATATGTATATGTTTATGGTCATTTAATTTATATAATTGTACTAATAATGATTTTTTTTTGTGTTAGTCACTTGTAATATTCACCTTTAAACTTAGAATTTATTATATTATAATTTCCTATGATGGGTTATTGAATGTGATTTTTCTTCACACAGTTTTCAAGAGAGATAAAATAATATTATTGTGTTTTTCCATAAGAAATGATTAGAATGTTTACCATCCTAGATCCATCTAACTCTTGGTCTCTCGTGTAAGGAGAGAGATCAAATAGGTGCAAATATTTCCTCAAGTTTCAATTTCCAAATTATCTTTTAATGATTGATTCATATAAGTTCACGTGATTGATATATATGTCAAAAAGGGTATTGGGTGTGGTTAGTTATTTGGTGAACAAATTTCAAATTTTTGATTGAGATTTTATTAAAAATTATATTTTTTTTATAGATGCAAAGTTTAATTTTTCCTTTTTCATAGGAAAATTTTATAATAGTGGATAGTAGATCTAGTTTAAGTTGATATAATCTAAAGACCGTGATGTACAATTACATTATCATGTGCAAATTACAATTTATTTTGTACAATTACAATAATTTTAAGGTAGTGTTATCATCTCTAATTGTTTCTCATTTGAAAACATTACAACCACTCCCCACATGCTACAATTTACTAGCCAAAAACTTCTCATAAAGCATTGCTCAAAAAGTGAGTATTTTCAAAATAATGATTAGTGACTTTATTTATCAACAGCGTCATATAATGTATGTTCACTCAGAGTAGAAAATTTACTTTATTATTCACATCATATAATTTTATACACAAAATTAAGAATGCAGTTGTTCCAAAACATTAGTCTAACTCATTTGCATTCATCATAGTTAATTCCCTTTATTTTTCCAATGTGGTTGTAGGCAAAAGATAATTCTTGTCACTAACTATGTTCTTTAAACTTCTACAACCCAAAATAATCCTTTTGTGACAATTTTCTAACTTCATAGTCTACAAACCCTCCATGTTTAGTTTCTTTATCAACCATATAAAAAGTGTAGTGAATCACGGAACTTTGAATCGTTCTTGAGCCCGCCAAGTGCATGTGACGGTTGGCACGTTGAGAGATTAACTTCCATAGTAAATATCAACTTTTTCTATGTATTATACAACCTAGTATTTATTTCACAACACTAACTTGAGGTTTTTGAGAGAAGAATGGTTCAATTGAACTATATCACCAAATTCCAATATGAAACCCAACAAGACTACAATGCAGTGGAATACCTTTCGAATATTAGATGCGATTTTGGGTGTATGGATAAAATGTCGATGCCATGAATATTAATATTTTTATAAAACCATGTTTCTATGTTATCGATGGTTGCTTGTCTCCAAACGCTTGGCATAATGGTCAAACCAATCATGTATTATGTATCAACATTAATAATGTATTGCATTGAAAGATTATTACAAAATATTTTGCTTGGTTGGTAATTTTTGGGCATTGATAATTGTTTGAAATACCTTGTGCATAGTGTAAAGTCTATAGTCCTGAATGGACAACCTCTTTTTACTGCCAACAATATCTAACAATACTATCTATTAAAAAATATGCTCCATACCATTTCAATCACTGCCATACTATAAGCCATGTATGGTAATCGTCAAGCCAATTTGTCTAGAGATTACTTTTATTTCTATTAGCATTTTATGTGTTTCCTGTTCTCTTGAAAACTGTGTTGTCCCAAGTCTAGTTTGTTGGATGATAATAATTGTATGGGAGGTTATCGGTGTCAATCAAATAGCTATTTGAGCACATGCAGCTTTTGTTTTATTTTTTTTACTTCCTCATGGGCACATGACTTGCTAATGCATCCTCACCTTTAACCCCAATGTTGCTTTCTTGATATTCAACCAGGTATCAATGAATGGCGGAATTGGTAGGTTGAGTACTTCTTTTATCAAGCTAAATTAATCAAACAATCCTGCAACCATCTTTTAATCAAACAACTTGAAGCCATTGTCACTGATGGATATTGATAATATGCGCGCATACTTGTACTCAAATGGGGATGCCAATGAGCTCAACATGGAATTCAACAATGCTTTTCTTGGATCTATTCGACATGGAATCGTTTGCAAATGATATTAAGAGGATATACGGATTTTTACCAAAGACCAAATTGGATCACAATAAAATTTGGTGGCCAAGTAAGTTCTCAATCACATTCAAAATCCATGGATCCTTCTTACCCCGAGATTTGTTGAAGATCAAGCTTTAGAATGCTCACTATTATTGAATGTTGAGTTTGTTTGAAGCTATTAATGGTACACATTAATTTTTTTTGTTGATACAGAGAAAACAAGAAGTGTGCTAAAATTCTTTGGAAGTTATATAATATTCTCAAACGGATTGCAAGATCATATAGCAGTGGAGGGTAGAACATTTTACGATTTCCAATGACTATCTAAGTGTGGCCTCTATCTAATATCTATGTCAGAACTAGCATGCCATGTTTTTTATTTTCCTCAAAATCCATGAAAATGGTAATCAAGCATGTTTTTAACACACTTTAATTGTTCGCTTGATGTACTTTTCACTATCTTCATTGACCCCTATCTATAATAAACAAATCATGTTCTAAATTCAACACCCTTGTCTATAATAAATAGACCATGTTCCAGATTCAGCGTGGTATTTATAAAAATGACATTGATAGTCACAGTAGAAAAGATGAGACAACTAGAGCACCCACAACAACAAAAATAGAAAATCCATTACAAAGATATAAAACAAGCACTTAAAATATAATTATTTTACACAGATATAAAAATAAATATTCTATAGAAACATCCAAAAAGTTAAGATTGGAAAAAATGAGGACTCGAAAAATTGTGAAGGATATGTTTTGATGTGGAAAAAGGAATCAAAACATTACCGGATGAAACAAGGAGGCTTCCCTGCTTTCTTGTGCCTTACTACCCACTTGTTTACATTTTCCTTGTTTGTTGAATCAATTTCCCACTTGTTTAGCTTTTCCTTGTTTGCTGACCTAATTCCATCATTTGTTCCCAAGCTAGGGCTTGCAACACTTACAAATTCAAAGTTAAGTTGTTTTAGATTCAAATGAAGTGTTTTTCCAACTGCTCTCTGTTACTGGACAACCCAGCCAAATCTCAACCAACACCACATTAACCTTGGCGAATTTGTTAAGTAGAAGCACATACACAATGGTTGGGACAACGAGTTTATGTTTGGTGATAGGTGGCCAAATTCTGAGAGGTCATGGAAGCTAGTAGCTGATAAGTAGCAACAAGTAGTGGCATAGTTGAATGGTAACACGGTGACAAAGTTGCCTAGAAATCTAGTGAGCAACATTGTATAAAAACATTTCCATCCAAATGGATTTAACAGAAAATGTTATGAATTATTGCTGACAAAGGGAAGCTTTAGTTAGAAAGGCAGTGAGCAACTTTGTATAAAAAAAAATTTCCATGCAAATTAATTTAATAAAAAATGTTATGAACTAATGCTAACCAAGGCCAGTATTGGTCAACTTCATCTTTGATTATGTTTTAACTTTATCCTAGCTTTATGTCAAAAATTGAGTTTTTCCCTGCAATAAGAGTTTAAAGGCTTCAGGGTTATGGTTGGCCAGTGAAAACACTTGTCAATATTTAATAGGTTGAGAAAAGCGTTTATAAAATATGAATAGAAAAATTTATGTTAAAATTATCATTTTGATTGAAAGTAATGCTAGGGAAAGCGACATCGATCGCTATATACCTTCTACTTTCAGTAGGTATAATAAGGACTTAGCATTAGTATAAGTATATTGAGGATATGTATTTCTAATTATTATTTCATTAGAATATTATTGTTGATTTTGAGAGTTATGAATCATTTTGATTTTCTATTTTCATAGAATAGTTGAGATCATTTCTCCAATGATTCTAGTATTGTGCTTAGATGCTAGCTTTTACAATATAGTGAAAATTTCTATCCTAAACTTTTTGGGTTTGATTTATTTATAATGATATATAACCTAGTGTTTGGCTTAATAAAATCTATCTAAAACTTTTTCTATTCACGTGTTGGAGTAAACTATTCTCATGAGCAGCTAAATCCACAACACTAGAATCAATAATTTTTTTAATTTGGTTTTGGCTTTCGTAACTTTCTATTTAAAGTTTAATTTGGTTTTGTTTAAGGAATATTGTGATAAAATTCTATACGATATTGAAGTTGCATTATTTCTAGTGTATGAGCTTGTTCATAGTCAATGTTATGGTTTTCTAGTCTAGCATTTTGTAAATATGGTCGAGGGTCCCCTTTATGGGTTTCTTGTATTATGATTTCTATCGTAATAAAATACAAGGAAATGACTCTTTAGTGGAGGTTTTTGTGGAATCCCCTATAAAAATAGCCCAAAAAACTATTTGTATCAAAGATCACTAATGGAGGTGGGCAGATTGATGTTTTCGTGGACGTTTTCTTTAACTATGCTTCTATAATATACAAAAGTACTGGTGCTTTACTATACATATAAGAACTTCCTAATAGAACATGGTGCATCATGGAAAATTTATTTAAAAAGGAAAAGAATAATAAAAAAGAAGTGTGCTACATAAAAAACTGCACTGATACATATTCTACACGATAACACTGGAAAAGGGTTAAATTTACAAACATGTCAGTGGTAAAATTTGTTTTCCCCAATCTAGTGCCAAACTAGTATGCTAACACCCTTGTGCATACACAATATAATGGACCATGTAATGTTATCTAAAACAATTGTTTTCCACCTATATATAACGCACTGATTCTTACACTACTCGATAGCACTGGACAAAGGTTAAATTTAAAAGGATTCACTCCTAAAATTATTTTCACTATATCAGTGTTATATCCACTAGAAGCACCCGTTTCGTTATTTTATTTAAATTCCCTAGTCTGTACTTAAAAATAACACCACTACAGGGTCTTTAATTTAAGAAAATGTAGTGTTATATTCCCATGAAGCACCAATGTTGTTAATGTATTAAAATGCCTCGTTCTACCTTAGAAAGAGCACCACTATGGGGTTTTTAATTTAAAAAAAAAATTGATGCTATATTCACATGAAGCATGAGTTGAGTTTATGTATTAAAACATCTCAACTCATCTTAACAAGAGCACCTCTAGAGGGTTTTTAATATAAAGAAAAAAATATGGTGCAATGTTCCCATGAAGCACTGGTGTTGTTCATGTATTAAAACACCTTTGTGCATCTTATAAAGAGCATTACTGGTGGGATTTTCATTTTTAAAAAATGAGGTGTTATATTCCCATGAAGAACTGATGTGGTTCACGATTTAAAATGCCTTGGTGCATCTTAACAGGAGCACTACTATAGGGTTTTTAATTTAAAAAAAAAGTAACACTCTTGGACATAGTATGCACCAGTGTTGTTATAATAACACATTGAAACAAGGTTAAATCAATAAAAAAACCTACCATCCGTAAATTTCATTTTTACCATTTTCAGTGTTGTAAAGCTCTAAAGCACTGAAGCCACTCTTGCCTCACATAAGCGCCCTGTCAACAATGCTTCTCTTGCTCACCATCCTCTATACCATGTGTAGTGCGTGGCTTTCCAATTTTCTCAAAAGGTGATGACATTTGTTTTTCTCATTCATGTGTCAACTATGCCTCCTTATTTTTCTCTCTAATTTAATTTTTGAGTTGATCAACATTGCAAAATAGGTCCAAAAGTGTATTGTTTTGATTTTTTTTTCCTGCACGGTGTGTTCGATAGGTTTGGTTCCACTGATAGTGGTGCACCCTTTAAACTTATAGGGTGCACCATAATGTGGTACATGAACCTAACACACGAAGGTTTTTTTGGTGCGTCTCGTAAATTAAAACATACTAAGAAATGTTATAAATTGTACATCGATGTGTACATTTTTCGGTTACTCCTAGTGTGTTTATGTTTACCAAACACTCCACACACATAATATTAAAAAATATAGCTTGGTGTGTTCGGTAACCTAAATGTTTCGTATCGATGCGAAAATGTTATAGGTACACACCAGAGCGTAAAATTGTCTCTGCACACCATGCTAAAAATGTATATATGTGATTCAAAGTGGTGCATTATATATATGAACACACTATTATCGGTGTTTTGTTGTTTGATAGCACACCGAAGCTAATGCATTACTATTTTTTGGGCGCACTGGAGATGTTTTTTTCTTTTTAATTGAAAGTTTTGAGTCCATATTTATAACTAAAATTTTCATTTAATAAAAAAAATTATGGTTTATATATGAGGATGATGTATTTTATATGTCAATCATGTAGCATGCATGTCAACAGAGGGACGAGTAGTAGGATCAAAACAAAATGCAGGCCAATACAATGTTGTTCGACTAAGGGAGGCATGAGAGAGGAAGAGGGATTTATACCCTTGCCTTATGTGTGTAGCTACTTGAGGGCTCTTAAGGAAGAAGGTTGCATCCCTAAAGGCACACTATGGATTTTTGGCACAATTGATCCGTTAGTGGAATGTCCACCAATAATATTTCTGTGTCAGTCCTAAGATGTGGTTTAGTCCCTCTGATGAGGACATATATTTTATCACTGGCCTATCCAAGAGAGGGGAGGATTTTCACGAGTTCCCTGATGTCACCCTTGGGGTTGCAACATACATTCAACTTGTCTACTCTCAAAGATATGTTGGGGGTCATGTAGTCTGTCTAACATATTTTCAAGTGTGTGGTGGAGAGCTACAGATTGCTTATTTTGCTACATAGGAGGCTAGGTGCCTCATATTAATAGTGACCACCGTTGCCCACTATACTAGTGATGGGAAAAACATTAATTTCATTATTTTATTTTATGTCAATTCTTTAATGTAGGCACCTTCTTTTATAGATGTTATACCTTTTTTCTGAGGCAGTTTTTATGGTTTATATAGATGTCATGTAATTATGTAAGGGAGGATGAACATCCCTTTTGCTTAAGAGATTTTTTCTTTAGTTTTTGAGAGGTTTCCAGAGATGAGACCTACATTTGACTGTCACCATCCTAGGACGATGAATGAAGTGAGGATGTGTATGTGGGTCTAGATGATGCCCAAGAGGGGCCTATCAGAGTATCCAACCAATATTTCTGCCTACATTGGAGCTATTGGCTAGTGAGGATAACCACATGTTTATTTAGGTGTCATGTTCGTATATGGGTATGGATTGGATACTTTGTCTCAACATCCTCTTCACACTAGATGAGACTACAAAGGATAGAGATATTATTATTATTTTCTTTAAATTAATCTAGTTTCATTTTATTTTCTTAATTAATTAGAATAAAATGTATTCTACCATATTATTTAACTTGCTTTATTAAATTGTTTGATAAAATTATCTAATTATTGTTCCGTATTCTATATTTTGTAGACATCGACACATTCATTGGGGAAAAGCCTCCTCCCCCACTGGAGGGATCATATGCAGAGATGGGTGAGGTGCAGGAGGGTGAGGCACATCCTCAGATGCCGAGGGGTGTAGGCATCCTGGTCCATAAGGATGGTATTAGATTTAGGATGGACTACTACGGTTGATTGTCTAGAATTTTGGTTGAGGAGGGAGTATGCCCTGCAAGCATTCGAGAGATCAAGCTAGATCCTAGGCTTGTAGAGCTCTTCAAGTACTTCTCATGTGATATGATGACTCTTATGCGTCATATCAGAAGAGATATCAGGATATTGGTAATGAGGAGTGATGCAGGGCATGCTTTGGATACAAGGAATTAGTATTCATAAAATACTAGCCTGTTGGATGATGATAATGAGGGTGATGATCATGCTTCTGGTAGTACTACGCCATCTAATCATGGTCAAGGTGTTAGTGATCCTTCTAGTAGTACACCTCCTCATCATTTGGTTTATGATCATGTCCCAATATTGGTAGAGATTCCTCATGTTTCTCTTGAGAGAGCATACTAGCCATCTTCTCCTCCACTTGATAGTTCGATTATTGAGGAAGTACTTGACCATCCATCGTATTTTGCTATAGACCGGGATGCCACTAATACATCTATTGTATAAGATATTTGTTAACAGTTATTTAACTTGATGCAATTGTTTGACTTGTGTGTGTGTGTGTGTGTGTGTGTATATATCTATATATATATATATATATATATTATATATATATATCTATGGTGCATATTTTTTGTTCATGTTTATGTACTTAATATATATGTTGTTGTTGATGTGTATATTGTAAGGTCATGTTAGATATGTTCATTTAATGTTCTTGCAAATAGATGTGTATGTAATAATAATTATTTGACATGAGATGTATATTAATTTGATGATGTGTGTGGTTACGATGTTAGATTATAATGCTTGTGTTTAGTTAGATGTGATCACGATGATGATTCCCTGTTATATTATTAGATTTGTGTGGCAGCTAGTGACGTTTATATATGATAGAGGTGTACATACTTAGATGATGGTAGTGAATAAGTGTATCTTTGATAATATTTAATTTTGTTAGATGGTTATCATCATGGTGTTTATTTCTATGAACTAACATTTATTATATGTTATGTATTGGTGAAATTATATCAAAAAATTATATATGATATTACATGCAAAATGACTTACTTTAAAAAAGCATGCATTTTTTTTTATTTTTATAAATTCTAAAGCTTAGTATGGTTGAAACTATAATTGAAAAATTATCGTAAATATTTTTCTATTGCTTCGATAGTTTATTCATATTCTTTCTAACCTAATTAGTAAAATATTTCAATACTCACAACGAAAAAATAATTAAAGGTCAAATATTTTAGTTAGTTCGTATTCAGAATAAAATGTGTAACTCATTTAATTTTCAATTTAAAATATTAATAATAATAATAAATTAATCAAAATTACAATTTAAACAATGAAAAATTACACAATGGTCAATCTATATATAGAGATAGAAAGCCACAGTAGATCCATCTTAATCATAGATTTATCAATCACTAAGAGAGATTAAATATTTTGACATGCACATCATTTTGGTGATATTTTGGTACTTTATTTGCTATTGAAAAATAATATATTTTGGCACTTTATTTAACTTTTGGAAAATAATATATTTGATTTTTTCTTAATGAACAACTCAAGAAGTATTATATTTTCGAGATACTTATCACAGGATAGTCACTAAAATTCATGTTTTCACATTTATCCTAACTAATATTACATCATGTTCACAATGATAAAGACATGTCTACTTTAAATAATTTAATTATAGATATATAAAAATTGATATTTATTTTATATAATTTAAATAGGAAAGAAAAATGCATCACCAAGTCCATTAAAAAGTCAAATGGATGCATTCTAATCACAATCACATTATTTATCATTTAATTTTTAGCCATAAATATTTATTAATTCAACTTTTAATTATAATTACCATTGAAAAGAAAAGTCAAAACTCTTCCATTATCCATGAAGAAAAGATCAAAACATCTCATGCATCCATGTAAGCTCATTTGTTTCTCTCATGGTCCATAAAAAGATGTAATCAAAATTTTATACATGCATAATACCTCCTTTTAGTTTACATAATGTTGCAAGAAATGGAATTTAAATATAGTAAACGCGACTTTACCTATCATGTCAAGAATTTAATATTACATATTATTACGTAAATTTTTCATTGGTAAAGTCTTCATAGATTTATCACTACATGATTTATATTGATTTTGAAATAAACAAGAAGAAAGAACATGTGAAATTATTAATAAACCAATAGTTATCTAAATCTAGAATAAATCTTCAATATTGTTTCCAAATTCCCTATTTTCTCATTTTGGTTATATTCTTCTCACTTTCCTATTTGAGAAGAATTGTCACTGTGAATCCTTATTATCATAAATATTGTACGCCATGTTTTAAATTTCTTTTATATTTATGGGGATATGCTTCGTACTGAAAATAAAGGACGTTAGTTTACTATATTGAAAATATTTGAAGATGGATATAGTAGGCCTTTTAGTATACAGTTATAACACATATATGATTTTCCTTCTTTTTCTATCACTTTGTGACTTATTTTAGATTGATACTCACAATATCATTTGCATTGCGAATGGATATAATAGGAGTATATTTAGATAATAAAGTTGTTTCCATAAGAAAACATATTCAAATATTTAGACACCTAATTCTTTAGAGAGGTCTTATACATGCATCTAACTCTTTAGAGACTTGTAAGGCATGCATTTGAAATCTAATATCTTATCTCACAGGATGCGTGGCCGTTATACTTTAAAAATAATTAAAAGAATTATTTTATGTTTCTTATTTAATTAAATAAAAATTACAATAGGGAAATGTTCTTATGTGGTGTGTTCCATCTAATAAAGATTGTAACGTTATAATGTCTATCATTCATGTTCAGATCCAACGTGAGCAGCTTATAAAACTTTTATGTTTATTAGTATAGTGAGTTCGAAGAACACTTTTTCTGCAAGCTCAATGAAATTTTATGGGCATTGGAGGCATCGTTGATTTGGACGCACTTGCAATTATTATTTCAACTTTACACTATTAGATAATAATTAACAAAAAATAATGAATAATTGAAGGATTTCTTTTTCTTATAGTTGCACAGAGTCTATTTATGTTGAACTAGCTTAGTTTCTTGGCCAACTAACAAGAAATAGTAGCCAAGAACCAATGTCGACTCAATACACTTATGGTCTAAAGAATGGAATGAACGGGTGCAAAATTCTCTAAGAAAATTATCTTGGAGCAAGTTTCGTAAGCATAAGTTAGTCATAAAAAGAAGAAATACACGGTTTCCTTGTTCTGTGCTTGAATAATTGAGACCATAACAATATGGCATTAGACAAAAATGACTTGAAGCATGAAATCTTGAAGTTATACTTAGATGAAAACTAGAAGAAAATCTACTACGTAATTGTTGGGACAAATCTAGTGATGTTCAAGACCATTTAATTTATATTTAACAACATGCAAATTCATGATAAACAAGGAAAGATTTACAGAACTGATGGTTCCAAACCCTAAAGATAAGATCTATAAAAAAAATTGTGAACACCTTGAATGGGTCTTTTAATTCATTTACAAAAGAGGAACATTCATCCATTAAACATGGTAGTTCTCGCCACACATTGTCATCAACTTGCGAGGAACACCCATCCCTTGAGAAAAAAAATATTTTCCTTTTTAAACCCTCAGGTCAAAATAACTACACAGTATAGTCTATTAATATAATTGCTAAATTCTATAAGTTGTAATCTCAAGCTATTTATAATTATAGTTTTATCTTGAAGTGAAGCCAAATGACCATGTTAAGAACCTACCAAAATGAGGGTAAAAGTTAAAATAATCTGGTACTGGGTGGGCAAGGAGGATGGAAAGAAGCAAATAACTCCATAATAATAGCTTCATTGGCAATTTTACCCGCAAAATTAAGACACCCATAAATGTGTATATATCTAAACTTGTGCTGAAGCAAGATAAGAGGGAGAAAATCCAGGGAATGAGACAAAGATATACTACCTTTAGAGATTGTTGAGGAATCAATAGAAAGATGCTGAAAAGAAGCCAAAATCTAAGATTATTAAAGAAAGGAAACCATAAAAAATATACCCAATCTAGGGTTACTTTTATAAAAAATAAAGAGAATCATTTTACCTCATGGTTGTAGGAAGGTACTCCAAATCCTTAAGCTCCCTAGCAGATACTAGCCCAAATTTGGGCGTAGGGCTACGAGCAAAAGTAGTCGAATCATGTAACCTCATAAACAAACCAATAGGATGGAAGAACACTTGTTGAAAAAATGTAATTCTCAATAACCTAACCAAAAATACCCCTAAAATATAGAAAATAATGCTGACAAACTCTGAATTTCCTATAACTAATAGGATATGGGGTGGGGGGGACTCAATAAGGTGTTATTTACAAATTGTTACACTGAATCATTGGTTGATCCTAATATTATTTATAATTACCTACAATTGAATGATTAAGTTTGATAAAAAAAAATGACAAGAGAATGTTGTTAATGAAATGCCTGTTGTACAGCATATGAGAAGAAGAGATGTAAGTGAGATCCCTTGGGAACTTAGTAGGACTTGTAGAAAATTGTATATATGATAAGACCAATGATAAAATATTAAATAAAAAAGGAAGACTCTCATTTGGCAACTATCATAAGTTGGAAAAGGACGACCTGTGTGAACACATATCTATATATGTAGATATACACATCATAATGAATGGGTGTATTCATGTTCTAAGAAAGTTGTTGTTTTAACATGTATCGAAATATTGATAGTGAGAATAACGTTGATATGATCGAGAAACATGTAGACAGTTGAGTAAGGTAATCACAGGAAAATGTGTCATATAAAAAAAAAAAATTATTAGTTGCAATAAAAAAAATTTGACATGATATTAGCACACAAATTAAATGTGTCTATAATCATATGATGTGTTGCATGCAAAATGAAGTGTAGAATAGAGAAGGATGCAAACCTTGAGAAAAGAGTAGATAAAACTCATAAGTGAGGCATGATGGAATAAATGACAGTAAGAGTTAGTAATTTTCTGCCTAGATTTTGTTGACTTCAAGCATGATTGTAACCTTGAATTATCATAGTGGGTTATTTTAATAGTACCTTATACTTCTACCCTTAATGCTCTATTGGAGAATATCAGAAGGAAAATGATATATTAAATAAAACCACTTGAATTATAGAACCCCAATTTTTGCATGAAACAACTAGTGGGTAATTAATGTGGACATGATTGGGTCCACTGGAGCAAAGGACAAGATAATATTACCGTGAAGGTGGTAAGTTGAAGTAATTATCTTAGAACTTGGGAATTCTTGTGATGACGTATTGTGATGAGGAAATTACGATGGTCCCTAAAGAAAAAATAATTATTACGAGCCATCATGGGGACAAGGTAAGGAAAAAAAAATTAACCTTAAAAACACACACACACACACACACACATATATATAACAAGTAGGACTATTATGTAAGTGGTATCATAAGGTAACTAGTTATTCTTATGACTAGGATAAAGTAGTTTTCTATGAACATGTATTAATATGTTGTTGAATGAAGTAAATAACATGTTGTGAACTTAAATACAAGGAAAATAACTATGCTATAGTAACATAGCAAGTATGAGACAACTGATATACATACATGTGCAAAAGGGAGGAATCCTATGACTATATTTGAAGGTAGAATTATGCATAACCTTCAATAAGAACCTATAACACAGGATGACCATGGGCCAAAATTGAAGGAATGTTGTAAAGTGGTATTTTGACTACGCGAAAGAAAAAATAATAGCAGAGCATCGAGGATGGGTAAAAATAAGTTACTTGTACAAATAAACAAAAATATGGCCACCTTGAACATGGAAGGAATGGTATTTCCATGGTTTAACATTTACAATAGGACCACGAGATGGAGTCCTTGTCAATTGTCCTAGCAATTGGATAGCTATCGAAACATAAATTTAAAAGAGAGAGAGAGAGAGAGAGAGAGAGGAAATTCATTGTTAATGTTAATAAATTCACAATTATGTTACTAACCCTTAGTGAGTGCAAGCTACAAACCCCTGATGGGTTATGATGCATGTGGATGACCCCTACCAGGTACATAAATAAAAACTAGTGTTATTTATAATAAAGTTCGAAATTATATATAAATATGTGTTTTTAAATAATGATTGCTAGAAACTAATATCAACCATCATGATTGTGGATGTAGGTTGAAGCAAGTGGAGTATTCTTGGTCAAACCATGGAAGAGAAAAAGTATGATACAAAAGAAATATTTACCCAAGTTAAGTGCAATAGAGCACATCAACTCGCAAAGGCTACATGGAAAGATGAGAACAAAATATCATAAGCACAAGGCACATTCCAGCATGATTTGAAGGTCAAGAAACACTGAGGATGATGTTTTGCTCGATGGGGAGGAGAAGTAACACCCCTCAGTGAAAAGTAAATATTTAATTTACTTTTATTGCAAAGACTTAGTAAATCATGGGATATGTGGAAAGCCTAGTTGGAAACTTTAAGGTTTAAAGTTTATTTTAATTTTATATAAATGTTGTTATGTCTAGCCTTGGAATTCATAGGAAAAGGACACTCAATGAAAATGAAAAAGTTTTCACTCACGAGATAGTTAAAATATAGTTATTCCTCTCCCTAGAGATAAATAATCTCAGTTTGGACAAGGGAGCCAAGATGGGGGAAGAGGAGAGGGAAGTTGAGGCAACCTTTAAGACTTGGTACCTAGTGGGAATAGATCCAAGTGAGGAGAAGGAAGTTGTAAGATTGAGAACCTATAATAGGACATTGTTGAGGAATGGCAGGATGCTACGAGTTAGGGCATTCTTGAGCTGGTTGGAGTTGGTGGAATCACTAAGACATACTTGTGAGTATATGAGTTATTGGGTCACATTTGTACAATCTTAATGCATATAAACATACCTTGTTAGGTGTCTATCAATTAACTATTCTGGGAGTGACAAACTAGCTTGGGGGAGAAGCATACGTGATTTCCATTCTCATTGGTTGGGAGGAACGATATTTCTCCTTGTGGATTCTGTGGAAGTATAAACCTAAAATAGATAGGTATTTTCATTTGATTGAATTCCATAAGAAGGTGTTTTCCTATAACTGTAATAATATGAGAAATTTTGTTGTGAATTACTAGTTATGACATAATGTCTTTGAAGGAAATTTTTGTTGTGACAGAATAATATGTAATATGTAATATGTAATGTGTAATATTTAATATGTAAAGGTATTACTGTGTAAATGATACAAATTATTTTTGAAAATGTTTAATTTCAATATTATAGATCGAACTCCATATTGGAAACAATATTTGTTCTTTATACATACCCAAGTCATACAAAAGGGATTTGAAATACCCAAAAATTAATTAAGTCCCACTCCCTTGTAAGACCAGTATTAACATATTGAAGAAAGAGTAAATGAGTCAAGAGAAGCAACTCTTGTTTAGAATTTACACTGTTAGATAATAATTAACAAAAAATAACTAATAGTTGACAAAGTTCGTTTTTTATAGTTGCACCGAATCTATTTATACTAAACCAATTGAGTTCCTTGGCCAACCTACAAGAACCAGTAGCCAGGAATCGTTCTCAATTCAATACACTTATGGTCTAAAGAAGGGAATGAAAGTGTGAAAACTTCTCTAAGAAAATTACCTTGGAGCAAGTTCGGTAAGCATAAGTGAGTCATAAATAGAAGAAATACATGGTTGCCTTGTTGTATGCTTGAATAATTGAGAGCACAACAATATAATGTTAGACAAAATGAGTTGAATTCTAAACTCTATACTTAGATAGAAACTAGAATGAAGTCTACTACATAATTGTTGGGACAAATCTAGTCAAGTTCCAGACCATTTAACCTATATTTAACAACACAAATTCATGATAAACAAGGAAATATTTATTTAATTAATGGCTCCAAACCGTAAAGATAAGAAATAAATAAAAACAAATAAACAATAATGGTGAACACCTCGAATGGGCCTTCTAATTCATTCACAAGAAAGGAACATTCATCCATTAAATGTGGTAGCTCTCACTACACATTCTCATGAGCCTATCGTGCAGGAAAAGCCAACCATGGAGAAAAATTTCTTTTCATTTTTAAACCCTCGAGTGAAAGTAATTACAAACTATAGCCTATGAATAGAATTGTTAAATTCAACCAGCAGTAATCTCGAACTATTTATAATTATAGTTTTATCTTGAAGCTAGGCCAAATGACCTAGGTTATGAACCTATCAGAACGAGGGTAAATTTTAATAGAACCTAGTATTGTGTGGGCCAAGAGAACAAAAACAAGCAAATGAATCCATAATAATAGCTTCTTTGGAAATTTTACCTACAACATGAAGCCAACCATAAATGTATATATATCTATACTTGTGCTGAAGCAAGATAGCAAAAAGGTAATCCAAGGAATAAGAAAAAGATATACTATATTGAGAGGTCATTAGAGAACCAATAGAAAAGATACCAAAAAGGGGAAAATTTTGAGATTAGTACATAAAGGAAACCATAAAAAATATACCCAATCCAAGGTTAATTTTACATAATAAGAAAAACAGAATTACCTCATGGTTGTGGGTACGTACTCCAAATTCTTAATCTTCTTGGTGGATACTGACCCAAAATTTGGGTGCAAGGATGCAAACAAAAGTGTTTGAATAATGTAACCTCATAGACAAGCTAGTAGGATGTAGGAACATTGTCAAGATAAATGTGATTCTCAATAATCTGACCAGAAAGAACAACGACATGAATTGTTAAGTGATAATACCTATTAGGTTTTGGTTTATAATTGCAGAGTTTTCGCACAGAGAACAAAAATCACAAATGAGCTTATATCGCAATGGAGGGAAGGGTTTGGTTACCTCAACCATGATGCTAGCAACATGACCGTCTGATTAAAAACCCTAAGAAGTTTTAAAAAGGATAAAACAATTGTTGAGTGAAGACGTATCTCTAGCCCCTCCTACACATGACATGTGGAATTTGAGATGTTCCAAAGAACTGTAGGTCATAGTGTTCTAGACATTTACATTTAGACATGGGCCTAATGTTTGGTCATATGAAATTATGAGATATTTGACAACATGTCGGGCAAATGATTTCAACTAATTCCACATAAGAACCCAACAATACTCAATGTTAATCCAAAGTCACACTAGAAAGTACATTGGTAACCTATGATAAGTCATAATGCTCTAAATGAATTCAAAACATGCATACCATGATGGAAGGGGTGGCTAGTGACTTTATAGCACAACAAAATATTAGATGTATATATACATATAGTGCATAGTTTTGTGCTATGTAAAATCATAGAGTGAGAATCTACGAGCTTTGAGTTTATATAGAAAATGTAATTAAAATATTTTCCTTGACTATTTATTGAAATAATATATAATCTAGTCATAATAATCAATTTGATATTAAAAAAATGAAAAATCCAGAAAGATATGTTACAAGAGGGATGCTATATAGATCTCATTTTACCCAAAATAAAAATAATAATAAAAAAAATAACTAAATTATAATTTATTTTAAATTATTATTTATTACTAAAAATAATTGATATATATATATATATATATATAATATATTATATATATTATAATATATATATATATATATATATATATATATATATATATATGGTCATTTAATTTATATAGTTGTATTAATAATGATTTTTTTGTATTAGTTACTTGTAATCTTCACCTTTTAACTTAGCAATTTATTATATTATAATTGCCTATGATGTGTAATGGAATGTGATTTTTCTTCACACAGTTTTCAAGAGAGCTAAAATAATATTATTGTGCTTTTCCATAAGAAATGATTAGAATGTTTACCATCCTAGATCCATCTAACTCTTCGTCGCTCATGCAAGGAGAGAGATCAAATATGTGCAAATATTTCCTCAAGTTCCAATTTCCAAATTATCTTTTAAAGATTGGTTCATATAAGTTCACGGGATTGATATATATCTAAAAAAAGGGTATTGGGTGTGGTTTGTTATTTGGTGAACAAATTTCAAATTTTTGATTGATATTTTATTAAAAATTATATTTTCTTATAGATGCAAAATTTAATTTTCCTTTTTTCATAGGAAAATTTTATAATAGTGGATAGTAGGTCTAGTTTTAGTTGATATAATCTAAAGACCTTGATGTACAATTACATTATCATGTGAAAATTATAGTATATTGTATACAGTTACAACAATTTTAAGGTAGTGTTATCATCTCTAATTGTTTCTCCTTTGAAAACTTTACAACCACTCCCCACATGCTACAATTCACTAGCCAAAAACTTCTCATAAACCATTGCTCAAAAAGTGAGTATTTTCAAAATAATGATTAGAGACTCTATTTATCAACACCATAATTTAATGTATGTTTACTCAGAGTAGAAAATTTACTTTATTATTCACACAATATAATTTTATACACAAAATTAAGAATGCAAATGTTCCAAACCATTAGTCTAACTCATTTTCATTCATCATAGTTAATTCCCCATATTTTTCCAATGTGGTTGTAGGAAAAAGATAATTCTTATAACTAACAATGTTCTCTCAGCTTCTAGAGCCCCAAATATTCCTTTCCTGACAATTTTCTAACTTCATAGTCTACAAACCTTCCATGTTTAGTTTCTTTATCAACCATAGAGAAAGTGTAGTCAATCATGGACCTTTGAATTGTTCTTGAGCCCGCCAAGTGCATGTGATGGTTGGCATGTTGAGAGGATAAATTCCATAGTAAATATCAAGTTTTTCTATGTATTATACAACCTAGTATTTATTTCACAACACTAACTTGAGGTTTTTAAGTGAAGAATGGTTGAATTGAACTATATCACCCGATTCCAATATGAAATCCAATAAGGACTTAGTCTTAGTATAATTATATTGAGGATATATATTTCTAATTACTATTTCATTAGAATATTATTATTGATTTTGAGAGTTATGAACCCTTTTGATTTTCTATTTTCATAGAGTAGTTGAGATCATTTCTCCAATGATTTCTAATATTGTGCTTAGATGCTAGCTTTTAGGATATAGTGAAAATTTCTATCTTAAACTTTTTGGGTTTGCTTTCTTTATATAATGATATATAACCTAGTGTTTGGCTTAATATAATCTATCTATAACTTTTTCTATTCACGTGTTGGAGTTAAACTATTCTCACGAGTAGCTAAATCCACAACACTAGAATCAATGAATTTTTTAATTTGGTTTTGGCTTTCGTAACTTTCTATGTAAAGTTTAACTTGGTTTTGTTTAAGGAAGGAATATTGTGATAAATTTCTATATGATATTGAAGTTGCATTATTTTTGGTGTATCAGATTGTTCATAGTCAATGTTATGGTTTTCTAGACTAGCATTTTTGTAAATATGGTCGAGGGTCCCCTTTATGGGTTTCTAGTATTATGATTTCTATTTTAATAGACTATAAGGAAATGAACCTTGTCGAATCCCCTACAAAATTAGACCAAAAATCTGTTTGTACTGGAGGTCAGTAATGGAGGTGGGCGGATGGATGTTTTCGCAGATGTTTTTTTTAATTGTGCTTCTATAATATACTAATGCATTGGCGCTTTACTATACATATAAGAACTTCCTAATAGAACATGGTGCATGATGGAAAATTTATTTAAAAAGAAAAAGAAAAATAAAAAAGAAGTGCTCTACATAAAAAAGTGCATTGATACATGTTCTACACGATAGCACCGGAAAAGGGTTAAATTTATAAACATGGGAGTCATAAAATTCATTTTTCCAAATCTAGTGCCAAATCAGTATGATAACACCCCTGTGCGTACACAATATAACAGACCATGGAATGTTATCTAAACAATAGTGTGCCACCTATATATAATGCGTCGGTGCTTACCCTACTCGATAGCACTAGACAAAGGTTAAATTTAAAAAAAATTGGTGGTAAAATTATTTTCACTATATCAGTGTTATATCCACTAGAAGCACCAATTCTGTACTTTTATTTAAATGCCCCAGTGCGTACTTAAAAATAGCACCACTGCAGGGTTTTTAATTTAAAAAATGTAGTATTATATTCCCATGAAGCACCAATGTTGTTCATGTATTAAAATGCATTATAATGTTTTTTCATGTTTATGTACATAATTTATATGTTGTTGTTGATGTGTATATTGTTAGGTCATGTTAGATATGTTCATTTAATGTGCCTGCAGGTAAATGTGTATGTGGTAGTAGTTATTCGACATGAGATGTATATTAATGTGACGATGTATGTGGTGATGATATTAGACTAGAATTCTTATGTTTTGTTAGATGTAATCATGATGATGATGCCTTGTTAGATTATTGGATTTGTGTGATAGCTAATTATGTGCTAGACATGTATATAATTAGATTATGGTAGTGAATTTGATTGTGTATCTTAGATGATATCTATGTTTGTTGGGTCCCTATAATACTAGTGATTCCCCATTACTATGGTAGTTGTACCCCTTATTTATATTGTTGTTCCCCTATTGCCCCCATATTGTTATTTCTGTGCCCCATAGAATCCCTCTATTGTTATTTTTGTGGCTTTATATTATTATTGTTAGGTCGGCTGGGTTATATTGTGACTCCTTAGACTCCTATATATAGAAAGGAGGTTTTGTCATTTGTATCATCCAAGAATTGTTCATTTATGTAATGTAAAGGAGGTTGCCCCCTCGAAGAGGCTGAATTCTAAGGCGTTGATTTATCTTTTCTATCTTTTCTTGAGCTGGTTTCATAACAAACTCCTTGCTAAGGAGGAAGGGCCCTCCTCTTTAGTAAGGATTGTTGTATCAGAAAGGGAGTGTAGTAGTGGATTTAATTTCCTCTTAGTTATATTTCATGTTAATTAATTATTACTGTTACAAATTTCCATTAGTGTGTTGTAGCTACTGATTAGGTTACTTGCAAAATAGTTGATAAGGATTACTTTTGTAACAACATAGATCCTAGATCGTTTAATTTCTCAATGTCTATTATTCATTATTTGGCTACTACATTTTTTGGGTTTTGTAGAGTAGAATATTAGATAAATTGTTGTGTATTTGGTAAATTATGTTGCACAAATTGATGAGGTCATGATTGCAGTGAGATTATTGATTGTGTGAATTTGTAGTTGAATTATTTATGCAATATTTTCTGAGGCTGCTATTTCCTTTTCTACAGTTGTGATTCTAAGTGGTTGAGTGATTTTATTGTGCAAGAGTGTTTTAATTTTAGAAGTGTGTGCAAAGTTATTTGGATGTTTGAAGTGTGACAGTGATGATTTTGGTATGTTTAGAGTGAGAAGTTACAACGAGTTGATTTTGATTGTGGGTCATGTTCTTAGAGAGTTTGACATTGAATAGTGTTAGTTAGCATTGCTATATATATACACTTTTCATGATAATGTTATGAATATAATTCATATAAAAATAATAAATGTAAAATATAATAATAATAATAATAATTAATAATTAATTAACTAATAGTTAGTTAGTTAGCAGTGAAGAGGCATGTCTTAGAGACATGACCATTCATGATAGGGCACTTGCCTAGGTATATAAGTGGGCCCTCATTGTAATCATTTCATACATATTTTTTACATTCAACAATTCTTATATAAAATTATTGCTTATCCTATAATGGATACTTAGATATTTCAGTTCTTTTGAATTATTCCGTTGCGCATACGAACTTTGTTCATTACATTGGTATCAGAGCATTCCTCTAAGTATATGAACTTTGTTTGTTAATTGGTATCAGAACCATGTCTGATCCAGCTTTTGCCCATTTAATAAAAAAGGAAACAAAAATACTATATATATATATATATATATATATATATAGAAAGAAAAAGGGCATAAGGAAAAAAAATTAATCAAAAAAAATAAAAAAATAAAACAAGGAAAAAATTATAAAAAAAAAAAAAAAGATAATTGATTAAAAAGAAGAAGAGAAGACCAAAAAAAAACAAAATTCAACTCAATTGGCCTAACATTGTTGCAGCCCGACAAGCCACACAAACCAACCACTGCTTGACTGATTTACAAAAAAATTCTTAGCAATCCATCGCTCGTGCAATCGATTCATAGAAGTCAACCGCCCTAATCTGTAGGCCCCTCAACATTTCTGCAAACAAACAACATCCCCTGCTTCTCCCATCGCAAGTAGTTCTCCAACATCAACGTCCATGTTCATCCCAAACAACCATTTTTTTTCTTCCTCCAGCGACAACATCTGAGCCGTCACCATTTTCCTCTGTCTAATTTATTATTTTTCTATCTCATATTTTCACACTTCGTAGGTTACCGCGCCACTGGAAGGCACCATTCAGACTAACGTGTCTGTTCATACTCACCACCAATTCATCGTTTCACCAATCACATGAATCACATATAATTATCTGATGCAGTAGCATTCAGACTTAGCCAACAATGTGAAATTTTGTTCACATGTTGTGGCTAAACAAATTGAATTTCATTGACCTAATTGGTCAAAAGTCAATTTTACTAAGAGGGTTGGATCTCTCAAGAAATGAGTTGTATTTCATTATTGTAATAGTTAGAAATTGTCTTATTTTAGGTTCAAAGATAAGTTGTTAGCATAGGTGTGTGGTAGAGCTAGGAATTAGAGATTTACTGTTAGATTGATTAAAATAAAGATTGAGTTGTTAAGCAAAGTTAGAGTAATCTTCGATTGAACAAAGGAAGAAAAAATGTAATATAGAGAGAGACAGAGGGACCAAGAGACAGAGGGATTGAGTGAGTGGGAGCCAAGAATTAGCATGTGGATTTCCGTTGAAACAGAGGTCTTTTCATATGTTGTAATCGAGCCAAGGCCGAGACTCTGTAACTTTTGTTATTATGAATATATTGTTGTTGTGCGTGTGTATTTATCAACCCTGTGGAAATCCTCATTATGCTATTGTTTTCTTTGTATTCAGGAGAGAATTGATGATTTCTTTGTTTTCACGCTTCGCAATAGAAAACACACACTCAACGGAAAAAAATGTGAGCTTTGTATTTTTTTATAATGTTGAGCTAGATTAGATCTCAGCCATTGATTCCCGTTTGAACCAACAAAGCAACTATCCCCGGCCATTGGATCACCCTATATCGCATCGCAAGTTTATTTAAGAAGAAGGTGGACCCAAGTCTTCAAGAGTTGCAATTAGCGACTCCCGAAATATCGCATCGCAATAGTAGAGTGGCATGTGGTAAAGGCCCACCCTTGAAACCTTGTGACATAGGACTTTCGATATATCACGTCAGAGCATTTGAGTGAGAGCGATAAGGCCTTAATCTGGTGGAAATAGCGATTGTCAATATGTGGCGCGATTAGTACAATATATCGCATCTGGACTTTTAAAAAGGGGAAACATTACATCGACGACTTGCAACTTGCGATTTAATCTGGACCGTTGGCTCATTTAGATCACGATCTCCGATGAATCATGAACCTTTCTATTTATAAATGGGAAAAGCATTGTTTTGGCCTTTTTTTCAAAGGCATTCTGATAATAAAGGAAAAGGTAGAATTATAAAGAAAGGGTGAGCCGCGAGGTGATTGTTGAGATTTCTGAAGCCATTTTTTTGCCTGCGTCATTTGTGGTATCAGAGCAAAATTTAAGTTTGATTGCATAAAAATGCCGCCAAGGAGAGGAGCTGGCATTGGTCGAGGAAGACTTGAAGCAAATGCATTTCTAATGGAAGAGATCTGGAGTCTGTGTACGAGAATGGAAACAATTGAGACTTCTTAGAGAAGAACACCTGATGAAGGAGCTGACAGTGCTAAAGAAGAATCTTTTGAGAAAGAAGAAGAGGAGGAAAATGAAACTACCAGAGTTATCAATATGTTGGCAAAATTAGGAGGAAAACCGAAGATGTAAATTCCTATGTATGAAGGGAGTCTCAATGCAAACGAGCTAATGGATTGGATTAGTTCACTGGCAAATATTTGACTATGAAAAGGAAGCTGACAACAAAAAGAAGGTGAAATTTGCAGTTACCAAATTGAAGGGTCATGCGCTATTTGGTGGGATGAATTACAAACATCCAGAACAAGAAAAGGAAAGTCCAAGATCAAGCAATGGGATAAAATGGTGAGTAAAATGAAAGCTAAATTTATGCCTAAAGATTATCAGTTAAATATTTTCAAACAATTGCAGAATTTAAGGCAAAAAAGAATGTCTGTTAAAGAATATACAAAAGAATTTTATAGATTGAGTATTAGAGCAAGATATGCAGAGGATGACATGGAGAAGGTAGCCAAATATTTCAATGGCTTAAGGTATGACATCTAGGATGAGATCATCTTGTTGAGTCCGAAGACTATTGAAGATGCCTATCAAGCAAATTTGAAGGTAGAAGAGAAGATATTAAGAAAACAGAATCAGAGGAATAGAGGAAGAATCTCAGTAAGAGGTAGAGGAACTACCATACCAAGGGGACAACAACATCAGCATGAATTAGGAAGTTCAAGTAGCAAACCACCACAGAGAGGAGAATTTAATAGAGGAAGATTTGAACCCAGAGGAAGAGGTTGAGGAAGAGATATTCGGTGTTATACATGTGGAGAATGGGGAAATGTGTCATGGGATTGTCCTCATAATAAACCAGCGAGTTAGAGGAGTGTGAATGTGGCTGAGGCAAAGCTAGAAACACCTCGACTTATGGAAAAGGAAGAATCCCCTGAAGTAGGAGAATCCTTGTTATTGAGAAGGACCTTGCTTAAGATAGAGAAGGAGATTGAAGAACCAGCACAAAGGAAGAATTTATTTAGAACTATCTTTAAATCAAAAGGTAAGTGTTGTAAAGTAATAATTGGTCGTGGAAGCACTGACAACCTTGTTTCTATAGAGATGGTGGACAATATCGGACTAGCAAATACAATACACCCTACTCCTAACAAAGTGTCATGGTTACAGAAAGGACATCAGATTATTGTGACAGAACAATGCAAGGTTGAGATACAAATTGGTACGTATAAAGATGTGATATTATGTGATGTAATGCCCATGGATGTATGCCATGTATTACTAGGAAGACCGTGGGAATTTGATCGAAAATCTATTCATGGTGGGAGGAGAAACACTTACACTCTAGAGAAGGATGGAACTAAACATACATTGCTGCCATTGAAGGAAGACGCTAACAAAGGAACACCTGGAAGTAGTATTATGTTGATAAGAAAAAAGGTGTTGCTACAAGAGGTAGTGAAAAATGAGGAGTTGCATTTTGCTATTGTGGGAAGACCAAAGGTAATTTTAAATTCCTCAAACTTGGATGATTTGCCTGAAGGAGTTAAAATTATGTTAGATGATTTCGATAATATTATTGTGGATGAGTTGTCAAATGTGTTACCACCAATTAGGAGTATTAGTCATCATATTGATCTAATACCAGGAGCAAGTTTTCCAAATAAAGTAGCGTACAGATTAACTCCTCAAGAGAACGCAGAAGTTGGATGACAAGTGCAGGAGCTGATGGATAAGGGGCTAATCAAAGAAAGTCTTAGTCCATGTGTTGTACCAACAGTACTCAATCCAAAGAAAGGAGGAGAATGGTGTATGTGCACAGATTCCAGAGTCATCAACAAGATCACTATCAGGTATAGATTTCCTTTGCCACACATGGATGATTTAATGGATTGTTTGAGTGGATCAAAATATTTTACTAAAATATATTTGAAGAGTGGATATCATCAAATAAGAATTCGAGAAGGTGATGAATGGAAGACTACATTTAAAACAAACAGTGGTTTGTATGACTGGTTAGTGATGCCTTTTGGACTCACTAATGCACCTAGCACGTTCATGAGATTAGTGAATGAAGTCTTGAAGGAATATGCGACCAAGTTTGTTATTGTTTATCTTGATGATATTCTAGTTTTTATTAAAAGTAAAGAAGAACATCTAGAGCATCTTAAGTTGGTTCTAAGAACTCTGCAGAAAGAGAAACTACTGATAAATATGAAGAAATGTAGTTTCACGAAGGAAGAATTAATTTACATGGGATTTGTAGTTTCTAAAGAAGGATTGAAAATGGATCCAAAGAAAGTCCAAGCAATTTGGAACTAGCCTATTTCCATAAATATATTTGAGGTAAGGAGCTTCCATGGTCTTGCAAGTTTTTACAGAAAGTTTATCGAAGGCTTTAGTTAGATTTGTGCACCAATTCTTGAAACAATTAAGGAGATCAATCAGCCGTTCAAGTGGAAAGAAGCAGTAGGTGGAAATTTTAAATTGTTGAAGAGGAAAATCATAGAGGAACCTATTTAGCTTTGCCTTATTTTGAAAAAGTATTTCAAGTTAAAACAAATGCTAGTGGAGTTGCAGTTGGTGCAGTTCTGAGTCAGGAACAAAGACTGATAGCATACTTCAGTGAGAAATTGAATGAAGCAAAGAAGAAATATTCTTCTTACGATAAAGAGTTTTACACTATTGTACAAGCCTTGAAAAAATGGAGACATTATTTGCTGCCAAAAGAATTCATATTGTATTCGGACAATCATGCCTTATAGTTCATCAATAACCAGCTAAAAATGAACCAGAAACATGCCAAGTGGGTAGAATTTTTGCAAAGCTTTACTTTTGTGATAAAACACAAGAGTGGTAAGTCAAATAAAGTTGTTGATGCATTGAGCAGAGTAAATTTTATTGTGCAAGAATTCAAAGTGGGTGTTGTAGGATTTGAGGAAATGATTGAGATGTACAAAGATGATGTAGATTTCAAAGATATCTATACAACAGTTCAGAATCCAATAGTTCATAACAGAAGTCAGTGGTTGGATTATCTCATTCAAGGAGGCTTATTGTTTAAAAGAAACAAGTTGTGTATTCCCAAATGTTCTATGAGGGAAAACATAATAAAGGAGAAACATAGTGGAGGATTATCTAGTCACTTTGGACAAGATGAAACCTTTGCTCCGGTGAATGCTTTTTATTATTGGCCAAAAATGTAGAATGATGCTAAGAAATTTGTTTAGAAGTGTAGGATATGTCAGCATGCTAAGGGAAGGACCAGAATATAGGATTGTATCAACCATTGCCAATACTAGACCGGTCGTGGGATGAAGTTAGCATTGATTTTGTTTTGGATTACCAAAAACCTAGAGAGGGAATGATTCCATTTATGTTGTAGTAGATAGATTTTCCAAGATGGAACATTTCATTGCATGTAAGAATACTAGTGATGCAACACATATTGCTAATCTATTTTTTTCAGAAATTGTAAGATTACATGGGTTACCTGTAAGTATTGTGTCTGATTGAGATACAAATTTCGTAGGGAATTTCTAAAGAACTCTTTGGAAGAAACTGGGAGCTAACCTCAGTTTTAGTTTAGCATACCATCCTCAAATAGATGGACAGACCGAAGTAGTAAACAGAGCTTGGGAAACATATTGAGAAGTTTAGTGTATCAAAATCCTAAGCAGTGGGATTTAACACTAGCTCAGGCTAAGTTTGCTTATAATGACACTCCAAACCGAAGTACTAGAATGAGTCCATTTCATATTGTTTTTGGAATGAATCCAAGAGGTGTGTATGAGCTCAGAAATTTGGGTAAACAGGAGACAAGAAGTGCACAAGTTGAAGAGTTTGTGGAGTAGATGCAAAGACTACAAAAAGATGTCAAAAGAAGATTACAGGAAAGTAGTAGCAAATACAAATAGAGCGTGGATATGAAAAGAAGAGAAAAATAATTCCAAGTGGGGGATTTAGTAATGGTATATTTGAGAAAAGAAATATTTCCTGCTAATACTTACAAGATGAAAAAGATAGGACCATGTAGAATTGTAAGAAAGTTTTCAGCTAATGCATATGAAATTGAATTGCAAGAAGGGATTGGAATATCGCCTATTTTCAATATTACAGATTTGTATCCATACAAAGAGACAGAGACAAAGATAAAGGAGGAAATTACAGAAGATGAAGTTCAAACCTTGAACGAGGAAGAACAAATGCCAAAGACAGCTAAGAAAGAAGTAGAAGTTGTTTTTGGAGAAAAGAGTATCCAAAAGAACCAGAGGGAAGACTTATTTTCAATATATAGTCAAATGGAAAGGACAACCAATGGAGGATTCTAGCTGGTTAACCACAACATAATTGCAAAAGTATGGAGTAAGCCCTGAAAAAATGAAGGATGATTTCTTTCTTCCCCGGGAATCTGACACAGGAGCATCCAGACTTAGCCAACAATGTGAAAGTTTGTTCACATGTTGTGGCTAAACAAGTTGAATTTCATTGACCTGATTGGTCAAAAGTCAGTTTTACTGAGAGGGTTGGATCTCTCAAGAAATGAGTTATATTTCATTATTATAATAGTTAGAAATTGTCTTATTTTAGGTTCAAAGATAAGTTGTTAGCATAGGTGTGTGGTAGAGCTAGAAAGTAGAGATTTATTGTGAGATTGATTAAAAATAGAGATTGAGTTGTTAAGCACAATTAGAGTAATATTCAATTGAACAAAGGAAGAAAAAATGTAATATAGAGAGAGACAGAGGGACCAAGAGAGAGAGGGATTGAGTGAGCAAGAGCCATGAATTAGCATGTGGATTTCCGTTGAAACAAAGGACTTTTCATATGTTGTAATCGAGACAAGGCCGAGACTTTCTAACTTTTGTTATTATGAATAAATTTTCGTCGTGTGCGTGATTATTTATCAAGCCTGTGGAAATCCCCATTATGTTTTTGTTTTCTTTGTATTCGGGAGAGAATTGATGATTTCTTTGTTTTCATGCTTCGCAATAGAAAACACAGACTTAACGAAAAGAAATGTGAGCTTTTGTATTTTTTTTTATAGTGTTGAGCCAGATCAGATCTTAGTCGTTGGTTGTCATTTAAAACAATAGAGCAACTATCCCCGACCATTGGATCACCCTATATCTCATCACAAGTTTATTTAAGAAGAAGGCAGACCCAAGTCTTCAAGAGTTGCGATTAGCGACTCCCGAAATATCGCATCGCAATAGTAGAGTGGCGTATGGTAAAGGCCCACCCTTGAAACCTTGTGACATACGACTGCTGATATATCACATCAGAGCATTTGAGTGGGAGCGATAAGGCCTTAAGCCGGGGGAAATAGCGATTGCCAATATGTGACGTGATCGGCACAATATATCGCATCGGGACTTTTAAAAAGGGGAAACATTACATCGACGACTTGCGACTTGCGATTTAATCTGATCGTTGGCTTATTTAGATTGCGATCTCCGATGAATCGTGAACCTTTCTATTTATAAAGGGGAACAGCATTGTTTTGGCCTTTTTTCCAGAGGCATTTCAGTAATAAAGGAAAAGGCAGAATTGTAAAGAAAGGGTGAACCATGGGGTGATTGTTGAGATTTCTGAAGCCAATATTTCCTCCTACGTCGTTATCATGTTCCACTGTCATTGTGCATGATTAGTTAACACAATTTATACACATTAAAATCCATAACCATACCTAAGATCTGCTAAGAATTGCATCTTAAGAGTAACTAAAATTTTAGTTATTATAAGTTAACCAAGGTTAAGAATTGGATGATCGAACCAACATATATTTAAAGTGATACTAAGCCTAAGAAAATAAAGAAATTGTTCTTTATTATTAAGAAGAATACAAAGTGCCTAAGGAAAAAAATCAAATTATATATTAAAAGGATTTAAGTGGCCAAGTTATACCCTAAGGTAAAAGAAATATTAAGTTTCCTTTTA
>APFE031709796.1:0-10114 GCA_000404065.3 Pinus taeda | reverse complement strand
CCTGAAAACCAATCACTGATCGGCAGACTTATACAGAAAATACAGGGCGTAAATCAGGAACTCTTGATGCCCTATATTTTCCAAAAAAAAAAAAAACTCTCTCCTTCTCTTTCCACTTCACTTCATTTTCATTCCACTCCATCTCATTTTCATTCCACTCCACTTCATTTCATTCCACTCCATTTTCATTCATTTCATTTCATTCCACCAATAAAAGTCATCATTCATCCATCTCATGTAGTCATATGATCGTTTAGTCAGTTTCCGCAGCTGAATCCAGTTTCCGTAGCTGCTGACTGATTCTGCAACTAGTTGTGTTTTCACGGCTAACACCCTGTCATTCAACATTGGCAGTTAGATAATAACCAAAAATAATAAAAATCAAATGCAGGTATGACCGAGGACATATTACGAAGACATGGGGCACCTAAAGGCATCAACAAGGCAGTTGATCAAAAGTTATGGACAACAAGTGGCAAACATTCCAAGGTATGAGCAGAAATTTATTTCAAATGGCATTTAAAACACATTTGTGCATACTTATTAAATCACAAGATCCACTTTGTGCAATGATTAGCGTGATAGCCTCCATAACCATTTCATTCCATGACATTCTTCCACGAACCATAAATTTATTTTTCTAATGGCCTCATGATTAATCCTCGGATTTAACTCGTGTTTGGCTGCATTTCTACACTCCACTTGTAATTATGGAACATGACTGATTTGATTATGGCTCTCCTCCACCACATAGATTCTGCATCCATTTCATGAATGTGTTTATGTCCACTCCACAACCATTCATTTTAAAAACTCTGTCATCACTCCCCTACTGTTTTATTGAAGCCACGGCCACATTACCACTTTGTTCACATAAGTCTCCGCTCCATTCCATGAATTCACCTCGATTGCCTGTCCTCTGTTTTCCTCTTACAGTCACTGGTTTTCTCCATAAACCCTGTTCACTCCCACTAATATAGTCGTCTCACCTCCACTAAACCCTTCTCATGCAAACAAATTGTTAGAACAAAAGGAAATAATGGGTCTGTTGTTGAGGGCAGAACCGAAAGGGCCCAAGCTTATGGAGGGGTACCCGCAAGTAAAGAATATATTGAAAAGGGCACGACGGCTTTAGTTTATTCAAAAGTTCAGAGGCTATAATAAGGAGATTACAAAATCCTTTGCGAGGTCTTTTAATGGCCTGGAGGTGGAAATTGGGGACCTCAAGTTACAGTAATTGAGGCATCCATAGCAGTTGCTACAAAACTCCCTGAAGAAGGAGAACGTTGGTTCAAGAACAAGAGCTTTGACGAGAAAGCTTGAGGGTTATCCTACGCAATCCAGGTATGGATGTAACTATATTTAAACGAGGAATTCTTGTCCATGCCTTAGAAGAGAAGTGGGTCAGTTTACTGTTGATTATTCAAAATTTCATTACGTGTGAAGGCCATTTTGGAGCAATGTATATGTATCATACACGACTGTTGATGAACTTTTTAGAGAATCAAACCCTAAATCTGCCTTACTTTTTATTGCTAAGCTTGAAAAAGATGTGCACAACCATCCAAAAGAATATAGAGGACATAGAACCCCACTTATATCATCATGGGTTGGTGAAAATTTTAATTGAAGACCAATTGAAGAAAAAGATGGATACCTGGGAATGGTTTTTAGTGAGAAATTTTTCAAGATCCTCCTGAAATGCCTGAGAGCAATATAGTAACGAAGAGTAGGAAAAGAGAAACTGGTGTGAAAATTCAAGACCCTCTTATTAGTAGAACCAAATAAGTTAATCAAGAAGAAAAATCGAAAGGAACCAAGGATAGAAAGCAAAAGAAATTGAAATGGAAAAGAAACATAGAGGATGTCTACCAATCACCAGAACCTTCCTTAGAAGAGGACCACCAACCACTGTCTGAAAGGCTAACTCACCTCCAAGGACAATCAGCTGTAGCCAGGAAGAAAGAAAAAGAAAAATAGAGTATTGAGGAAGAGGGCACTAGCCCACAGCATTTAAGAAGAAGCACCAGGCTTAAGGGAAAGTGGAGAAAAGCACAAACAAAGGACCCCATTTTATTGATTTGGGAGAAGGAACACCGGCACAACCTCCAGCTGGCTGTAGCCCACCTCTTCTTAGCCCAACATTGAAACTAGTTCTCTAGATGTTGACATAAGTCCTTCTCGGCCATACTTTGAAATTAGTCCTCCTCAACAGGACTTTGAGGTCAGACCAAGGAAAACTTCACCCGAGATAGACCAGAATCAACAAGAGATGTATGATTATATAGAATCCTTGGAAAAGAGAGCCACTGTTCCAAGCACCTCATCCATCTAGCCTCATCCAGCACAAGATGCTCAAATCTAGTCATTGAAACAAGAAATTTTTGAGTTAGAGGTCCTAAATAGACATATTAAACATGAAAATGAAGCATTAAAGGAGCAGAGTAGATTGGATAAGGTCATTCATGATAATACCATGCTACATCTTGGGCTATGGCAGAAAAAGAACAGGAAATTAAAGAAAAAGTGTAGGAAGATAAGTAGAGCACTGATCAGTCTCAAGTTCAGATGCTTGATGAAGAAGCCCAGGATGTTAGCAGCACCAAGAAAGAGAAGAAGGGGGCTGGATGTACTGGTAGAAGTTTCAGAGCATATGATTTGAAGGGGGGATAGTCAAAATTTTGGTGCATGGGGACATGCAACACCTTCACAGTGGGGGTATGTTGAGCCCCAAACTTGCATCTTTCCTACACCTTTTTCTAGCTTCTTTCCATTTACCTGAACCTCCTAAGCTATCAATATCACTGCATATTAGTCATAAAAGAGCATTTAAAGTGGTTTCTTGACTATGTCTTTGTGTTGCTGTTTGAACTAGATTTTTGCTTATGAGCTGCGAAATCTTGTCACTTTCCACTGTTGGTTCAACTTTCCACAGTTGTTTTTCTTAAAGTCTACATTGTACGTGTCATCAGGCAAATCGAGCCACATGGGAAAGTTGGAAATGGCCTGGACATGGGTCAAGTCCCATTGGTCCAACTGGATTTGTCAAAGAAGGCTGTGGTCAATGGTGTTCAAGCGGTGGTCAAACATGAGAAGTCCTACAGCAACAGGACTCCGTTTCAGGCACGCAAAGATTTTTGTGACAGTTTCTAGATCTCTGGAGGCACGCTGACACCTATAGGCTGACCATGATGTGGATCCAACAGCCTCTTTCAATAAGATTGCGTAATCTCGGTGACCATGCTGCTAAATCCGTGGACGTTTTTCTTCATGTGTCCTCCGTTCACGTAATTCTCAGGAAAAATAGTTATGTAATCTTTGTTATAAATAACGCGTTTTGATATGCATAATAGTTAGCTTTTGGAATGTAAGTTTGCTGTTAAGCAACCACTGTGCCGTGACACTAGCTTATTGCTGTAAATCTTATTTTGAGATTATATATATATATATATATAAATATATATATATAATATATATATATATATATATATATATAATATATATATATATATATGAAGACTCTGCTCTACATGTTTGCGTGAACGTGATTTTGACGTGATAACCTGTTGGCTTAGGTTGCAGAGGGCCCCTGCACACTGAGGTTTCATTTTCCTTGTTGTTGTATAGTCCTTATGCATCGTTTCATTATTCTCACTGCATATGTTTTATAGTTATTCATTTGTGTATATATATTTCTAACATTTTACTGTTGTTCATGATTTTACAAGTCTTGTTTAACATTGATTAGTGTGTGCAGGTTTCAAGATAGGGTAAGCAGCCAGGGCATTTGCATATAATTTTCATAATGACTAGTGATATGGAATTAATCCTCTGTTGATTTTGTTCTTCCTAGTTTCTTTTAATTCCAGTTCTATTTTGTTGAGTTTAGTTTTGTTCATTTGCGTTGTTAAGTTAGTCAGAAATCAACTTGCTCATTTCATCGACAGTTACCTCCGAAAGCCATAGCGAGACTACTGGTGAGGGATTGAAATATGGATGTTGTGAATTGATTTTAGTTTCCGTTTCTACAATTAGATAATTGGATTGCTCATTTCATTGACAGTTACCTCCGAAAGCCATAGCGAGACTACTGGAAAGGGATTGAAATATGGATGTCGTGATTTAATTTTAGTTTACTTTTCTGCAATTAGATAATTGGATTGCTCATTTCATTGACGATTACCTCTGAAAGCCATAGCGAGACTACTGGCGAGGGATTGAAATATGGATGATGTAATTTGATTTTAGTTTTATTTTCTTCGCAATCTTTGATTTCTTTGAGTGCAGTGGCTTAAATAAATTTTTTGTATTTAGATAGTAGCAGAGATGACAATTTCATAATCAGTAGTTCATCAATTACTTGTTTTAATTCGCATCATCTTTTCATTCTTGATTCAAGTGTTATTTTTCACTAGTATGCTTTAAAACTTTCTGAAGTGTTAAGTTTTGGGAACCCTTACAAAGGGCATAATTGCCTTAAAACTTATAACCAGATTTGCCTTCTAGAAATTCAGGAATAAGAATTCCATCAACAAAGATAAAAACCCCCAAAATAACATAAAAATAAAAAAAGACAAAAGTAAGAAATAGGTTATCTTGCACATATAGTGCGCCACACTTCGTTAGCTTACGAATCTCGGATTGACAATTAATGAAGCAATTTAGGACACACTAAATTGACCAAACAGTGATCATGCCAAGATTTCTCACGTTGTTTGATGAAATCCTACCAGAAAATGTTCATCTTCAAGTTCTTCTAGTTGCGCGAGCCTGTCTTCTAGAGCTTCGCAATCCACCATGCCTGTCATCGCTATGATCTGCAGACTGGGTACAATGTATTCCAATGGCATAACTGCTTCCATGCCATAGAATGATAGGAACGGTGTCTGATCCATCAATTTCTTGCACGTGGTTCGATAGGCCCATAATATGGTAGGTATATGCAAGTCCCAGTCGTTTCACTATGCGTTACACACGTTAGTGAGTGCGTGCTCCAGAATTTTGTTAAAGGCTTCTACTGTCCCATTGGCTTGCAGATGATATGGCATGCTCTGCTGATGATACACTTGGAATTCTTCGATGAGCTAATAGTTTCATTTAGGAAGTGTGTTACGTGGTCACTCATGAGAATTTTCGAACATCCAAACCATGTCAGCACGTTGTCGAACAAAAATTTTGTCGTCGTGGTAGTCATGCAGTCCTTAACCAGTTTTGCTGCCACCCATCGAGTTAGGTACTTAGTCGGAGTGATGATGTAGCGTGCGCCCATTTTCCCCTGTAGTTTGATCGGCCCCACAAAGTCTATTGCCCATTTTTCGAATGGTTATAATGTCATTTGTGGATTGAGTGGCATCTCATCCCTTCGCGATGGTTTCTCAGTCTACTGACATACGTCATAGGTGCGACAGTATGCTTTTGAGTCTTGATGTAGGGTCGGCCACCATAGGTCGGAGCGAAGAATATTCTACACAGTCGCCCGTCCTGCATAGTGTCCTCCTGCAACCCCCCCATGTGCTTCTGCGAGGATCTATCCTCGTTCAAACTCAGGTACATATCTTCGTAATATCTCGTCGTTTCCCATTTTATAGAGGTACCCTGTGATGACAGAAAAATCCGCCGCTCGTGTCACCAATTCTTTCTTTTGTTGGACTGAATATCCCTATGACGCAGTTCCTATGGTTAAGAAATGGATTATATATTCGAAGTGGACGTCCACGACCCACACTGCATAGCACTATGCATCAGGTAGTCCTTCCTCCAAATTTGTTTGGTCCTCGCTGGTCTCAATTCGTGATAGGTGATCTAGTACTGCATTTAAGCATCCTGGTTTAATGATGCCCTCGAATTCATACTCTTGGAATAGGAGTAGCCAGCAGCATATGCTCCCCCCCAACACAGGTTTATTCATTAAGTATTTCAATGTGGAATGATCAATATACATCTTAAAATTCCCACCCAACATATAGTGGCGGTATTTCTGCAGTGCATATAGCATCGCTAATCCTTCACGCTCAATAATAGAATAGTTCTTTTCAGCTTTGGATAGTTGCCAGCTTGTGAACGCGATCAGGTGATTGATGCCTTCCACACCTTCCTGTGTAAGTACAATGCCTAGCGTGATCCACGACGCATCAACATGTACATGAAATTCAATTTCCCATTTTGGAAAGACCAGAATGGGGGTAGATTCCATTTTTTCCTTGAGAACCACTAGACTTTTCTTACATTCCTCATTCCAACAATATGTAATGTCCTTTTTCAGCAGTTGTTCCATTGGTGATGTAATTTGTGTGTAGCTCTTAATGAACTTCTGATAGTAACCAGTGTGTCCCAACATGGCACACAGTTGTTTAACACTTCTCGGTGCTTCCAAATTGAGTATGACAACAATCTTCACGGGATCCACCATCAAGCCTTGTCTGCAGACCACATGGCCAAGCAAAGTTCCAAAGGGAATGAGGAAGGTGCACTTTTTAAGATTCACCGTGATTTGGTGTCATCGACAAGTATTCAGTATCAACTGTAAGTTCGCTATATGTTTCTTGACTAGCCCAAATATAGTCTAATCATCAAAATAAACCTCCAAAAATTTATGGAGGAATTCCTTGAATGCGGCCACTACGACGTGCGAAAATAATCCTGGCGCATTCTTCAATCCAAAGGGCATAATAATGTACTGGAAACATCCCCATTCAGTCGCAAAGGATGTCTTGCTTCTAAATTCTGACGCGATCTTGATCTAATGGTACCCTGAGAACCCATCTATGAACGAGTACGCTTTTTGTCCGCCAACATTCTCCTGGACTTCATCTGTAAATGGTGTCGGGAATGGATCATGAACACAGGCATCATTCAGCTTTTAGAGGTCCACACAGATTCGAATTTCGCCCTTCTGTTTTTTCTCTTATACTTTCATAGGACTTACCCAATCAGACTCTTCCACTGGTTCAATAATTTCGGCTGCTGACATTTTGTCCAATTCTTCGCAGACCTTTTCCTTATACCTTGGATTCAACCAGTAAGGACGCTGCTTAACTGCCTTCGTGTCTGGTTTTAGAGTTATCTTCATCATTCCTAAGTTGCCGAGGATCCCTTTTAACTCCGTGATTTTGGTCAGGAATAAGTATTGATATTCGCAAAGTAACTCGGTGACCTTATCCACCATGGCATCATCCCAATAGTCCCCAGGCATTGCGTACTTCAGCTCATCATCTGTACCAATGTTTACCTGCCTCATTTTCAATGGTGCGGTGATATTGGGGTCCTCGATTGGCGGTCCTCGAATTTTGCGACTCCCTTCAGTCTCTAGAATAGAAATATTTTGGAGGTCATCATCCTCATCCTCCGCTTATACGTTGTAACATTCTACGACCTAGCTTATTTGATGAGACCATACTAGTTTAACTAATTCTCGTGGTTCCTACAATATTTTGAAAATGGCAGTTTTCATAACTTGCAGCGCATCGTCAACAGTATCCGTCCACTGGTCTTCAAATAAGAACATAAACAAAAATCCCTCATGCAATACATCCCATTTGCCCATACCATGTCGGAGTTCTGTCTCGGTATACCAGTTTCTTGGGATGACATCCAGGGTATGATAAAATAAGTGTACCCATTCAGGCTGGGGCTCTTCACCATAGGCTTTGGTGCATTTTGTGAGGTGCATGCATGGGTCATCGCATCCATCGTACTTTTTAGTTATCCACAGTTCCGGATTCCCAAACCTTAGCTGCATCATCCTTCTACAGTCGCGACAGTTTTCAAAATTTCCTTCATGTGTTCCCCACCAACGCACAGGTGTTGCACAGAGTACCCATTTTAATGCATTAAACCTCTCATGCTCTGGTACTGCACTCTCAACCTTGTCCAAGAATTCATCCACCATTGTCAATCCATCATACGTTGGTAGATCTCGAGCCTGGGTGGTTATTCAACGTAGTGATTTGCTCATCATATTAAAATTTGGCGTCGTCACTTCACTTAACCGATTGTGCCATCGCTCATCTTCTTCGTTTGAATCTGCAAGGTAGGATTCTGCGCATTCCCAGAGACTCTTCCATTTGCAGTCAGATTTAGCCAATCCTGATTTCGCATGGTTATTTTGTAGATATAATCCAGCTCCTCATCACCTCCATCATCACGCACGGGTCTGGTGTAGTGTTCTCCTTCAGCTGGATCCAGCAGAACTATCACACAAAGGGACTTTTTCTCGAATATCATCTTCCAGTTTTTTAGGTTGATGACTCCATTAATTTCCGTAGCCTAGTCTATTCCTAGCAGCGCAGGGTACGGATTATTGTCATCTACAATCTCTATTACTTCGAAGTCAGTCTGCATGCTCGCACCTTCGATATCCACTGTTACCCCTTGCAATCTCCCCATGGGCAAGATCTTTTGTTGGTTCACCATCCGTAATTGAATATGAGACCATTGTAACACGGGCCTGCCCATGCATTCCCAAGTCTGTTTTGGTAACACATTCGCGTCCGATCCCAGATCTAAAATTACCTGATCCATCTCATATTCACTGATTTGTGCCATCAATCTCATTTCCCGTCTGGTGCGTAGTACATGTCTTCCCAATTTTTGGACTACGTGCGGTTCACCTAGCCCTACGCACCTAGTGATTAGCTCTTGTAGTCCCTTAACCGCCTTATGGTCACGCAGCAGCTTCATGCATGTCTCTAGAAAGGTAGTAAGCATAGAAGGATCCAATCCTATTTCTGGTTTATCCTTACTACCTAAAGTAGAGACTTCCATGAAGCTTTTCTTATCTTCCATAAATGATTCTCTTATGCGTTATAGGTCAAACCCAGGTTCCTTTGTAGGAGCCTTGCGTACCTAGGTATCTTCTTCAGGCTGCTTCCCCTTATCTTCCCCTATAGTCACACCACTTCTAAGCACCACATTCATGTTGGGATCTTCTTCGTGTGGTTCAGACCTCATCATTTGGGTATTTTGAGTTGGAGTAGGCTGTAGTACCCCTTTTTTGTGCATTTGTATGATCAGCATCAGGCAATCCACCATTTCATGATCAAACTGCTCACAGTACGGACAAGATACCCTCGTCGGGTTGGTAACAATCACAAGCACAGTGCCCCAGTCCTCTGCAATTATAATAGATCAGCTGTCCACGCCCTCGTCTAGGTCCCATTCCTCCTCGTCCTCTACCTCACCCTTGAAAGCCACCCCACGCTATTGCTGCGATTGGGTTGAATCCACGCATTTCTATCTGCATTCAATAAGTTGGGGTCCTACCCATCATTAGCTCATAGCTCTGACAAGTCCACTCATCATGGCCCACTGACCTACAGAAATTACAATACAGTTGCTACAGATTATGTGTGTACTTCTGCAACAGGTGGCAATTCTTCATTACATGCTTTCCTCCCACTTGAAAAATTGTGCACCAGAGTACGGGTGCCATACTTGGCCCTGCTTGTATCTCTGGTCTCAAAGGCATCGATCCCCCTCCCGTCAAATAGTTCATAAATACAAGGCAGTGATCCTTGTCATGACCCTGGCCTTTGCATTTGATACACCACACTTTTTCGCGTGCCTCTGGTTGAGGCACCCTATCCTACTTCAAACATTGCATTTCTAAGCATAGGGTTTGTCATGCGGAAAGAGTTATTTTTGCTGACAAAACTAACCTCCCTAGGAGCCTAAGACTCTCTAGTGACAAACAAGACAATTAAGAGCAATCCTTCTCTAAACATGCATTATCATATGAGAAACCAAGTGTTTTTCGATCCTACCTGAAGTCCAACACTGTTGTAGTAGTCTAGCCTTGTCGATCCAGATGAGCTCCTCCTTCACTTCGAAACCTGCATACACTAACAATCAAATGATTACATAACACCTGAATATCTCATAAAACAAACATATTCAACATATAGACCAAGGAGTATATGAAACAATTCATTAACAACAAATCATTGAGAAGAATGGACTTATTTGTATTAAGGAAACAAAAAGGAAACCATTACAACCTAAGCCTTGGTGTTGTGCAAATTCCTCCCAGGGTCCAGCAAGAGTTTTCCTCTACTTTGACAAGCTCACCCACTTCCAAATGAAACAAGAAAGGATGGTAATCTCTCCTCACAAGCTT
>APFE031709790.1:0-19627 GCA_000404065.3 Pinus taeda | reverse complement strand
TGATAGTACATTGTCCCACATCTGATCTCAACTGGGTCTCTGACAGGACTGACATGCAACAGTTATCCATGAGCAAATTCTCAGTTATCTAAAATGATAGTTGTCACATGCATGCAAGCATTAACAAACTATATTTTATTATTTTAACAACTTGTTAAAATAATCTAACTGGACTTGACTAGTTAGAACTAAGTCAACTGATTCTCTCATTATAGAACTCATACTTATTCCCTCAATCAGTGGAGTAAATTAAGGATAAATTCCTCAATCAGTGGGACAACTCATGTGCATGCTCACAAAGACTTCAAATTTGAATTTCCTTAACTAATTAACTCAACTGAATTAAGAGCAAAATTAATTTTACTTCCTATAGATAGATTAGGGAATGCTATAAATAGGAAGGGACCCAAAAATGCTATTTTTAGAACTTTCTATTTTTAGCAGTTTCACCTCTCACCCAATGTGGCCAATGACCTCACTGGCCAAATTTCTCTTTTTAGACATGCTATTTTTAGCAGGTCTATTTTTAGCACATTCTAAATTTAACATTTCTTGTTGCACGTTTTTCAACATGGAGGAAGTTCATTGCCAATTTCTCTTCCGTAACAGCTCCACTACATGATTTGACCAGCGTGAAGTTTGTCTTCTAGTGGGGAGGAAAACAAAAAAACATTCAATGCTTTAAAACAAAAGATCAATTCATCCCCATTTTTAGCATTGCCAAATTTGAAACAACCATTTGAAATACAAATAGATGCAAGTGACTACGTCATGGGTGTAGTGTTTTACAACATGGTAAGCCCATTTCATTTCATTTTGAGATTTTAATGGCGTTGCTATTAATTATCCTACATATGATAACGAGATTTATGCATTGGTGCAAAGTGTGAAGAAATGGAAGCATTACTTGATGGGAAAAGGAACCATTATCCACCGATCATTTCCCTTTGGATTATTTGCCTTCAGAGAACATTTCAGCTATCAGGCACTTTCGATGGATGGAATTCTTACAGAAAATCCACTTGGTAATTAGGTATAAGAAAGGTATTTATAACATAGTCGTTGATATGCTTTCTAGACCAGTTGTTAATGTAGCCATTTTACTCAAGATTGGTTATGTTTTGCCTGGCCGTTATTTGAGTGATAGGGACATGCTGTTGTTTTCAAGAGGTATATTCAAACTTGAGTCAAGGCCACCAAGTTGAGGAATTAGACAACCATGTAGATGATAATCTTTTGTATCATTTGGGAAAACTTTGTGTTCCATAGGGAGAGAGAGTAAATGTCACAAGGGAAGCACACACTTCTCTTATTGCTTGACATTTCCTTGTAAGTAAAACAGTGGAAAATCTTCAGAGGTATTTTTACTGGCCTCGTATGCTTGAAAGTGTGTCATGTTTTATCCGAGGTTGTTCATTGTCTGCAGTCAATAAGCCTAGTAATATGAAACTGTGATTGTACACACCACTTCCAATGCCTTCACGTCCATGGGAGAGTGTTTCTATGGATTTTGTATGAGGTATTCCTTTATCAAGAAAAGGGCATGATTATTTGTATGTAGTTGTGGATAGGTTCCACAAGATGTGCATATTAATGCCTTGTAAAAAAAAATTTACAGCTCAACAAACAACTCAACTTTTCTTTCAAAAAGTATGGGTTCATTTTGGATTACCTACTTCTATTGTAAGTGATCGTGATTCTCGATTTGTTGGGAATTTTTGGTCAAGTTTATGGAACTTTATGGACACCAAGTTGAAGAAAAGTACATCCTTCCATCCATAAACATATGGTCAAACTGAAGTGGTTGATAGGACAATTATTCATTTTCTAAGAGGATATTTCAGCAAACATCCTAAATTGTGGGATGGACAGTTGCATTATATTCAGCATGCTTACAATCGAGCAAAACACTCTTCTACTCTAACTTCGCCTTTTGAGGCATGTCTTGGTTATTTGCCTAAATCACCTTTGGATTTCATTTTTGAGAAAGATGTAGTTGTAGATGGACATAGTGACATAGACAAAGCAAAGAAATTCATTGAACAGATTCAGTGGATTCACCAAATAGTTCAAGAACAACTAGAAAAGAGTCAAGGCAAGTATAAGGCAAGGCATGTTAAGCATCGTGTGGATCATCAGTTTCAAGTAGGTGATGAAGTTTGGCTATACATTAGCATGGAAAGGCTTCAAAGTGAAGGTAAAAAGCTGAAACCAATTTGTTATGGTCCATTTAAAATTCTGGACAAGATTAGTAATAATGCTTTCAAACTTGATTTGCCTTTATATGTGCAAATTTATTTCGTTGTTAATGTTGAAAATTCGAGATTGTATGAGCCTCCTTTGATTGAAGATCATGGAGAAAGTGTACAGATTCCATCAATTGAAGATTTTTCTCCAGAATTTCTTGATGAACTTCAGCAAGACACCATACTTGACAGAAGAACGATGTCATCAAAAAGGGGAAATTTTGATTATCTTCGAGTGGGTCTCAAAGGTACAAATCCATCAAAGGCCAAATGGATTGAAGAGAGGAAGGTGAGGGAACAGTACCCACATCTGTTTAATAACTGAATATAATATTTTGGGGTCCAAAAGGCTTCCAGTGGGGAGGAGTGATTAGGTGCTCAAGTTTATGCTAAAAAATAAAAGCGTCAAAATCTTGTTAAACTCAGCTTTAGATCGAAGATTTCATCATTCGGAATCCAACGGTGTGAATGACACTCAAATCCGAGCTCATCTACAAAAGTTAGAGCAAGTCAAAGTTCAATTTTGACTTGTCTACATGGTAGGATTGGGATGATGTGGCAAGACATTCAGCGAATGAGGAGGTGCTAAGTGGCTGGTTGCCAATGGCCCCCGCATTTCACTAATCATAGTCGCAGGTGGAAAGGCATTACAGAAATCGGCCCCCGACAGGTTGGGTTGCGATGCGATATCGCATATCGCAAGAAAAACAAGGCTACAGACTTTAAGACCCCAGTTCTCTGCCGATTGCGATGAGCGATAAGTTCCCAGACACGATACATTTATGGGCTACAATTTAAGTTCACGTCGGGTCCGCCGATATCGCATCGCACAATCGCCACTTCGTTTACAAGACCATCCTTCGGGTTTTTACGCTGATTGCAATTTACGATATGACCGATAGGTTATGGGCCGCGTCACAGCCAAGTTCTCACTCAGTTAGCAGATTTTAGAGCTAATTTGTGGGATTATGTCGGTTTTGGAGCAATTTGTGGAACAAATAGTGGGATAACTAGGAGAAGTCATAACTTCTTCAGTTCTTATCCAAATTGGATGCAAAAAGAGGTTAGATAACCATTTTTGAGTATTCCGAACTCATTGAGACAGGTTTCAGAGGCATTTGAGTGTTGTAAACACATTTTTGTTGTAATTTTGAGCATAATAGAGATGCCCAAGCATTGGAAGCTAGACCAAGGAGACGTAGCCCAGGAGAGGTGAACTCCTCATCAAATCTTTGTGTTGTGTGTTGTATTTTGATATGTTTTATGTTAAATAGTTTATAAAATTTACATAAGAAACTCTCATGGGAATCAGTTAATTAAGAAAACATGGTGAATCCTTAAGAATGTGATAATAAAATTATAAGCATCATGGGTTTTATTCTGAATGGGGAATTAGCACAACATTACTAATCTGCTCCATTTTAGATCATCGGGCACGCTGCTACCCAATGGACCAATCTATCAATGCACTATTCTAGAGAACGATGAGATCAAGAGGCAAATTCATGAGTTGTTGCAAAAAGGGCACATCAAACCAAGATCATCACCTTGTGGGAGCCCGATTGTATTGGTACAGAAGAAGGACGGGACTTGTAGACTCTATATTGACTACCGGGTGCTCAAAAAGATCATTGTCCAGAATAGGTACCCAATACCACAGATTGATGACCTTATTTACCAGCTCAAGGGGGGCCAAATATTTCAGCAATATTGACTTGAAGTCAAGTTATCATCAGGTGGCTATCGAACCCTAGGATGTGTGGAAGACTGCCTTCAAATCCAAGGAGGGCCTTTTCGAATGGTTGGTCATGCATTTCGGGTTGACAAATGCCCCCGCAACCTTCATGAGATTGATGGACGACATATTGTGACCCTTCACCAATGCATTCATGGTGGTGTATTTAGATGACATCTTAATCTTCAGCAAGAGTTGGGAAGAGCACCTCCACCATATTCAACAGGTCCTCCAAACCTTGTGACAACAAAAGTTGGGTGCCAATTTGGAGAAATGCACTTTTAGCATGACTCAGGTTCAATATCTGGTGTACATTATTGATGAGCAGGGTGTGCATGTGGACCCAACCAAGATACAAGTCATTTGGGAATAGTTAGCTCCAATCACAATAAACAGAGCTCTTTAGCTTTTTGGGTCTTACCAATTTCTACCTCAGGTTCATGTTGGGGTTCTCTCATATCACTTGGCCTTTAAGTCAAGTCACCAAGGGCGAAGAAAAAGAAAGTTCTTTTGGTCCCGAACCCAATAGAAGGAATTTGCTAAGTTAAAGCATTGCCTTTGCTCTGCACCAGTTCTCACATTACCAGACCTGCAACAACCATTTGAGATTGACATAGATGCCTCTGACTATGCTATTGGTGCAATTCTTACTCAGTAGGGCATCGAGTGGCTTACCACTATGAGACACTTTCAAACATAACTTGAAAGTATCCCACCTATGACAAATAAATGTATTCCATTATGCAGTCCCACCATCAATGGAAGCATTACATTATGGGGAAGGAAACAATCATCCACACATACCACCGACCCTTGTAGTTCATATAGACACAAGGGAAGTTACATAATGATCGCCATTAGAAATGGTCCACATACTTGCAACAATTCCATTTGAACATTAAGTATAAGAAAGGAAAAACCAATAATGTTGTAGATTGCTTCAGACAACCACCTTCCATGGTGCTGATCATTGTGCTCAACTCCTGTGGGCACAAAATTTCAAGGAGGACACATCTTTACAAGAGTGATTTAGAATGAAAACACATAACGAACACTCTTGGAAGGTAAGCAAGTTCCAAATTTTCACCTCTAGGATGCACTATTATGCCACCTGGGACACACTCGTGTTCCTTCAAGCAAGACTTCCAACATGATTTGGGAGGTGCACTACAATCGGGTCATTGGATATTTTGAAGTAGAGAAAACAATGGCAGTACTACAAAAGTATTTATATTGGCTGAATCTTCGTCTCGATGTTTGGAAATCCATTAGATCCTACATTGCCTGCACCATTCCCAAACCAACCATCAAGAAACAAGGCCTATATACTCCTTTGCCTACTCCTAGTCAACCTTGGGAATCCATATCCATGGATTACATGTCATGCCTTCCTTCTACTAAGCACGAAAATTACTGTGTTTTCGTGGTCGTCAACAGATTCTCTAACATGGTCATTATGGCGGTCTGCAAGAAGAGTATTACAACAGAGGCCACTTCTACTATCTTCTTTGAGTGAGTGTGGGTACACTTTAGGATCCCATAGTCCATTGTGTCAGATCGGGATAGCATATTCCTAAGTACATTTTGGTCAAGTCTCTAGTCGATGTTGAATACCAAACTTACTAAGTCCATGAATTTCCAGCCCCAAACTGATGGCCAAACAAAGGTATTCAACATGATGATTGTACACATCCTATGCATGTACAGCTTGAAGAATCCATGCACATGGGATGAAAGCCTCCCTTATGTCCAACACAACTACAATAGAGCTCTCCATAGCTTAATGGACCACAACCCCTTTTAGGTAGGTCTGGGATTTCAGCCATTATGTCCCATTGATGTGGCCATACCTTTTGCAACTACTTAGGTAGATTCAGCTCAAGTCTTGTCTAAAGCCGACAAGGCTAACAACTTCATTGATCGCATTCAACACATCCGCCAACAAGTCCATGATATATTGGACAAAGCCAATGCTAAGTACAAGTAGCGCCATGATCAACATCGAGTGTCACACAAGTTCCAGGTGGGCGACAAAGTTTGGCTACATTTGCAGAAGGAACGCCTTGCTAGACCCCACCACAAGCTTCGCCTGCTCTGATATGGGCCATACACCATCACCAAGGACATAGGGGACAATGCCTTCAAGCTCAACATTCCACCATTCCTTGGTCGTCACCCATTGTTTAATGTAGACCGCCTTCGACCATACTTTCCACCATTGTTGGACACATCCAACATTGCAGAACAACTCACACTAACTGAGCTAAACCCAAAATGCATGGAACATGCCACAACTAATTAGATCATGGACACACAAATCAAGAAAAATCACCAAAAAAGGCTCCATCTATATCAATTTTTCAAAGCAGGCCAAGTCCTTCACCATGGCAAGTGGTTCACTAGGGACCAGGGTCAACAAAGATTTCCTCACCTTATGGAGGCTCTGCACACAATGGGGACCATTTATTCCTAAGGAGGGAGGACTGATCTCGGTGGATATTGGTGGACACTCGCGTATTCCACCTAGACCTCTAGTCGGTTTCATATGTTTCCTTGTTTATTGCAGCATTTACTAATTTAAGCAGTTTTTCAGGTCCTAAACTTTCGAAGTAGTTTTGACCCCCTAAACGACATTTGTTTTTAGGTCCGTAGCAAGCCTGGAGCCATAGACAAGGGCCTGCCACAAATCTTATAATACTTGAAGAGATCTTTCCAACAAGGTATCATACACGCAAATGAAGATAATATGACCAAGTTACAACCTCGAGAAGTTGGCTTCCCAACTAACCCCAATGGGGCCCACAACCTCTTGGTTTTCCATATCCTGGGGTTATGGTTTGGTTGTTTAGGGTTTTCCCTTGTTGTTCAATAATAAATAGGCCCTTGAGCCTCATTGTAACATAGTTCAAAGGCATGTTCCACCACACCGCTTTTCAGAGATAAGCTACCATCACCCGAGCTAGTTTATTTCCATTATGTTTGTAAGCATATTTCAGTGTTTGATATCAATGAAATGAAGTGTTATTTCTGCTACATCTTTGTATTTATGGTTATATTTGTAATTTGTTGAGTTCATGTTTAAGTTCATATCAATAACTGGGTTAAATCTCACAATTTCATTGTGCATTTCATCTTGAATTACGATATTTAGGTCTTTTAGGTCATATAGGAGGCAGCACTGATTCATACAATGATAATGCCCCATGGGAATACACACTCAATGATGAAGAATAACCAAATAAGCTACAAACAAAGCTAGTTGAGGAGCTATCCTTTTCTCCTTCAAATGCATAATGTTTTTAGAGCATTCCATTTTAGCATTAATCCCCCAAGCTATTAGTTCATCTCACACGCAAGAGCCTTTTTCGACATCATATTGTTGATAGATTGGCCTCTATGAAAGAAAAGGGGATGAATGAGGCATGACAGGTATGGATGATTATTCTTCTCACTTGTATGCACGTAATGTGACATGTCTCAATAGCCATAACTTCTTGCATTAATGCATTCATTGTGAGGAATCATGTGAAGGTGCTAATTATAACCCCCTACATTTTTTGACCACTACTTCTATTAATTGGGTTCCTTCATTAGCTTGGTAACTTGCCTCCATGTTGAGGTTGCTATAGACATGGAGAAATGCTAAGCAATCAAAGTCCTCTCCCACCACTAGCACTAGTTGACAGAGTCTAGAGAGTTGAAGGTTGGAAGGAGGATTTAATTGGTGAAGTTCCCTCATAATGATCATGAAGTTGTCAATTACTATGACTATGTAAATTTATTTATTTCTAGGATGGTTAAACCTTTGAACACTGCTAGAGTCTTTGAATCATAGTTTCTAGCAATACCCATCCCTCCAAAATATTCAATTTATATGGTTCCTTTAAGTTGATGGACAACACCCCCCCTCCCTCCCTTGCTAATTCTCCATTTCCCTTAGATGCTTTGTGAAAGAATGCGTTAAACAAAATTTTAGTCCACAACAGTGAATGAATTTTAGGGATATGGACGCCTAGATATTGCAATGTTTATCATTGAGGCTTCTTCTTGAATTCCAAGAGTTAAGTCATGTTTTTTTTAATGTCATTAAAGAGGTATTCCACCAATATTTACACTTATACTTGTTTATCAAACCCCATAAAACCTCAAAATAATAATTTAAAATATCTTTCAATATTGCATCGAATGTTGTTAATGCTCCTCTAAGAATGTCCTCAACATATTGAATATGAGTAATGATTTTTACTCTCAACTAACCACATAAAACAACATTGGGTATTGGAAATTGTGATGAAATCAAGCATGTGATGCAAATACTAAACCAAATGTTAGATAAGTTTCCATTCTTTGTTTCCACAATTCATTTTTTTCTTTTTCTTTAAGTTTGGCTAGTGAGACATGTCCGAGGCGATTGTACTTCTAATCACTTGGATACACAAGGACTTGCCAATATGCTTTTTGCCAATTGTACTACTACATGTGAACAATTTGTTTTATTCTTTATTTAGACTATATTTATCATTATTTTTACACTTTTTTTGGCTAATTTTTATTTTTTATCATTAAAATAATTTTAAATCCATAATTTATTAGTTTATTTTCTTGTGTAATGAAAATCCATTACAATTTTTTTTATAACTTAATTATTATTTATGATAAAATTATTATTTATATAAAATAATTAATTAATTCTTATTTTTATAACAATAAATTTAACATTATAATTTTTTGCATCTTAAAAAAATATTTTCTTTATTCATGAAAACAAAATATGGAAAATATATATAACTTGATTGTGATTCATGAATAAATAGGTGTAATAAAACTTGATTAAAAAATGACTTTATTTGAAACCGAGTATTTCTTTTCAGAACAATGTGGCGTTAACTGTTTAAAGAATATATATATATATATATATATATATATATATATATATATTCCATAGTATTCATATATTATATATATTCCATAGTATCTTTATATCACATATTATACTTGTAAAATCCACTAAAGTTTTTTAATGGTTGGAAAATTTTATTAAGACTCTTTTCATTTGAGAACAAGTTGCGGGGTTAACTGTTTTACGAAATAAAATCCACCCAATTTTTTTAATGGTTGGAAAAAATTATTAGGTTTATTAGGGACTCTTTTCGTCACACAATTGAGTTATAATATGTTTTCTTATTCTAAAAATGGATGAATTTTGAAATGATATAATTTGTAATATTAAAATGTTAAAGAATATTTTTTTATGTGATAAAACAATTGACTTTGCATATAGTTACCTACTTCACAGGGGTTTTTATTTTTTTAAGATGTTATTTTTATTATTCCAATGTAATTTTATTGTATGGGAGGACCCATTTTTGTTTAGTCATAGTTTTATATTATGAATAATGCTTTTCAGTGAAGTATCTTAAAAAAAATGTTTTTTTATGTTGTTGTTGTTGTTTTTTTTTTTTGAAATTTGAGATACAATTTCATTTCATTACACACAAACATTACATGCTATCTATTTCTTGTTTGCCTATATTATTGTTCTTATTTCTTTCGGTTTTTAATCCATCTCTTTGGTATTTCCTTTTCGCTCACAAGTTCTCTTAGCAATCATTTTCATATTCATCATATTCTCAATTTCAATCACACAGTCATCTTCTCTCACCCTTTTTCATATTTCATTACATTCTTTGCGTCGACTAACATTATGGACCAGATTGGAACCTCAGTTGTAGTGGATGCCATTAACAAGCTTTACAACATGGAAGCCAAGAGGTTTCCTAAACTTGCTTCTAACTCTAGTGAAAACCTTGACCTTCGGCTCAAGTGAGGTTGGCATAAGGATGTCTAGTCTTGGTTGTGACCATTGGGGGGTAAAGGAGGAGATCATCTTGAAGAATAAGGGTAATATCAAAAATATTATTACTTCCAAATTTAAGGATAAGTTATGAGACGATAAGGAGTTAGGAGGAAAAAGGAAGCTAAGGTATTATAAGGAGGTGATCAACTCTAATATTGAAAACCAGAATTATCTATCAGTGCTAAGAAAAAAATGGGCATTGGCAGGATAAGAACTAATTCTCATGAGCTTCAAAGTGAAACTGAACATCGGTCAATTCCAAAAACTTCTTGGGACGAAAGAGTCTGTCACCTTTGCGATACTAAGAGGGTTGAAGATGAAAAACACTTTCTCTTGGATTGCCCAACTCTTACTCACATCCATTCTAATTTTCAAAATCTTTGCCACAGTACCATCCTTCTTGCTTTGTTAAATCAACAAAACTATGGTGATCTAGGAATACTTGTCTTCCTTCTTTTCGATCATAGAAAAAATTTGTTAAAAAATCTCAATTAATCTCTAACTCTCTTAAGATCTGATAAACCATATTGATCGTAGTGAACATTAATCATTAAAACTATAATCATCTTTATTTATGATAAAATAAATATAAAAAAATTTAATTATTTATATAACAAATTTCATTAAATTTATAAAAATTATTTGTTAATTTTAATTTATAACTATAAATTAACATTATACTAAATATATAATAATATAATATTATTCTTTCCTCATTTAAAAATATTATTTCTTTATTTATTAAAAAAACATAGATTATAAATATACTTTTAAAGCAATGTTTAATATTTTATTTATTTTCTTATATATTATTATATATAATATATATATATATATATAAATTAATTTATAATTTATATATATAAATATTTATTATTTATTTCTAAACCAATGTATTAAAATTTGATTAAAAGAATTCACTTTATTTTCGAAAACCAATATTCTATGGAGAAAAAGTTCAATAACTTGTGGTGTGAAGTTGTTAGATAATATATTTTTTATTAATTTGATAAAACACTTTAACCCCACGTATAGAAGTTTCAATTCCCTCCACATGGATTTTTACATTTTCATCATTACAATGTAATTATGGGAGGGGAGGATCCAGTTTACAATTTCATTTAGATGGTATGGAATTGGGTGAAAAAAATTAAAAAATATTAATTTTGAGAGTTTTGAATTTTCTTTGTGTGATAAAAATAGATTTACAATTATTAAGAATTTTAAAGTATTTAAAGTATTTTATCACTATAATTTAAATTTTTAAAATTTTTTGTTAAAATTTTCAAAATTTATTAAAATTTCTTTATCTTTCAAAACCAAATTATAACATTTTTAAATTGCAACCTCTGCATTATGAATAATGTGCGTTGGTGGGATATTATTGAAAAAAAAAATGTCGGCATACGGCTTGCCTTTTACCGATGTGACGTTGTCACTAAAATTTCAAGATGGGAGGACCCATTTTTGTTTAGTCACAATCCTATATTGAAAATAATGCTCCTTGGTAGGACATCATCAACAAAAAGAAAATGTCGGCATATGGCTTGCCTTTTACTGATGTGACGTTGTCACTAAAATTTTAAGATGGGAGGACCCATTTTTGTTTAGTCACAATCCTATATTGAAAATAATGCTCCTTGGTGGGCATCCTCAAGGAAAAGAAAATGCTGCCCATAAGCCTTGCCTTTTACTGATGTGATGTTATCACTAAATTTCAAGATAGGAGGACCCATAACGTCACTCAAATTTCAAGATATTTTCGTTTAGTCACAATCCTACATTTACGAATAATGCTCTTTGATGGGGCACCCTCAAGGAAAAGGAAAAGAAAATGTCGCCATACGCCTTGCTTTTACTTTACCTTTTTTCTTTATTTTGAAATTTAAGATACAATACCATACCATTACACACAGACATGACCAGCGTATATTAATGAATTTTGTATATTATTTTTTTAATTAGACTAATTATAAATGTATAAAAGTTAATATTTTTATTTATATATTTCATTTCAGATTTATTAAATTTTAGTTGAATTTAGTTAACATAATTGGTTGAGGATGAATCTTTTTAGTAAGACGACCTAGGATCAAACCTCATGGGGTGGTTGTGCCCTGTTCTAGCAGGAAGATACCTAAAAATTCCAATGAACTTAAGACTAGGGTGACACAAAAACAAAAACAAAAACAAAAAAAATCTATTAAGTTTTAAAAGTATCATTTTTTATAAGTGTTAGAGGAAAAATTGATAAATTAAAAATTAAAAATAATTTAAACTAATTCTCAATATATTTGATTATCATTTCAAATTAAATAATATTAAATGATCATTTTAAAATTATTAGCATATCAAATTAAATAATATTAAATACTTTTGAGTGAAAAAACAACCTTCTTCATTTGTTAAACTCAATTGGTAAAACTAAAATATTTATAAAAATATTAGATTTAATTTTCAAAATATTTTTGATAAAATTGAGTTTTCATAGGGTGCTGATTGCAAATGAGACTACTTTAAGGGATGGTGATTGTAAACGGGTGAGAGGATCCCTTTTATTTATTAAAAAAAGAATACCATGAAATGAGTTTTATGTAGTGAATAAGAATAATATCTAATATTTAAGTGAGGTGTTTTTAGTAAGACTTTTTAGAAGTTTTTTAGTGGGTTTTTCCTGGTCTAATTTCTCTAAAATCCGGTAGGAATTTAGAGAAATCACAAGTTTGATGGGTAATCGTTGCACAATCGAAGTGCCCTAGGGGTTTTTCAGGGTGTTGAATCCATACATACAGTCAAAAAACCAGTTTAAATAACACAAATCAAGATTTCACCTCAAATTTTTTCGTCACATTCAGCACCGAAAAGTCCAAAAAGTCGCACTAAAGACAACTCCATACTCAAGTACCAACATTGAATTTTTTAAATAGTTATACATCTTAAACTTAAAAAAAAAATCAATAAATTTATTATAATAAGAAATTCAATAATATTAATTAAAATATTTAAAAAACAACTTAAAATTAAATTTTCAATTAAAAGTCATTATTTTTATACCAAAGAATATATATATTATATATATATATATATATATATATATATATATATATATATATATATATATATATATATTATATATATATATATATATATAAGAGAGAGAAGTTTAAGATTGGTGGTCCTATTGTTGGATGAAAGGGTGCTTTGCTCAATAATAAGATGTTATCACCATATTTTTATAAAGCTAAATTGAAATAATTTGATTCCCCCAAATAATTTCCATCCTAAATCTCTAAAACGCTTAATTTGTTTATAACTTTTTTTAGTGTCACACAAATAAAAAAATTGTAATAAAGTGGAACCATCCATACAAGAAACATTGTATTTTAGTGACAATAATGGTGCAATATGAAGTGAAATAGATGCCAGAAGTTAAAAGCTATAGTATACACATGTTTCATGATTTAAGTTACCTTTAATTTAAGGATTAAAATGTTAGGTAAAATAAAATTAAGGGTTTGTTTAGTATATTGGCAGTTGTTGTCATTGATGTAGAGTCTAATCATTGATGTCAAGTGCACAGGGAGCTTGTTGAGTTTTCATATGATGTTATTGATGTCTTGATTGTTTCTATTAATAATGTGCTAAGCTTATAATGACTCGGTTGTTTGTTGAGTAACCTTTATTTGAAGGCATTTTGTCTACTAGTAACTTTCTCAAAAACACATGAAAAGTGCTTGTTTAGATATCCCTCCAGATAAATTTCCAGTGGTATATGGAATTTAGTTTAACTCTCCAAGAGTGAAGGAAAATATGAGTTTGAAGTGATGCAGTCTAGGCATGGTTTTGACGAGTCATGGTTCCAAATGGCCACTCGATATCTAGCCATTCAGGGGGTTGAGCTAGGCGAATATTGTTTGACAGGTTGGATGGGCAGATAACTGAATTAATCCAAAATCTCAATGCTTATCTGAGCATCTGGGGTGTGGAAGGCACACTAGATAACACATAGCGAATGAAGTTAGATACCAGATTTTCCAGTGCCAAATCAGATGTCAACCCCGAATGACATGGCAAGGTGACTTAACATAGATGATGTGGTAGAGGTTATAGTGTGGGTATGCGAACATTGGATCCAACGATGAAGAAATTTTCAATCCAATGGTTCAAATTCACATTATGTGCACAGCATGTCCAAAGTTTATGAAAGGTATTGTGTGATGGATTCAATGATTGGGATTGCTCATATCCTATAATCCATATTGATACCGAGCTCACACATGTGTGGTAATTAACATATAAAATTCACTCTATTTGGTATCCAATTTGATGTGGATCCATGTGGATGATAAGTGACAATGACATGGCAAACAGGTGGTAGAGCGATGATGTCGCAACCAGAGGTAGTGACACGTGGCACCCAATTTCAATAGTTTTGGGTGGCTAAATGGACACATGGTAAATGACATGCGGTAGGTGTAATACGATCTTGGATACATGGCATGTCTTGGTTGGTTGGCATAGATGACATGGAAACTAAACTAGGATGATGACAATGCAAGATCAATGGCCTTAATTTGAATTGGGTGCAAAACCTGCACATAGGATATTATGTGGGTATTCACATAATAGATATAATGACGAAGAAAGAATTGATCCGATGACCCAGATCAACATTGGATGTAGACATGCATGGAGGTTAATTTGCAGTCTAACATATGATAGATTTGACAACAAAGAATGAACTGATCTAATGGCGCAGATCAACATCAGATGGAGACATGTGCAGAGGTTAATGTATAGTTCGACATAAAATAGACACAATGGTGGAGAAGGACTTGATCCAACATCCTATACTAACATCAGATACAGAACATACGTGAAGTTATGGACAATATTGGGAGCGATGGATTCAACAGCAGTGTGACATTGATGACAGGTGGTAGTGACAGGGCGGTGAATGGCATGACAAGTGGAAGATAGTAACATGGTAATGACGTGGACATGACATGGCCCATAATCCATAAGCCATTGGTGCATAACGACACTGTCATTCAGTGAGCTCAATTAACCTCATGTGGTGCCATATTGCATGACAATAAACTGTATAAGACAAAAAAAAATAGATCCCCCTTTGTTAAAGTTTGGATAGTTTGGGGGCCTCGAAGTGAATTTGGATTTGATTGGATCACATGATCAGAGGGCATTCTTTTGAAAAACAATGGATATTTAACTACACATAATACAAAAATCAAATTCCCCCTCTTGTTAATGTTCAGATAGTTGGGGGGGTGGAGGGGGGGCTAATGTGACTTCTTTGTTGTCGGTTATGATATGATCATTGGGCGCGATTTAGAAGTTGGTGGATATTTAACAAATTTGGTGTTTGGTGTTTCAGATGCCAAATTCAGTTGAAGGCCAAGGGACACCAAATATGAAAAAGAAAAAAATATGAGATAGTTGCAAAATTTAAATGACCAGAATGAAAAACTTCTTGCGTTATCATGATTTAGAAGAATAAAACGTTGTTGGAGACAATAGAAATTATGGTTATTCATGAGAGGGAGCAAAGCTGCATAAATTTATATAAGTTGAGTTTCTGATTAGATAAGTGATTGATGAAAAATAAAGACAGAAAGAGAGATAGTGGGCATGTGATGCAGGTGCATCTCACCCTTTTCTTAATTAAAGAAAAAATCCAAGTGGAGCATGAAGACGTGGACCAACAGAGCTGAATAAAGGGAAAAACCAGAGAAAATCTCCCTTAAAGCAGTTAAAGAAAAAAAATTAAAGAGAGAATGGATAAGACTAGATAGACTTCATATTATTAATAGCCATGCACGCTTTTTGGAGAGTTTTTGTGGAGAAAAATCAGAAGAGGATAGGATCTGTCCTTCATAAGACTTTTTATATAAATGTAATGCAATAGGGGTGTAATAGATATCTTATTTTTATGAAGAAAATTGTGAGTGGGCAAGATGTAGCCGAGCATGAGTTCGTTTTAAGGCTGAAATGCCTTAACTTTGTAATTGTTCCGTAAATATATAAAAGTGTCTTTATGTTCTGTGTTAATTGTATACGCTATGTGTTTTATAAATGAGTCAAAACTTGTGTTCTGTAAATAAAAATGGTGTTGTAGGCACTCGACGGCGGCTGCATGAATGTTCAAATGAGAGCAAGGCAGACTATAACGGTGAATTAATTAAAAGGCTTCCCAAAGATTGAGTGCGCCCATAACCCACAGGTCCAGGATCAAGATTTTTAAAGAATTTGGGATTTTGGGCAACCCCCAAAATCTCATTTTCATCAGCATGAGAGGACTGAGTAGAGGTTGAAACCACTAAATGTAATAAATTTGAAGCAGGTAAGAGATAGATTGTGCAGTAAAGAGATGAGCAGAGGCTGAAATTGGAGATTGGGTGAGATATGAAGTTATTGCGTACAAGAAAATTGCAAAGAATTAAGGACATAGATGATGTTGCAAAGAAAATATTAGAGAAGTTGGGTAGAACTAATACTAAAATTGTCTATCAAGGGATTGAAGTCACTTTAGCCAGGTTTCTAAAAATATCAATAGGTCGGTGCTTGCAAACTGTGGGAGTTGGTGCTTCCAACAAGTGAGTGCTTGCAAAGAAAAGAGGGTTGGAGCATTTTGTAGGTTGGTGCCTACATAACTTGATGTAAGTTGAAATCGGTGCTTGCATTTACAGTAAAACTAAAAGAATATTTGTGGCTTTCTCCTATATGTGTTTCCTCATAAACATCTTGTGTCCAATTCTTTATGTGATTGATGCATTGTTGAATGTTTTTTCTGGCTAAATACTTGTTTAAATTTACAAAATATCGATTCACTCTTGTCTCAATATTATTTTGGCTTCCAACAAATTTATCCACATAACGCTTTATAAGATGATTGTGGAAGGTGGTCCTCCACACATTAAAATATAAAATTGAATTATTGTATTACATATATAATAAACTAGACAGAAAGTAAGATTGACTGTATAATTTTTTTATATCTATTTTATGGGAAGTGGTATATCAAAATATAATTTAGTGGATAATAATATTTATTAGTATTTCTTAAAAATTAAAATAATTACACAGAGATATGCTCTTTAGCCTAGCATAGAAGAGATGGTGTAATGTCATGTCTTGTCTTGCCTTGTTAAACATTTTAACTTGGTCAAATTACATAAAAATTAAAATAAATAATAAATCATTTTACTTCAATTTAAATTACATAAAAATAAATAATTTATAATTATAAATTATCAAACCAACTTAGATTCATCTTAACTTTGTATTTACCAAGCTTCGAGAGGGATCAAATTTCTTATGGCACAAACATCTTTTAAAGTGAAAAGAGATTTCATTCCTCTCAATGCTTGATCGGAATTAATATAAATCTAAACTCCTTAGTAAAACTAATGAAATTTAATATGAAAAAGACGGTAATGAATTGTATTTCAAAATATTTTATATAGCTTAAATAAAATAAATGTGTTAAATATATAATATTGATTATATGAATTGCAAAAATTATATATATATATATTATATATTATATATATAATATATAATATAATATATATATAATATATAATATATATATATATAATTTAAAAAGTAAATATTATAAAGAGTAGTATTGATGTTTTATCTTATCAATTCTGGAGGGTCTTGGATACATGGTGATCGGGTGTTCTATTAAGGCACTTCTCGATGTGAAGTCACCCGTTCAATTCCCTGCCCCAATCAGAGTGATATCCTATTAAATGTTAAATTATATATAGCTATTAACCTTTACATTAAAAGAAATCACGTCAACTAAAAAAAACTAGAAATTTTGAATATAAATTTAGCATATCATAATATTATGTTTATTTGAAAAGTGAATATTGTAATTAATGATATTAAAAAATTACAATGTTTAATGTTATTAGTAAGTAAATATTTATATAAAAAGTATATAATGAGCGAGATGGGTGATTCTTTTTGTGTTGAATCTTGTATTGACATATATATATTTTTAAATAAAAAAATAGAATATTTTTCTAAAATAAAAATATATTGTTATATTGAAAAACAAAAAATACAATATATATGTTTAGATAATTTTAAATAAAACCATTATAACTTAGTATGAAAGGGACGTGATAAAAATATTTCATTCTCATTCTTTACTATAAATAAAAAAATTCAATGCTCATGTAAAGTAACTTAATTTTCTACTAACGTTAAAGAAAAACTATATATTTTCACTTTTTAGTATGAGGAAGATGTATGGTTATTATACTTCTTAAAAATAATTCAATGTAGGAATTATATAAACTATTTGAATATCCATGTTAACTAAATTATTTCAACATCAACTTCATATAGATGCATATACATAAAAACAAAAAAAATTGAAAAACTTATGTGCGTAAATAATAATAATAAATATTGAAATGTTTAAATAGGAAAGTAATTGAAAATTAAAAAATTCTATTACTTTCTAATAAGATGAGAGAAGTGTAAGTTATTCAATTTTTAATTTAAATTAATATACTACATTTAAGAATATTAACAATAATAAAAGAAAATCAATATGAGTTACAAATAAATATATAAACTAATATACTGCATTTAAAAATATTAACAATAATAAAAGAAAATCAATGTGAGTTATAAATAAAATATATCAATATACAGAATAAAATAATATTAAGATGTATCAAATATATCAATATGTCAAAATAGTATAATTTGTAATATTAAAATGTTAAAGAATATTTTTTATGTGATAAAACAATTTACTTCACATTGGTTTTCATTCTTTTAAGATGTTATATTTATTATTCCAATGTAATTATTGTATGGGAGGACCCATTTTTGTTTAGTCACAGTATTACATTATGAATAATGCTCCTTGGTGGGGTATCCTTAAAAAAATGCTCTTTACTTTGTCTTTCTTTTTTTATTTTGAAATTCAAGATACAATGTCATTTCATTACACACAAACATTACAAATCATATATTCCTTGTTTGTCTATATTAATGTTCCTACCTCTCTCTGCTTCTAATCCATCTCTTTGGCATTTCCTTCTCGCTCACAAGTTCTCTTAGCAATCGTTTTTCATATTCATCATATTCTCAGTTTCAATCACATAATCATCTTCTCTCACCCATTTTCATATTTCATTACATTCTTTGCATCGACGAACATTATGGATCAGATTGGAACCTAAGTTGCAGCGAATGCCATTAACAAGCTTTACAACATGGAAGCCAAGAGGTTCCCTAAACTTTCTTCTAACTCTAGCGAAAACCCTGACCTTCGACTCAAGTGAGGTTGGCATAAGGATGTCTAAAGGAGGAGATCAGCTTGAAGAATAAGGGTAATATCAAAAATATTATTACTTCCAAATTTAAGGATGAGTTATGAGACGATAAGGAGTTAGGAGGAAAAATGAATCTAAGGTATTTTAAGGAGGTGATCAACTCCAATATTGAAAACCAGAATTATCTATCAGTGCTAAGAGGAAAATGGGCATTGCTAGGATAAGAACTAATTCTCATGAGCTTCAAAGTGAAACCGAATATTGGTCAATTCCCAAAACTTCTCGAGACGAAAGTATCTGTCACCTTTGTGATACTAAGAGGGTTGAAGATGAAAAACACTCTCTCTTGGATTGCCCAACTCTTACGCACATCCATTCTAATTTTCAAAATCTTTGTCATAGTACCATCTTTTTTGCTTTGTTAAATCAACAAAACTATAGTGATCTAAGAACACTTCTCTCCCTT
>APFE031709778.1:0-19702 GCA_000404065.3 Pinus taeda | reverse complement strand
GCCCAATGCCTGTATTTATAGTGTTCTAGAGGAAGTTAATCAGGTCCAACATCAATGGGATACTCCCTCTTTTGGATGGGGTAGCTCCTCTCTTGATGGGATAAGTTCCTCTTTCATAGGGATGCATGAACCGTCTGGAGGCGCTCAATACACGTCAAACAATCTTCTAGAATTCTCTAGAAATGACCACAAGTAACTTTTCTAAGATGAAAATCGTGCCTTTTGACCTTTACAGGAGTACACACCCATCCCTTGACTTACAGCGTGTACAAGTACGCAGGTACAATGAGCTTGGAATGCGTACACGCAGGCAAGGTAGAGAGAACCTGCGTACCCAGAGATAAACATGATTTTTAATGACTTTCTCTTTTTCTTGAAGTTTGACATGGAGAGCAGAGGTATAAGGCTTGACAAGGAGGATAGTATGACTGTTGATGGAACCATACTAACTGCAGATAGTCATGGTGACAAATTTTAGTGTAACAGACTTGCTCAACCGATAGCGCGTGATCAATGGCAGTTTTCTCTCACCTCTGCTTGCCATGCGTCAATCATTGAGTGGGATCGCTCTTCTTCCATCCAAAACCTTTTGCTATTTGTGGGAACCCGGTCAATACCACTAGTTTTTTCGGAGTGCGCATCCTACCTTTGTACTTTTAGAACTTTTTTTCTTTTTGCCCGTGGTTCTCCAGCTCCTAATGTGACCAAGTGCTCAAGCCTCCTCCATTTTGGCCCTGTTCGCCAAGGTATGTGTGATTCGTGCATCAAAATCCACCTCCTTTTCCCGATCTGGGGATCCCATAGGCTACTTTGACCTCCTACGCAGTCTCCATGGGCCTCGGTCAGTGCACTTTGACCGAGGTCCTCGCTGTTCCACGCTGGCTGCTATTGCCACTGGTTCAGGGTGTTTTTTATTGCTGTTTTGAAATTTTTAGAGATTTTTCCCGACCCGATGCAATCATGGTTCTTTGACAGTTCTTAATGGATCCAATTCGGATCAACCATCCATCTTTTGTGGTTAACACTACCAATCCATTTCAGTGTCACTGACATGTTCAAGAGAAGTCATTCAGAGAATTTACCACCCAGCTAACGCCTCATCCACTGCAACACCTTCACTTTACATTTTTCATGACTGCCATTCCTGAACCTTGTATCATCAGATCGTTTTCACCTCCACAAATCATTTTCTTCGTTTCGTGTCGTAAATGTGTGATACATCAAGGCCCTCCTATGATGAGTCACTTTTTGTCAACATCAACACATTATCCAAGAAGTTGACTTAGAAACAACCCTTTTAGTACTTTGAAGCTTGCATGCCTCAATGGAAAGTTTCTCACTTCCGGCGACAGGTTTACGTCAATGGCCTTCGACTAGAAGATTTTGTGTGGTGTTCGACGTCAACTCATATATTCACACCACGTGAATTGTACTGTAGTACCTTGAGGGTCATTATCATTATCGGTGATTTCTCTTGTGCCTATTAACAGCTTACATCATTGGCTGGTAATCAGGCGATGTCTTTCCATGTTCGACTTCAGAACATATTTTCACATGGTTCTGCTTGTACATCGGGCAAAGATTGAATGAGTTTGAAGACCTCGGATCTAGTTCATCCTTCCGATCTGCAATATATTTAGGAAAATAAAGACATAAAATGTACAAAGAAGCCGCACAGATTATCATCCAAGCTAAGGGATGAGGACTCTACATACAAAGAATCGCCAGTCTGCACCCGCAGACAGTTATTTGTTCCATGTACATGAAAATGAATTTATAAAAGCTAATGATGGGAATCCCCACCTCAGCTAGATCATGAAAATAATATGATGATGATGTATTGTATTGTATCTTATTACAAGTCACCTTCCAGCTCGAAAAACCTTGGATCCTCATGATAAAGCATTTCACCCGACATCAGAAGATTTACGACCTCATGCTTTAGGGGGCAACTATTATAGAAATATTTGGGCACTGCAACCCCAATCATATATGTTGATAAACCAAGGGCTCTTTAACCCCTAAAAGTTTTGTTTCCTACCCTAAAGGATGATGGTCAACTGATTACATCATTTCCCAGAAGTTCCACCTGAAAGCCTACTCAGAACTGGCCAAAACTGGACCATACTAACTGCTCCATGGTCAAGTTGTGATGCATACTAGATGCTACCTTAGCCAGGTGTGATGCATACTGAAAGATCCTTCTGTGGGGTGTGATGAGCGAGAAGAGACAAATGGCAGGGATAGTTTGCTAAATGGATGCTCATGGAATCTTCTAGAAACTTCTCCTATGACACTTGCCTCTCTAAATTCGCCCAGGGATGAGTAGGAGATCAAATAAATCTCCAAATGGAACCAAGAACTATCAGTGGAATGACACTAATAAAAAACCCAGAGCCGACTCACCCCCTTGCAAGAAATCTATATATGGATCCCTCGTCTGATAGATCTAGGGCTGGAATTTTGTAATTTGTAAGGAAGTGTTGTTGGTTTCTGTTTGAGACATTATATTGTTGGGTGATCTTACTTTTCATGAGTTGAAGAGGGCTTTCATGCTTGGAGGATGATGCTGAATCAGAAAGCTGGGTTGTAATCCTCTCTTCTACTATCAATAAAGTTATTTGAGTTTTCCTCCATATACCTGTGTATTTGTGACTCTTGATATTTGTGAATGCAATTGTATGGTTAATGTATTTCTGATTCTGCATTGTTTATGGTATTATAGATCTCTATGATTTGATGGTGTTTTGTTGCTTTGCCTCTACAGGTGTTCTCTAAAGCGGGACAAGTAAGAAAAGAGCGGCAAGCTCTATCAAGGGAGAGAGGAAACAAGCAAGGAGCCAAGCAAAAGATTTTGGTTGGTGCTCTTTACTTCTCTCTTATCCATCATACATAAAGGAAATCACAAGTTACTTTGATTGTTTGTTTCTAAGATAGCTACCCATCTTAGTGGGACTAGCAAATTGAAAAGACACTAGTTTTCCCGGAAACAATGGGTGGCCACCAACATCCACCTTGATCATTAATCAATCCTAAGGCACCATTTTCGAATCAAGAGTGTACAAATCATGATAGGATCTAGTTATGTCAAGTTTTAAATGGTCCATGATAGTTTTTGGCATCAGGATATGTGATGCTCCAAAATCAAGCATACAATTGTACAACATGGAATCATTTGTCTTAAGAGTTACATATAAAGGGAGCATTATATCAATCATATCCAAACTAGAACCAAAGACAATAGCTGGTTTTTCATCTTGAAGACTAATGATGTCACTTTCAGTAGCAACCGATGTGTTTTATATCCATTTGGAGACTTGATTTTTATACCCAGGTTTTTTGAAGAGTTCTGAAAGTGGAATTGGGATTTTAACTCTTTCTAACTCCTTTTCAACATTAAATGTAGTCAAAACATTCTTTTCATTTTAAGTAGTATCAATTGATTGATTTAATGGTCGAATAATATTTGTTTGAGCTTCAATAGATTTGGTACGGGGTTCAATTATTGGAGGTTCCTTAGGAGGTCTTCTAGGGCTAGTTCTAGGCCTAAGAGCATATCTTTTGTTCAACTCTGTAATTAGGAATTCAGAGAAGGCATGGTATTTAGAAACCTGTGAGGACTCTTGATCTTCTTGAACCTATTTTTGTTGTGAAATATGAATAATAACAATCTATTTAGAAGAAGTGTCCATATTATTAATGTCTTCAGTGATAGTCATAGTATTTTCATCAGGTTGTTGGTCATCGATCAATAGAAGAGTTGGAACCTGTTGATCATTATTGGGTCTTTGAAGAATTTGTAATTGTGGATTTCTTTTGTATTGACCTTGATTTTGATTTTGGGGTCTAGTAACAGTTTGTTGAACTACTCTAGGTTGAGTCTCAATCTTGGAAATACTATTGGATATATTTCTAAGAAGAGAAGTTATTTCATCTATTTTAGAATATTCAATTTTAATTTTACAAGAGGTTGAGGCCTCTTGACTAGTTTTAAGTTTTGTTTGTGCTTTTGCCTCTTTAGCTTTCAAGGTGGCTAAGGCAGCCCTATCTTCTTCCACCTCTATAGCAATAGTTTTCATATCTTCAGGAGTCCTTGAAGTTCTTTCCCTTAACATTACAACAAAATCATCTCCAAAAGCTTTTGAACACCTAGATTTGGCTGCTACTACAACAGTTTTGCAATCAGGGGTCATCTTATGATAAAGTTTGTTGAACCTTTTGATAAAATCAGAGACAGTTTCACCAAAATTTCTTTGAACTTAGTCAAAAAGTAAAGAGCATGTTTTTGCACTACCCATTGATTTTTAAATATATTTGGTATTTCTTCCCAATTTCTAATGGAATTTACAAGTAACTGCGTAAACCAAGTTCTCACATTTCCCTCAAGAGACTGAACAAACAGCCTCATGTAAGCATTCTCTTGTTCTATGTTCATGTTATCTGCAAATTCTAGAAAGGCTTGAAGATGGTCCTTAGCCGAGGGACATGTTTCTCCATTATACCTAGGAAGGTGTTTCAAATATACATTTGGAAAAGCATCAAGGATTGGAGGTAAAACTAAAGTTGCATATCTTGCCTATACAATGGGTTCAAATGCCATAGTAGAAGATGGTATATGAGATGTCTGTGAGGATGATGATAAAGAAGAGGAAGATGGTGAAAGAGGGGGTGAATTAGGAGGAGATAAAGAAGGTGGAGAAGTCCTTAATGATTTTAGAGGAGTCTCAATAATCAACTTGTGGACCTGAGAATGAATATCTTCTTTTGATTCAAAGAGTGGATTAGAATATATGGAAAAGGTCCCTTCAGGTTGTTTAGAGGTAGAAGATTCAGGTTGTTCATAGGTGGAATGAAATGAGTAAGTAGTGGGAGATATAAACTTTGTAGGTTTGTATTCAGGTAAATGAACACCCAGGTCAGACTCAGATTTAGGGTTTTTGATGAGATTCAAGTGAATGAATAAAGAAATATTATTTGAAGTCAACTCACCTATTTAATAGTTTAGCAGCCCTAGGTGTTAAGTGAGAGTAATATGTATGGTATGGAATGTTACTATAAGGATGAAATTGGATTATATCTTCAGCATGTAAGGCTGAAGTGGAAGAAGATGATTGATGTCTTCTTTTGTAATTGGCCTTTCTCAAAAGTTTTTCTGGATCTGACAGAGGACTAACTATGCCAGATTTAGAACAAGATCTAGTGTGCTTAAAAGGTGTCAATTTGGCACAGTGGACTCGCCGGGTGAAATATTTTGACCTATCTAGACCTTAAGTCACCTTAAAGGAACAAGATATTTATTGTTGCCCCAGGAAAACTTAAGGAAATTCAAGTCCCTGGCAACGGCGTCGATAGATGTTGTATCTCTGTGATGATAATGGTCAGCTATCATGCTAGCGCATCTAAGATAGTTGTTTTCAGATTTTTCTTTTAATTTGAAGGACCAATGTATGAAACAGTGATGCCTAACCTTTTGAATAATATTAATATTAAAACAGAGGGTTGTTATTAAAATTCACACGGTCATATAGATTGTATGTTGGTGAGCAGAAACAGAGAAATGATATGATTTTTGCAATATTCAAATTGAACATCAAACAGTCATAAGTATGAAAACGTTTAAACCATGTTCAAAAGGTTTAACAGAATATGCTTAAGTTTATAAAAGATGTTGATTATTTAATAATTAAGAGGGAATTAATTAAACAGATAGTTAATATAATTCATTCTCTTTCTAGATGATCACTTCATAAGCTTATAGCAATAGATTGAAACTCAATTATTTCTACCTAGTTATCTATGTAAAACTTAAGAATATGAAGAAAAACGCTGTGAATATAACTGGAAAAACTTACCAGAAAAACGAAACTATATGAACTAGAATTCAGAGTCCTCAGCTTTGTATTAATGTTTTAGAAAAGTTAAGTACATTTAATGTCTAGAAATGATTCTTCAAGGGTGCAACCCTTAATAACTCGTAAAAGTGAGTTATTTATACAATAATAGAACTAAGAAAATATCTCAAACTATTTTACAAAAATATATGATTACAAAATCAAAAATATAAATTTTTAGTTGATGTGGCACTGTTTTGTTGTCAAGCTCTTGATGCCTACTACTGGAAATATTGAAAACTATTGAAGTTATGCTGACTGTTCCTTTAAAAGTTGAATGTTGTTATATCATCCTTCAGTCAAGTAAATTTGTCAATTCTTTCCATCGTTTCTTTTTTGTGATAGATATCTTAGTTACTCTTCTCTAAATTTCATCCATCTATGTATATTTAGTAAAAGTGGGTTTTACTAAAAATATGTGTATGATCTCATTCAAAATAAAGAAAGTATCCCTAAGTGTATTTACTATAAGTGTTGGTGTTGCTAAACCTCTTATGTTTGAAACTGAAGTTGCATGTTTGCGCACCTCTGTCAGCTTCTGAACATAATCCTCAATTGGCATTATTTTTTCATTAATCACAAGCATGGAGGGTAAACCCTTGCTGGTCAAGGGTTCTATCTTGCTGAAAAATTGTTGAACTATGGTATTGACATTGCTACACTTTTCCTACAGCTGCAGGATGAGGTTTTTCTTGGTGATCATCTTCTTTACCTCCAATATAGTTGATGTTATGTCACTTATGCCTAATTCCTCAAGCTCATAGTTGTCTTTGGAATTTAGGAACTTGGTGAGATCATAAGCAATTGATGGCATGTCTTCAAGCTGCTTAGTAATAGTTTAAACTGCTTCCTAAGATTTCTCCAAGAGATCCTTCTGATCAAACACTATCTTGATATAGGACCAAATATTCTTGATTGATTCTATAATTTCTTCCCACAAAATTTCCTTTCTATCACTAATCTACCTCTATCCCTTATTTCATCCATTAGCTCAGATTAAACTGTTGAGCCAAATTTATTTTCTACCTATTTACAATCATATTTAAATCTAATCCAATCGTGATTACATTGTATAATTGGATCAAATAAACTAGTGTGGCATATAAACAAACTGCACACAACTATTATTTACAAAACTGAACTAGACTAAGTGTAGTGGCATTTAGATTTGCAACACTTTCAAAGTTTATTGCTTTTTGCTTTTGTTTCTAACATAATATTTTGTTTTTTCCTTCATTTTTTAGGGCATCTATTCTATCATTTTATTTGATATGGACTTGTTTATTAAAAATCCCTAACATTTTTTAAATGAATTTTCTTTTTGTCCATATCCTAACTTAAGATTTTTTGAAATATATTTTCATTTTTGACTAATTGATTCTAACTTACCAAAACCCAAAAAATGCTACAACAAGGCCCAATTGTCAAGCTAACATTGTCTAGACACTAGCAACCTGCTTTATAAAGCTTCCCAGCAAGCTTAGGGGTGCGTTAGTGCCTAGGGTAACTCTAGTTTCTACCTCGGGAACAACGTTAGTGAACCTACATCAAGTTCTATGGGTAAAAGGAGTGAATTGACTGAGAAAATATCCCTAGATTCTCTCCTATGTCAACTCATAAAAGCAGGGAAACATCAGAACTCAACTTGTTTGGGGGAATTACTAATTCCTAATGGAGTATGCAAATGGGAGAGAGCACTAAAGAAAGAAACATCACTGCTTTTTCCAAATGGAACTAATGAATGACTTGGCAACCCTAAACCTACATGCTATATATGCAAGGCTTTGGCCATTATGAAAGAGGTCGAAACATTTGAAAGTATTCCCTATTTGAATATGAAGCAGAGTCTTAGACTAAGGCATCAAAAGAGGTTAAGAAGGGAGAGAGAGAGAAAGAAGAGGTGGAGGGGGTAATGGAAGGTTGATGCAACTGATGGTTGTAATCACTCTTTCTACATCAATATAGAACTACAGTTGTGTTGTCCACTCTATGATGTTGGTAATATAAACTTGTTTATATGTTGTCTAATATTTTCTAGCATGAGTGGCTTAGTTATATGCAACTAGATATCTTTGATATGTTCATGCATGTGTTTATCAAGGTTTTATTTTGTGATATTATGCTTGTCTTTATTGTGTGTAAGTTTTGATCTAGTGCTGGCTCAGGGGTCTTCCACCTAGCTACATTGCACTCTCCAGCCACACCACACTAAGACTTGAGGTAATAATTCCTTCAGATAACCCATGGATTTGGTTGCATCTTCCCTTGTACAGAATCCACAGGTGAGACCAATCTGTAGCAAAGTATCCATCTAGCTTGCTGGACCAGTCTCTGCTAAGTAGCAGACCATATGTTTTTGGTATGTCCACAAAAACTATGTTGATGCACTAGTAGATTTGACTATCATGAGATAGTCGAATGATTACATCTTGTAGTTCACCAATGGTTGGTACTGATGTTCTATCAAGTTGGATGATTCTCGCAGATGTTTTGCTCCATCGTGCATTGATCTTCTTAGAAATGGAGAGCGGCATGACATTGGCTGTCGTGCAAGAATCAACCAAATAGTTGTGGACATTGTAGCTGAAAAGTCATAATGAAAGCAAGAATGGGGGCAACCTGAGTTTTCTTCTTCCATCTTGAGTGTATTGAGCACAGTGGATAGTGATCCAGGAGGTGTGCATGCTCCCTTGTTGGTAGAGGTCGCATTATCTATTTCTGTTTGTCCCAATGCACGCAGCAGGATATCTTGTTGGCTTTGGACTTTGGTTAACTCAAATAACTGATGTTCTCTCGAGTTTTCTTCATCTCATCGACTATGTTGTAATCTAGAGGTGATAGACTCACCGAGGTGTCTGTGGTGGAATAGATTCTCATACTCTCTAGCGGATTGTTCTGCAACTTGTTGCTCACGGATGTGTTCTTATCCGTCGTTGTCCTACCGGACTTGCTTTTTGTTTGTTGCTTTGAAGCAACTGGTGGATCGGCCTTCTTTATCAGTCATCTCACTTTCTCTTGTGTCTCCTCAAGTGTTGGGGGAGCCCCTTTACTCCTAAGATTGTAACGATCATTTTTCTGTTGGGGCTGCTTCTCATTGTTCGTCTTCAAGACTACTTGTGAGCACTGATATGCATTCACCACATGCCCAACACTTGGTGCTTTTTCATGTGCAACCTCTTCGTTATCATCAATGTTTTCCAACTACTCCTGTATGTCACCATCCGCATCAAGTGTATGAGTATAGACCGAGGTAACAACTTGATTCCAATCTAAACAAGAGTTCTCGGGGTGAAATTCTTCATGGAAGGAACAGTACATAGGATCAACGCATTGATCAAGTTGGAACATAGGCTTATATGCAAATTTTGAACCAAACCAGTTGTTGCTTGATGAGTCAGTTAACGAACTTCTTTCCTGTATCTATCTAGGCAGATGACTATTCACTAATGTTTTAATCTTTCGTTGCTTCAGTTCAAACATTTCGGTGGTCAAGTTCTTGACAAGGTGATTGAGGGCCTCAACCTCAGTTGCTTCCTTGTCTCTACCTTTACTCATCATTGCTTGGGTATTTCTGCTTGCATCCTTGGAGTATTTCATTGATTCCTCATCCTTGATGACTCCAATGGTGCACAAGTCTTTCTCAACAGCAATAGCCTCTTCACAGCTTTCTAACAATGTTGGCTTTGGAGCTCACTTAACGAATTACACAATGGTGGATGGCAGTGCAAATGTGTAATAGTCGACAGTGATGGAGTCATGAGGCTTGGTGTCTGCTACAAACTTGTTCAAGATACGTGTAAACCTTTGATTAAAATCTTTCGCTTTCTCCTTTTCCTCCATCTTGAGGCTTCCTAATTCCTTGAGTAGCATGGTTGGAGTCTTTTCATTGGCAAACGTTTCAAGGAACATGCATTTGAAATAACCCCAATTCTGTATAGAGTTGGTTGGAAGGTTGTGATACCAAACAATTGCCCAGCTGTCTAAGGTACATGGAAACAATCTACATGCTACATCGTCATAACGTACCTCAAGGGTCTGCAGCTGTAGGTAGAAGTTGTCTAAGTGGTCTTTTGGCTTCACCACCCTGTTAGGGTTAAACTTGATGTTCATTCTCTCTGCTTGCTTCGACATCTTGTGCAAAACATCTGGGAGAGCCAATGGTCCCTGAGTCATCCATTCAAGATTTGGGTTAGCCATCTCTTCATCCTCTTCATCCTCTTCGTCTTCTTCCTCTCCTTTAGAATTTGAAGGTTCTAGATCTTAGTTTGTCTGTTTGTCTCCACCTCCACTTCCTCCACCGCGTTACCCTCTGCCTCATATACCGAAATTTGATCCCAAGATGAAAAGAGTACCTTGTTCATCTTCAAAAAAAATTAGAGGTTCCTCTTTGTCTTTAATAGCTTATTCCAACCCTTCAAGAGTAGCAAGGACTACTTCTTCCACCAATGATACGACCAATCTTGTGGGAGTAGCCTTTAACTTATTAGATGTGTGTGGAAGGTATTGTATGCCTAGGATCAGTCCAACTTCTTTTGTGAACTAGCAAGTGATGGGATGGATAGAGCGAAGGTGTTGATATGAAATTTCGTGGTCAATTTTGGGAGGTGAGGAGTAACCAACTGTTAAATCATTAGAAAGGGAGTGCAATTTACTACCTTGACCAGATGGTTGATGATTGAGTGTGAGGGGAATTTCAGCCATGTAAAACTGGCTACCCTCCTTCTAGCACCAGAAATGTTGATGGTGCTGGACCCACCAACATTAAAGGGATCACCCCGGTATGAAGTCCCAACTAGACCTCACACCATTTGGTGTGGGAGCCCAATCTGGTATGATGGTATTGTTGCCATTGTCTTAAGGATTTGCCTCAACTCTTGCTTGTCAGCATAGGAGAGTGGTTCGCTTTGTATTCAAGAAGTGAGGTTCACATGCCTGGTGAGTGTAAGTGTACTTGTGTCAACGGTTCTTTCACTGTGAGGGGAAAAAGGTGAATATGAGTTCCAGGTTAAAAGGGATCAGTCCCAACTCAGCTAGGAACACACAACACAAAGGATATACATAGCTTATGGTGGAGCAGTCCACTTGGATGTGGTAGTCACAATATAAAAGGTAAGATAACACGTATATCACTCATGGATCAGTCTAAAACGAGTGTAACAGTTGTTACAGCAAGGTTCATGTGAAATGTTTGCGTGATGTCTGGCAGAGCAATCAACATGGAAGGGACAGCATTAATAGCATATACAACACATTTTCATTAATATATTATGCATTACAAAAAATAAATCAATTCATATGTAGAACACATGGTTAAAGAAACATGCATTTCAAGTGTTAACGATCATCCTTACAACAAATACAATACATGTGCGAAAACGTGCTAGCCTATTGACAGGCTTTTAAACTAAGCGAAAGTAACAAGACACATCATTACACCATACATCACTAACCCCGTCAGTGAGGTGTTGGAGCCACTACTTACTCCTCAAAGAAAAGATTAAAAACTCTCTTAGCTATGTGGGAAGAGCTGAGGTGAAGTCCTTTAATGTACAAATGAGGGGGTATTTATAGCCAAGGGTAAAACTGACCCTTGTGTTTGTTCAACTACCCTCATGACCATTCGAATTCCATGACTTTCTGACTTACATGACTCTATTTTCAACAAGTGGGTGTCATGGACTTCCATGTTACATGACATTGATTGAAAACAAGCCCATAGTAGAGATGTGGGGAACATGACTCATGACTTGACATGACAATGCTAGTACATTCATGTTGCTGCTGGAGTGCATGTTGAGCTACAATGTTTCTAGGTGATGGATATCTTCATGGTGTATCATAGATTCACCTTCACATGGAAAAGTGCATGGAGTCTTCGATGGTCCTTGGTTCGCTTGATGAAGCTCTAGCATGTTGTTCCTTGATTTCATGTTGGAAGGCTTGACAGGCTCACTTATTCGTGAAGGTGCATGTTCATCGTGTTCATCCACTTCACATGATTCATTCGTTCTTCTGTTGCTGAAACTGTCCATCTGCATGTGCTCCCTTCGTTCATCTCATTCATCATTTTGACATGTTTATTGGTGTACATGTACCTGCAGTCACTCATGATGAGATGACATAAAATCCAAAACCTACTAGTCTACCATGACCCATGATCATTCGAATGCAGGTGACCAGGAGAGGCAGCAGGGTTGTGATGTGGGATGATGGCTCCAAGAAACTGCTGATGAAAATTGCACAAGAGTCACTGAGGGATGGAGATAGATGACCTGAGTCGATAGTGACTTCCTGCAAGTTTTGGCTCGGTTGGGAGGAAAAATTGCACAAATTTTGGGAGGGAGAGTCTAGACTATAGGAGAGTAAGGAAGGCATGCTCTGCACATTTTCTAGAATGAATAGTCAGCAAGGGCTAGAAAACAAGATTTGCGGAATTTTCCAGAGGAATGGGTTGGGCTGCATAAAGGATCAACAGGCAAGGATTGCATAGTTTTTCTAGGGAACTGCTCGAGAGACTGGTAACTAGAATTGCGCAATTCCCAGAGGGAACTTCTAGTTTGTTGTTGGAGTCACTGGCATCTAGACTTGAACAATTCCCAGAGGGAACTAACAGTTACCTGTTGGGGTCACTAGTAGCTAGACTTGCACAATTCCCAGAGGGAACTGTCAGTTGGCTATTGGGGTCACTGGAAGCCAGACATACACAGTTCCCAAAGGGAACTGTAGTCTGCTGCTGGGAGATGATGGCTGGGAAAACTACACTACGGTCGGAAGGCCAGCCTTCTCATCATCTCTACGCAATTTCTTAGTTGTTTTAAATGATGGACAGTGGGAGGCCTGCTTATGAGCACTACACAATTTCTTAGATGAACAGTCGGTCGATTGCCTAGGTGGCCATCATGAGTGCTACTTGATTTGCTTGTAGGAAGTGCTTCTTAAAGGAACTAGCTTGGTGCTTCTGCATTGTTTTGGTTGACAAACAATCATGTCAAAAGCAGGGAGATGGTCCGGTTTTCAGTGAGGAGTCTAGTCGTCAGAACATCAGCAAAATGACTAAGTGTGTGAACAATAGAAATATGCATAGGTGATCATACGAACATGCACTCGCATGACTTAATGACCAAATGACTAAACCATCCAGACACACATGTTCAACACGACTGGCTGACAGTGCAAGAAACAAGCGTGACACTTGTGATTGATCGTTCATGATTAGGACGACGCTTACGTGACAGTGAATCTGACTCCGTGGGTGAGTGTGACAGATGCCTTCATGGTGAACATGACAAACACATATGAATCAAAGACTTTGAGCATAACCAAAACACGGTCGCAAGCATGACTTACACATCAACATGTAGAGACTTGAGTGCAATAAACAAGCAAGGTGAATGTAAAGACTCACAAGAGCTCACGGAGTGAGCCTGAGTGTGTGCATTCATCAAGTGAAACTCTTCTAGGGAGGCTCCGAAATTGATGCAGGCCAAAATTTTGGAGGGTGGTTGTAGCCTCTACAACAAGTGCAGAATCCATGAAGCCAATATGAATCCCAAAAATAGTGAACACTGTGATTTCTTTATATTCGCGCTCGTACCTCACTTAAGGATTGCTTTGTCACAACAAAAGATAGGAACTCAGGCGGAAGTGCTAGAGATCACAATGATATTATATGAGACACCTATCTAGGATGTGATGTTTGGATTTCAATAGATTCATGCGAAGTTGCAAAACCTCTGCTTGGATTTTCAAAGCTTGAAGAAGGAAAAAGCGGCTTATCTGGAACTGTGTGAAGAAGTTTGGTGCCTCAAGTGTAAAAGCTAGGGGCATGAAAGGATCACTTCCCTGTTTTCATAAATTATACGACAAGAGGAGGCCTAATGCCCCTGAGGCAGGAAGCTCAAGCTAAACCAAGTACATCACCCACGTTGTGGTGTGATATCTGTCAAGTAGTAGGAAAACATGTAACAGACAATTGTCACTTACTGCAAAAATTTGTATAGACACTGCAACAATTGTTTTGCAACTTCTGTAAACCGGTAGGCCATGATAAGTGTAACTATCATAGCTATGAATCAATGATGGAAAGAACACCCACATATTGGAAGCAAATAGATACTCGGCCTCTGGATCAAGGAACTGGGGGAGCACGCGGAGGATATTAGGGATGCGAATGAGGCCAAGGAGGAGGAGGACCTGGTCCAAGTCGAGGGCAAGTTATTTTCTATAATTGCAGAGTGCTAGGAAACTACGTGCGGGAGTGTATGAGCCAGACATGCCTGTCATTCCGATATTGTACTCAGCTTAACCACGCAATAGAAGAATGCCCTGTACTGATAGCTAAAATGTAAGAGAAGAAGGCATATCCTCAACAGCCTACTGTTATGAAACTAGCTGACAAAAAGATAGAAAAGATAGATCAATGCCTTAGAAATAAGCCTCTTCAAGGGGGCAACCTCCTTTACATTACACAAATGAACAATTCTTAGATGATACAAATGACAATACCTCCTTTCTATATATAGGAGTCTAAGGGATCATAATATAATAAGAGACAACATAACAATAATAATGTAAGGGCACAATAATAACAATATTGGGCTTCTATGGGGCACAATAATAACAATATTGGGACTACATGGGCACAATAATATAATAAGGGGGTTGTACTAATAAAAATAAGGGGTTAAACTAGTAGTATAGGGACCTAACATGCCCCTCTCCTTCAAAAAGTGTTGTCGTCAACACTTGAGTAGTTCTTGATGCTTTTGTATAAATTCTTATCCTCCCATGTGGAATATTTAGTGAGTAAGTTCTTCCACTTGATGAGATACTCTGAAATTGATCTATTTTGTAGTTGTCGATTTCTCGGTTTTGTGACTACTTCAGGTTCCAATATTTTTTTTCCTTCCTTGACAAGTTCTTGCAATACTGTTTGAACTGGGATCTTCTACAACTTTTGAATGAGTTCCCACTCCTTTGGGCATATGGATAATTGTAAGGCCTGATGTTTAGAGGAACACTTTCTGGAATCAAATGAATAGCATGATCATGATCACGAATAGGTGGGAGGCCTTTGGGAGTCTCAAATACATTGTAATGATTGTCCAAAACGTTTTGGAGATCTGGAGAAATACATGATTTCGATGTGGGATCATCTAGTGAACATAATTGTGCAATTAAACCCTACTGTTCTTTATTTAGAATCTTTTTTATGCTGTTAGATTTGATTATCTTTCTTGGTTTCCCTTCGATACCCCTCAATTCAACTTCATTTCCTTCCCAAAAAAATTCAAGAAAATTTCTTGAAAATTAAAAGCTATCATACCCAAAGATTGTAGCCATTGGACTCCTCGTAAAACATCAGCACCACCCATTGGAATGGAAAGAATTGGGCTATTCAATACATATTCTCCCATGGATAGCTTGATATTATGGCACTTTCCAGAGCAATTTATGGTTCCTCCACTTGCAACCATCACTTGAAACTCTAGTGCTGGATATAGGAAGCAATTCAATTCTTTTGCTATCTTACAATGAATAAAATTGTGGGTACTTCCTTAATCAATCAACACTATTACCTTTTTTTTCTTGATATGTCCTTTTATCTTGATAGTTTGAGGAGTGGTAATTCGAGCTAGTGCATTATAAGATATGGTCAGATTCATTTCTTCTTTATCTAGGGTTTGTTCTTGGAGTATATCCTCTTCTTTTGACATTTCTTGTTCCTTTTCTTCCTCCTTTTCACAATCTATGTAGAATAATTTCTTCTCAACACACTTATGGCCTTTAGTGTATTTGCTATCACAATTGTAACAAAGCCCTTTTTCTCTTTTTTCTTCCAATTTTTGTGGTGTAAACCTTGTAGTTTGTGGAAGACTAGAAGAAAAACACTCCCATAATTATAGTCGTGAGTGGTGGGATTCCTTGTTTCCATAATTTCGCTTTCAATTTTTCTTGCCAACCTGAATGCCTTCTCCAATGAATCAGGTTCCCAAAGATAAGCCTCGTGTTGAATGTTATCCTTTAAAGTCCCTATGAAGACATCAACCATTTTCTTCTCTGGAATATCATTTATCCTTATTTTAATTTTTGGAAGTCCTCAATGTTCTCTTCCATTGGACCCTTTTGTTTGAGATTTATTAATTGGCTAAAGAAGGTGTTGCTCTTTGTATCCTCATAATGTGTTATCATTTCCTCCATGAAAATTGACCACGTGACAAGTGGTTTATGACAAAAAAGCCCTTTATACCATAAAAATTGATTTGGTTCTAAATAATTAGATGCAATACGTACCTTTTGTAATAGTGGTACACCATGTAGATCAAAATATTTCTCCATCTGTAGTATCCAATTCACTGGATCCTTGCCATAAAACTTCCTCATCTTGCTTTTTCTTGATTTTAGGAGCTCAATCTTGAGACGACTGTAACTTTGTGCTTTCAGACGTTCCAGTTCTGAAATCGTGACCTGCAATAGTCCTCAGTGTCCTCTTTACAATGCCACCAGTCTTATCAAAATTCGATTCTCCAAGAAATTTTAATGCACAATCTCCCAAGATGATCTAATCATATACCTTTTCAGAAGAGCGAACTTGTATGAAGTGCCACGTGTAACTGTTTTGACCGTCAGATCTGAAACATATACATAGAAACCTATAGTCTGTCCTCTTTCTGTAACTTCTTACGAAAGTTCAATCTAATGCTCAGAGTGAACTTATGAGGATTTTCCCAAGGTGACCTGCTTGGAATGTAATTTGGGGGTCTACAAAAACCCTAACTTTTTCAGGTTATATCTCCGACAATATAACGAGACATGATCCAAAATTTGGAGCCGAGGTTCGGATCGATGTCTTATCAAATGGGTTTTTGGTTTAGTTTGTGAAACTTCGTAAAGAAAGAGCTATAGTGAAAATTCCACGATGACCTGTTTTAGATGAAATTTTGGAGCTTACAAAAACCCTAAATTCCTCAGTGTTGAGATTGCAACAAGATGATGGAGCTTAGTGAAAAGAGTTTCCTTCACTAAGTGGGCCCGCAGGCAAATTATGGTGCAAAGTCTATTTTTAGATTATGTCTATTTTTAGACATATGGATCATGTCTATGAGTTGGAGGATGTTGTTTATGGATGATTGGTCAAGTTGGCAAAAATAGATGGAATTCTATTTTTATACAACAGCGGTGACACTGTCAACTCTAATTATAGAGCAGCCAAATATTATTAGCTTATAACAATATTTAGACTATAAACTTTATCTTATTCCATTGGAGCACTTCAGTTTGAGATACAGATGTGGCACATGAAGCTGTCAGAAGGAAATATGTTTTCTTTGTGGGTCAGTTGAGTTGTTGCATGCATGACTTCAGTTAGAACTCAATCAGTTGAGTTTGGTGGAGTTGATTGTGGAGTTGATGGAGTTGTGTTCAGTTTGACTTGGTTAAACTAGTTGTAATTAGTCTAACTATAAATAGACTAATGATGAGTTGTTAAACTAATTATTAACTCATAATGCAACTAAAGAATACATCAGTTAACTCAATTGCATGTCAGTGCATGTTTAGTTCAGCAGGGACATGTGTTAAAGGATCAGATTGCTATCAGTTATGACTATAGTTGTGCATGAGGATTTGCACAATCAATGGGATTGAGTTATGCCAATGAGGATTGGCCAATACCAAGTGATTATAGCCTCTGCTCACGTGAATCCCAGTGTGAGTGATTCTTTTGAGGTAAATACGAGTTTGGTTCAACCATTCTCATCCATTCTTGAGGAGGTATTGAGAAATGGAGGCAGGCAAGCAGTGGAATATATTTGGAGATCAGATCTGAGTTGTATTGTGTGTAATAGGTGGAGATAGTGTTGGATACTTGTGAGAACTATTGACTATTGTAATGTTACCTGTTCTCAATCATTAGTATACAGATAGTGTGGGGTTTTCAGTTGTAAGCTTTCCTCAGGTTACATACTGTGTTAATGTGTGCATGCTCTTGATGTTTTATTGTTATAGATGCTGCTATATTGAGGATCAACGTAGAGGAGCTTATGTACTGTGTATGTATTCCGCAATAGTACATGATCAGGATAATCTCCATTGAATATGTGTTTATTATTCAAAATTTCTACACTCAGATCATATCTCTGACAATATAGCGAGGAAAGATTTGAAATTCAGACTGGAGGTTTAACGTGACTTATTCTCAAATGGGTTTTGTTTTTAGCTTCTAAAACATCGTAGAAAAAAAGTTATAGCGAGAATGCCATGATGACCTGTTTGGAGCAGCAAAACCCTAGAATCCATAGCTTTGATACCAAATGTTATGAAACGAGCTCACAAAAAGATAGAAAAGATAGATCAACTCCTTATAATAAGCCTCTTCACAAGGGAAACCTCCTTTAAATTACACAAATGAACAATTCTTAGATGATACAATTGTTCCGTCCTTCCTCTGTAGAGACGTGTGACTGAATAAACGGGCCAGCCAAACGATTAGTAAGGCAGGGTCAGGAAAGATCAAGCAGTCATTTAGCGAACCCTCCCGCTAAGGATTATCAGGGAGTTGGGCTCAAGTTTCAATATCGGGTTTGGGCTCAGGCAGTAAGTAGGCTCTCCCTCCCTAGGTTAGTGTTTAGTGAAGGTTAGTCTCAGTGGGGAGTGGGGTTTAGTTAATGCTAGTACATCGACTAGCTATACGGCTGGATAGCTTTCCTACTTCTCGATGACAAGGCCTCTTCTCTATATATAGGAGTCTAAGGGGTCATAATATAATCAAAGTCGACATAACAATAATAATGTAAGGGCACAATAATAACAATATTGGGCTTCTATGGGGCACAATAATAACAATATGGGGATTGCATGGGCACAATAATATAATAAGGGGGTTGTACTAATAACAATAAGGGGTTACACTAGTAGTATAGGGACCTAACACCTACCCAGAACCTATAGATGATGAGGGCAGAACCTCGTGAAGAGGATCCCAATGTTAATATCATGTTGCGAAGTGGTATGATGACTAGTAACAATAAGGAAAAATAGCCTAAAGAAGGTGGATGGGTCCACAAGGCTCTACAAAAAGAAGTTGGGTTTGATATGGAGCATGCGAAGGCAACGTTAATGTAAGCAAAGAAAAACATCGATGAAGCCTATACCTCAGGAAGTTAGGATAGACTATCAGAAGAAGTTGACCCCTCCACGCTTACTACTTTCTTGGAGACTTGCATGAAACTGCTAAATGACAACAGGGTTGTGAAAGGATTACAAGAGTTAATAAATAAATGTTTTGGTAGGGATAATGTGTCTAATGGGCACCGTGCCATCAAAAAGATTGGCAGACATAAAACGAGAACAGTATGTGAGATGAGGCTCACCGCACAAATAGGAGAATACAAGATGGATCAAGCTATTTTGGATCTCGGGTTGGATGTGAATGTTTTTCCGAAATAGACTTGGGAAAATATGGGGAGGCCTGTGCTATAGTGGTCTCTGATTCAATTAAGAATGAAAAATCAACATAATATTATCACTATGGGGAGATTGCATGGGATAATTGTAGATATAGAAGGTGCGAGCACGTTGGGTGACTTTGAAGTAATAGAGATTGTTGATGAAAGAAATCCATATCTCGTGCTCCTTGGAACTGATTGGGCTATTGACATGAATGGGGTCATCAATTTGAAGAAGCAGACAATGTCGTTTGAAAGGAAAACGCTCTGTGTGGTAGTACCATTGGACCTTGCAGAAGGACTATGCTATACTGAACCGGTTCGCGACTATGAGGAAATCAATGATGATTTGGACCAAATCTATAA
>APFE031709776.1:0-99361 GCA_000404065.3 Pinus taeda | reverse complement strand
GTTTGTGCTTGTACAACAGAAGCCTAGTCATAGCTAGGCTCTCAATAGGGGAAAGACCCACTTCTATAAGGAGAATAGGATAGGGTGTGTTGCTTTTAATTTTGAGGTTATAAGTTATAAAATGCTTCTGGATTTGCTCTATATTTCTCAAGGATTCTCTAGAGATGTTACAACCTCAAACCTCACATCCATATAAGATAACCAAAGTGACTAAAGTTTCAAAGAGGAACTTCTTTCTATCCCACATTACGAGGTTTTCCATTTTACAATTATTTTCAAGACCAAAATAAGGTTTCCATCCCCCATTAATCCTTTTCTCAATGCTATAGTTCCAGTTGAGCTTGAGATGAATATCAATTCCTAGGTACTTGTAGGAAGACACTTCCTCCAAGTTACTATTGTCATACATGAAATTAGCGTAAGTGTCCTTCTTGGATTTGATAATCATAACTTTTGTTTTGTCAGTGTTAACAATCATACCCATGGTAGAGCAGAAATCCTTAAGAAGTATAAGTTTCTTATCAAGATCAGATGGGCACCTTGCAAGAAGAACAATATTGTCAGCGTAGAGAAGAAGGATGATGATTATCCCAACTAAGATCGTGCCAGCACATCTTGCTTCCTCTAAACAACCTTCTAGCATGTCGATGCAAATGCCAAATAGGGTAGGGGAGAGGGGGCAACCTTGTTTAACTCCGATATTACACTTAATATCTTTCAACCACCTCTCATTTCTCTTTAACTTGGCAATTACATTCTCGTATAACCTTATAGTGGCACCGCTCAACTCAAAAGGAACCTTTAACTCTTCTAATCTGTTCCAAAAATTGTTTCTAGAAACCATATCGAAAGCCTTTCTAAAGCCCACAAAACAATAAAAAATATTAGATTTATCATTGCGGCATTCCTCCACAATGATCCTAATAATCCTAAACCATAATGATCCTAAATATTTTTCTTTATATTATTTACACAATTATATATCATCTAAAAGAAAAAAAATATTTTTTCTTTTATGGTTTTACTTTTCCCTCAGGATTTATTTATTTGTTTTTCCCAATTGTGGAGTGAAAGAATCCCATAAAAATATATTTTGTTACGACAAATTTTTAAATTAAAAAATACAAGGGCATTGAGATAAGAAATGGAATCATATTGCTTTTCCACTTTCTCAATGAGAGAAAATGTGGAAAATAAAATAAAGAGAAACTAAGTCTCCTTCATCATAACATAAAACGAAAATTAGGAAACGGTGAAAAAGCGCGCCGTGATTGAGGGGGAGCAATAGACGCGAGGTCTGGTCATTGTCTTATTTTCTTGATATCGGTTTAGGCAAGTGGACACTGGATTTATAATTGAAGATGATATTATAACTAGCATTTGCACCAGACGTTGCAAAGAAAACGCCGTAAGGCAATAGATAACATATAACACTATGTAAAGCAATCGATAACATATAACACTATGTAAAGCAATCGATAACATATAACACTAATTAACGCTTCTTTGCCCCACCACCTCCGAGCTGGCACCCGTTGTGCTGGCAACCAACACTTGTGCAATTTCAAACGATCCCTCGCGCCAAACATTCATTTTATCCATTCGCACAATCGAAACAGGTCCTCTCGAGCATTCATTTCTCCTATTCACGGTGCTTGCTCACCTCGTAGGTCCGCTCGCGGTGCTGAATCCCGGCAGGCTGTGCCCTAGGTGTAAGGTAAATTATACTCTTTGAACAATGACATCCACCATTTTGGCGGGCGCCCGGAAGGCCCATGCATACGAATCCCACCCCGTGCTACTATAAATTGTCTGCATTGGCAGCTCCCAGCGTCTGGTGAAATAGATACATTCAAGGTCTCCATCTGGGCGCAGGTTCGAGCGACACTGAAGGTGTTTTCCCATTGCATCGTAATGAGTTACTAGATTTATAACGAACCACTTAGCCATTCAGACATCTTCAATAATTTTTACGACGTGGTTTAATGGTCAATAGTTAAGTAGGGAGGTCTAATCCCAAACAAAATTATATATATCTGAAAATTGCTCCAAACGCGATCCAATCTCAAGCAAAAATATATATATCTGAAAACTGCTCCAAACACAATTTTTTTAGTTGAAAAAAATACAATAAACCACCGCCATTACAATTGCAAACTCAAGCTCCTGCATCCAGTGTGCTTGATTCTGTACTACCTATTTAGCCATGGAGGCCATGAAAATCAGATAATCCTAGACCACCGCCATTGCAAGCTTCCTACATCGACTGTGCCTGCCTGTGCACTTTGCCAGGTGCATAGTTTATTTGGGCTTTTCATTGGGGTGAGATTTTGAGTACAAATATATTCAATTCTGTGAGAGGAATTTGGTGCACATTAATTTTCACATGCTTGCTAGGAAGGATGACCACGGAAAAATGCAAGGGTGCCAACCAGTGGAGCATTGATGTAAGTAGTAGGCTCAGACTACCTGAAGTATGTTGCCACATTTGCTTTATCCTCCTTTTCAACTGAAAACATTTTCTATTGTCCTTTGGTGTGGTCATGTCTCACATAACTAAATATCAGGAATCTATAAGTTTTACAACTAAAAATGAAAGGTATCACATTTACATTTTCTAAAAATATTTTATAAGGGAACAAATTACACAATCTCCCATATCTATCTAGTTGGGACCCTGATATATGTAAGATCTTGAGCCTGCATTATTATGGTGATCTCGGCTCTATGTCAAATGAAGTGACCAGACTGTCATAAGATTAGGCTAGTAATGCAAGCAAGGCGATGATTGCATGTACATTTTGAATTGGTGCCTCAACACGTGCTAGCATCTCCAACAATTTTTTGAAGTGATTGATGTTGTTGGCCACATCTTATGTTGTCATCTTTATTTCTAAAAACTTCCTCAGCTATATCTTAGGATGACAGCTTGATATTCATAAATGTTAAACAACTTGAATTTCAATTGATTGTTGTGTTTGGCTACATATTAGGAGCCTCCTCTTTATTTGGTGAAGTTCCCTCAGACAAATCTCACAGTTATAGCTTTATTTTCACACACGTGTGCCCCATTTTTCTTTGGTGTTTGGTGTTTTGGCACTGCTGATGTGAGTCATTTGATCATTAATTCTCAAAATGCTACAAGTAAGAGTCCTGTGATTATTAGTTTCCCATTTGTTGATTCTAGCAGTTCATATGGTATGTTTGACTTCATCTTCTTCCAAAATGCTAAATGATCTTGTTTAATAATGGAATTCCCATTTGCAGCTTCCAGATGAAATCCCATGCTGTTAAATTTTACAACCAGATTTGTTTTAGACAAAGAAGAAAGTCAAGCTAGCTACAGCCATGGTTCTGGTGTACTTTGAGACTTCTAATTTGCATGGGTGTTTTTTGTATTTCTTGTTCTTTTTCAAATAGGTAACCAACCTGAAAATTAAAGTCTGGCCTTCCTTATGAACAGACCATTAGCTTTGGTATCAAATATTGGAAAAAATTTCAATGATCAAAGAGAGATATTGAGCTTGTGTTCGCAACACTAGAGTGCTCAGCAATTGGAATCAAATTTATTGATTAAGGCATGAATGTACAACAAATAAAAGACATACCATCCACTGAAATATTTTAATTTTAGCAGAAAGAATGATGTATTCACAGTGGACAAATATTAGAGAGTAAAATTACCATAGAGAATTGCAGTGCTTTGGAAATAAAATGCAAGAGTCAACCTTACATTATTTGGAATTCTCCCACACATAGTGTGACTACAATTTATCTATTCAAGTTGTTGCCTGATTATCATGCTGTCTTCTCTGTTGCATTCTCCTCTGTCTGTATTTTTTTGTGACAATTTTTTTTGCCTCATTATATATTTTTTTATTATTTAATTAAATGTATTCAATACTTCTCTATAGATAAAGGCTAAAATGATTTTTTCTTCCTAAAGGGCTATTCATAAAGCAAGGGTCAGTTAACCTTCCTAAAGTACTATTCAGTTGTCCTTACATAGATAGTAAGACAAAACCTTGCTTTCTAGGAGATGCAGGTCCAGAGGACATGTGAAGATTAACAAAAAATCTAACATTCATTCTATTTATCTTGCATGTTTTAGTTGATGTATTTCCTACATTTGCTATCCTTGATAAACATGATTATTTGTTTGCCTCTTGTTAGAAAGGGGTAATTCGGGGATAATTGTTGCACAAGGCCTTGGGCTAACTTGGAATGTGTGTTATTCAATGTAAAATTTTGTTGTTTTTAACTCAATGTAGCTTAGTGTTACTGCAACCTAATTCAAGAAAAAAACGAAGTTGGATAAATAAGCTTAGAGTGTATTGTCTGAAGATCGAAGGCCCAAATTATTTGTTGAAGCCTGAATTTTATATTACCATGTATTGACTGAAAATCTAGAAATATATGGTAGTATTTTTTTCCTTAAGCTTTACTGTGACTATGTTATCAAAAAGCCCTATTTCTTTTCAACTTGTATGGATGTCTGGGGCTTGGCATGGTTTTTTGGCTGGATGTTTACATAGCAGCTATGTGAAGGCAAAACACTCTTCTGCTTTATATTTGTTGTAACTTGTTTTATGGTGCATCTATAGGCTGCAATAGTCAGTGCACAAAAAATCTGGAAGCAAGTCAATTATTTACACAGCAGAAACTTGAACAACACAGATGGTGCCATAATGCCACTACACAACATATGCCCAAGAGCCAGTAAGACATGTTTCCTTTCTAATTTATGGCAAACTATACTTTAGGAACTATTGAAACTGTAGAAAACTTTGGAACGTTAAGAAGGCATTCAACAGTTAAATAAGCCACCTTTGATGCAATACACGAGCTTCCAGTGTTGGTTGGCAGTTTGACTTCTATTAATCCTCCAGACAAAACACCTTCGATGATATTTATGAGCTTCCAGTGGTGGTTGGCAGTTTGACTTCTATATTATCATTCTCCAACAAATGTGAATCAGTGATTCAGACTTTGATTCCATGTTGACCCATTTCAATTCCCAAATAAAAATGTATTACAAATCCTGGCAGCCCAAATTAACTTAGGCATTGTTTATGAAGGTACCATGTGGTGATTGTGAATCCAACCACCACTTCAATGACTTATTCCTTTGTGATGTCCCAACATGAATCCTAGACTGTTCTCTTTTTCCAAGGTAATGGTTATCAGAGTCTAGTGACTATCAGTAATACAAAGTGTTGGAGTTGATATTATTCCCTTGAGAGGTCCCGGCATGAATCCTCGACCATTTATCTTCCTCCATGGTAATGATTATCAGGCATGTTAATTGTCAACCGAATAATAAAGTTTAGAAATCACAATTGTTGGCAGAATGTAATCCAATTCAAAATGTGATGCAAGCCCTGGAAGTGTTTTACAAAACTAGAATTCTATACAGGGTATGATCTCTATAACTAAATCCTGATCACAACATAAATTATGAGCTCAATTAAGATCAGTGAATAATCTATCAATATCTTAACTGGAAACAAATTTTGTTTTTGGTTGTGAGGATTGCTCGTGAACCAGTGAGACTCCGGTATCATTTTGCATACCATAAAAACCCTGTTTACATTGATTCCGCTGTCAGAGGACAACATCTCATGCGTGACAGATCATTCTCAAGACTCATACTGGTACTACAGCTAGCATGAAGGGTTGGTCTGCGAAGGCATGAAGTGCAATGGATAATCCCTATATATAAAATGACCCTATATATGAGCCTTCTCTGTTTACACTATAGACAAATTTACTTTGACATAGAGGCCTAGGGAATCAGGATCTACAAAACCGAATTGTGTTAACATTGCACAAAGGTTTAAATACCTTTTTCCTTCAAAAATAAGATTAAGGAATAATCCCTAACTCTGTTAACATTGCACACAGGTTTGAAAATCATTTTAATTAAGTGCAATTTAATTATTTTGTGTTTTGGATTTTTTTATTTGGGGTTATAATTTTCGGTAAGATTATGATTTTGTATTATTTAAAATATTTTTTTGAATAGATAAATAGATTAGTACTATGAAAATTCCTTCTACTCACACATCTGGATTATGCATATTTAGATTATGTAGATTTTACAACTCAAACTTCTGATTCTAACTCTTTCTTATTAAATTTCAACGAATTAAACAAAAAAATATAACAAAAAAACACCAAAACATAAAAGATTTGACTGGATTAAACCAACCCTTACCAAATGGAATATTATAAAAGCACTACAGAACTATGCTTTCAATGTTTAAATCAATGAAAACTACAGCTACTCTCGACCCACGAGATTAAACATTTCTATGAAACAAAGATATCAGAAATTGCAATAGTAAATGGTTTAATCAAACAGTCAGAAATATGGCAATGAATCAAAATCAATGAAAACTACAGCTATTCCCGAGCCACAAGATTAAATATTTCTATGAAACAAAGATATCAGAAATTGCAATATTAAATGGTTTAATCAAATAGTCAAAAATATGGCAATGAATCAAAAAAATATGTCCAAGCAAATATCAGTGGGAAAAAACCACTCAAGGTTATACATCAAATCCTTCAAGAAAATAAGTAAAATTTCATGCTGGAACACATTTTCCCTTTTAATTTTCATTCGTCCAGCCCAATTTTGAACCAGAATTGAAAAATAATTAATACAGAACATGAAAAAAATTAAAAATTTGCATGGGAGAAAACGAAACTAAATTTGAATGGGGAGAAAACACAACTACTTTTCGTCTAACATCAATATCTATTGTAAGCTGTGTATAATCATGTCTCACATAACTAAATATCAAGAATCTACAAATTTTACAACTAAAAATGAAAGGTATCACGTTTACATTTTCTAAAAATATTTTATAAGGGAACAAATTACAAAATCTCCCATATCTATCTAGTTGGGACCCTGATATATGTAAGATCTTGAGCCTGCCAAACTTCAGGGCCTGCTCATATCTAGAGGGTTTAAAACTGTCTTTTCTTGTGCCCAAACTGGGCTGAGAACATGTTTTGTGCTTAATATACAACAAACAATATATGATTTAGCTTAAGCCATATATATATGAAGGCAAGTGATCAAAGTTCTAGCCCTTCCCATTTTATGGTGGGTTACTGTATCATGTTGATGCAAACTTGGAACCCCGGCGTTACCCCTATTAATATAGAGTTGGGGATCCATGTTAAAATGAATTATTGTATTGTGATAATGCTGAGTTGGGGGGCATGCTAAAATAGGTTACTGTATTATATTAAGTTGGGTGTTAGGGTTCAAAACTCATTACACATCAGATAAATATTAAAAACTCGTCCAAAAGTCCAAACAAGAAGATTCAATCCGTAACATATGCAATAGAAAATTCATCCAACAATCTACAGAGAAGAATGCGACTGTGAAAACATATATCCACCATAACACACAAACTATATATAACCTGATACCATCAATCACAAAATCCATGAAGAGATGGCATATCTGCAACTGAAAATTCAAACAGCAGAGAAAAATTCTTTTAGTTCTTTTCATGTTCCTAAATTCCCCTTACACAGGTGAAGGCCTAATCTCTGAAAGCCTAAGGTGAAAGCCTAATCTCTGAAAACAACCTTAATATTAGATAACACAAGAACACCGAACATACCTCTGTCAAAAACTGTGAAGATATATTGTTGAATCAATGTCTCTGTTTTAAGTTCTGGTCAATGAAAATTTGTGAGACTATCCTTTGCCAGCTTCAAACCAGATCCCCATTCTCTACTAGTGAATTTAATGTAGATTGATTCCTGCCATCCATTCTACATAAACTTTGTTCTATTCACAGTAAACAATGTCTCCTCCAATAGCAATATGTTCCTCCAACAACATTCAATGGCTGCAATTTCCAATGGGTAGTACAGAAAATTCTCAGCCGATTTCAACTATGCCACACAACGACTTGATGCTTTCAACAAGTAAAAAATACACATAGATTTACAAGAAATCATTCCTCACATATCTATAATCCACACTCTGATACCAAAAACTAATGCCAATACTCCATGGCAGGGCAAGGTCATGGATGAGGGAAACCCTAATTTTACATGCTCCATCCCCAAATCCACATTGCACCCACAAAGACATTATATTCTCAACAATCGAGATAGTTGCCTCACATCCAATATTTGACTTGCCTGCTACGCTAACCCCGCAACCACTTTGGTTGTTCCTCTACTCTCTGTAGCGATAATTCGGCCTTTTGTTTCCCGAATCAGTCAAATGTCGAACTCCAATGTTTATCACTCATAACATAGATGAGTTTGCAGGCTCTAGTCGTTGAGTGAGCAATGCCATTTCTTACTGTCTATTGTCCAACATCTTCCGGGTTTATATCCATGTTGCCAGCGAATGTGGAACGAACTCCACGGCGCGAATGCCATAACATAAAATGCCTATCCCGTTTCCATTCCGCCGGTGTCTCTTCCCCTTGCCATTGATCTAACACTTGAAATTTGTTTAATTGTCTAACATCTAATCGTGTGGTGCACAAAATGACAGGTAGGCAATGAGGGAAGTTAAATTTGTTTAATCGTCTAACATCTAATCGTGTGGTGCACAAAATGACAGGTAGGCAATGAGGGAAGTTGATTTCAGAGAGAAATGCCTTACGGCGTAATTATTATAAATTTGTATTTAATTCCATTATTATTATACCTCCTTTACAAAAATGTATTAGCTTTCTTGATTTTATAATATTTGGAAGTTTTGAATGCTTTTCCATTGAAAAGATGTGCATATTTTACTCACAGTCCATGCGATAAAGTAAAAGTAGAAGTGTATCATAACTCTGCCAAATTAAATGATTCAGCGTCTCAGCCGCATTGACATATTACAAAGAAACTACAACTGTGCATATGGCGCGCTTTATTTTCTTGAATTCGTACCAGAAATCATTATATCCCAAATTAAATGGTTCAGTGTCTCTGTCGCATTTACATATTACAAAGAAACTACAATTTGCATATGTCACGCTTTATTTTCTTGAATTCGTACCAGAAATCATTATAACCAAAGAATACTATGTACAGCATTTGAATTTGAGGGCAAAAATAAAGTTGTCTAAAAGACGACATTTCTCTAAAATTCTTGCAGAGAAGACTAAGATCAGAGCCCAAGGAAGCCACAGATCCGCGCAATCTTATTCTATACATCTCCATCTGAGATTATTACGCCAAACACTATTTCACTAGATCAGGTCAATACTAAAGCATATGGAAACTCATGACTTAAAATTAAAGAATGGATCAAGAAATTCAAACAACACAGGAGGCATTGGGGTACTCATTGCTCCACTAATAAGTGTAGCTGCTGCAGTGACCAGAGCTCTTTGGAAGAATGATATGAATAAAGTTCTGTTGCGAGCTTCAACAGTCTTTTTCTCGGGAGCCTTTTGTTCAGCAGGCTTCTTCTCGACCTCTTTTTTTCAGCTTCAAGATTCTTATCTGGTTGTTTTTTGTCAGCTTCGGCCTTCTTTTCAGGACCAGGGTTGTTTGCTTTTGGTTATTTGGAAGGTCCGACGCTCACTAGATCCGCAAATCCGAATTTTCTGAGACTCACCGTCAGGCACACCGGATCTGCATCCCTAATTACAGTGATCTTTTTGTCTTTTTCATCAAGATCTATAGAAGAAACCCCTGCAATCTATCGACAGACATTAAAATCTAGTTCAAATTATTGCAGCCTTGAATGTTCAATTACCCAAGTCCAAATTGAGCTCAAATTGTTGAATCTTTGACAACATGGTACAAATTATTTCAGCCTCTGGTACTCCAAATTCAATAGAAATGATTTCAGCTTTGAAGGTTCGATTACTTGACTCTAGCACATAAGAAATAAAACAATACTTAACCTTCAATCCCTTCAAGCGTCTCCATAGTCGTCCGTATGCATTTTTGAAAATTTAATTCCACTTTCAACGTGATTTTCTACACTTCGTCATGTGGTTGAAAAAGGATGCCAACCAATTTAGCATTGGTTAATATCATAATGAATATGGTTTAGATTGCTATTTGAACAATTTGGATCATTTGAGATTAGTCGCGGACCCTTTAAATCCCAGTTTATAGACGAAGATATGAATGCCCATTATCCCGTGCTGTGAAAAAGAGTTGAGATATTTCTGATTCTTGATGTAATCATATATTATACAAGCCATTTAAACCTGTTTATACAAATATACATGATACAATTAAATTAGAAATATAAAAGTTAAAACATATGTATGTGTTTAAGGCAGTGTGACTTAAAATTATTTTTGCTTTAGTTTGTCTCTGATTTGAGATATCTTGTAGAAGGGAAAGCCTACTCAAGGGTTATTCTAGGTGGGGTGGTTTTTCTTGAAATAGCTAAAAATAACTGTCCTCAGTACTATTTTAACAACTAAATTATAATAAATTTTCCTACATTTGAAAAAAATAAACTTTAAATTAATATTTGTATTTGTTACTATCTTTTAAATTTTTTAACTAAATCTGCAGCCAGTAATAGAAAGTGAAAACCACTTCAAACATAAAAGGTACAGTATTCTAAAAAGTCTATAAGAAATTTTAATTATCCTCACATTAATTTTGTGAAAAACGTCATTTTACTAACAGATTGTTCTTCCTTCGAATATATAATACCTATTCCCCTTGATTGATATATATCACTGCTAAGTTTATAAACTTCCACATGTTTTTTTTTGCTACATATAATTCTCATCTCATCGCAACGATACCGTTTGTATCGATCAATACGATCTCTACAATGCCGCGTTGGAATTTTATTTCCTAGAGTAATTATCTTTCACCTGGAAAAGAGAAAAAGGAAAAAGGTTTTTCAAACATCCTTGGCAAAATCCGCCTGATATCATGAAAATTAACTTCAAATGAGTGAAAGTGAAAAGTAAAACTATATATATAATATTTTATATATATATAACGCCACATCATTATAATTATAATATTATTGATGTGTTATAGTAATATTATATATGTTGTAACAGGATATATGCTGTCTTGACCATGTTCTCATTATTATCTTCTACGCTATGGTTAGTGTGCATAATTTTTATGTGTTACTCTATCAATGTTTTTCGAGTTTTTTTTGGTATTAGGGCTGAAATGTATTTATAAAAATAAAAGTGCAAAGGGTTGGATTCAATGGTGGAAGGTGAGGAGTTTTCTGTTTTTCATTTTCCACTATTGGATAAGGTTTAATTTCCATGATAGTTTATCTATGACAGTTTATCTGGAGTCATGGAGGCACATTGAGGTAATGGTTGAATATAAGTGGGCCCAAGCCCTTTTCATGTCCTCATTTTCAATGATAGGTCAAAATATTCTAGCTCAAGAAGTGGTTAGGTGAGTAGTTCCCTAGTTGTATGGGTTCAAGTCTTTGGAGCATGCTGTAATTGACATGTTAGTGGTATTATGTAATAGTGGTAGCCAATCTGACAAAGTTATTGATTTTCCAGAAATTCTCATTCTGACTAAAACATTAAAAAAATTATGAGTTTTTAGATTACCATAATTATTTTTGGCTTAAAAGGGTAGAAATTTTGGTAGTGTGACAATCTATGAGAAGTGTGAAAATTTGATAGTATTAGATTGAGATTTAATATTGGTATATGTTGGACAATTTAAGATAAGTGACTTCAATTTTAACCCTTAGTATAAAAAGGTGACAAACTCCACACACAACTACACATGTCAAATGTGGAGTTACACCAACATAAGGATGAAAAACATGAAATTCATATATAAGAACTTTATGATTATTTTTTCAAGTGAAGTGTTTATATTGAATTTAACTAATTTTTTATTTTCTTTTCACAACAAAGGTATTTGTTTATAAACTACCATGGATATTCCATTGGAGAAGTCTACCTTAACATATCCGATAATATTTGAATCTTCAATTATGTAAATTATTTAGGTTAATTAATTACTAGCTTTGCTTGAATTTATGAAATAATTGAAATGGAAATATGAAAGAACAATCACATGCACACATCGTCCACACAATGAACACAATATTTATTTTAGTAAAACCAATACAAGTGTAATAGATCCACCTTTACATTGTTTCTGTAATTTAAAATTCATGACTGAAGTGCCACTGTGGATGCACAAATCCAATGAAAACTTAATTTCAAACTCAAAAAATTAAATATAATTCTAAATATTGGACTGGAGGAGTGTACAACATGATCCCATTGTTTGAAGGAGGAGGCAAGATCACTGGTTTGAATAGCCATGATACAACTTGAGAGTTATTGTTGAAGTTGGTTTTGGCCCAATCGAATAACCACCACTTTTCAGAAGCTATGAGATTAGAGTGGAGCGGTGAAGGGTAGAGGACGGTGCCCATTCCTCTCGAAGATGGAGAAGAGACCGTGCAAGGATGACCCTTCAGGAAGAGAAGAGTTGGAGAAAAACAAAAAAAGAAGAAGACAAGAAAGTGAATTGAGAAGGAACAAATTGTGCTCTTTCCAAAAATGAAGGGATGCAAAGGAAGCGTAGATACTACATTAGGGAAGGGGGAGGGGATTCATCTCCTTCTTTTTCTTCCTTTGTTGGCTATTGAGCCTTAAATTTAGAACATTGGTGTGAATTAAATGGAACTATGGAGTATGACAGAAGGACGTTGAGGTAATTATGGAGAAAATTGATGAGCCTTGTGCTCTGTGAATTTTGGTCATTATTCCTTGTGTTTTGTGTTTGAGGACACTGGACTATCTGTCTAAGTCTGTGTGATTAGTGGAAAGCTCAGTTGATGACCAAATCATTGTTGTACTTTTTGTATGGATGTTAAACCACTTGGATACACTAGTACAAAATGAAAAATTAACAAATACGTGATTAAAAAAGTCAGTGACCACAATTATTTCAAGTGAATAACTACTAAATTCCAGCAATTTTAAGTGGCCTAACTAAAAATTACTAACTTAAACGACTAATTTAGTCTAGGGATAAAATATACAACTAGATAATAAGTGACCCAACTAAAGTGACTAACTTCAATGACTAATTTAGTCCAGGACTAAAATATATGACTATATAATAAGTGACAAAATTAAAAATGATTAACATAAATGACTAATATAGTCCAAGAATAAAAATATAACCAACTAACAAGTACACCAAGTAAATGAATTTCTCATTTATGCTAGTCATTTTTAATTGGGTCACTTCAGAAATGGAAACTTGCAATTTTGATACTAAAGTGTTACATTTCAATTTTGTTACATTGTTTTTCATCTCTTTGTTGTGGTACAAGCCAAAGACCCATTTTTACTATGTAAAACATATTAATGGCACTAAATATCCCCAATAAATCCCTAAGGTCCCCTATAGAGGTCATGTGTGGTTCTTTTAGAACTACTTCACAAAGCTTAACCATTAAAGATTCAAATAAGACCTAAGCCCCTTATGTTCCTATTTTGACCAAGCCTACACTTGTAAGCATCGCATGTGATCTGAAAGCCTCCTAATTTCATTAAGGTCTAATAATGAGGCTCCAAGAACCAATCATGGTGTGCAAAACCTTTGAATGGTAGACACATCCCTCCAAGATGTTATAGAATATCCCTTAGAGAATATAATTAATCCGGTGGTTTGAAACATGGTCACTAATTATTTAGGACTTAAATCCCTTTTTTTATTTCCTTCCTTGGCCATAGTAAAGGCCATGAGACCCATTCTTATTATGCAAAACATACTAAATGACCATATTCCTAGCTAGAGGTATTGTTCATGGAAATTGAGCATGAGAAATATTAATTTAGGGACTAAGGCCCTTGTTTTCCTCTCCTAACCATAACATAGACACTAACTCCCACATGTGATGATAAATACCTCCTATGGTACCCATATCCCGACTTAAGACTAAAGATCCATTAAAGAAGATCTATCCAGTATTCAAATCTAGCTCATGTGCCCCTTGAGAATAAAAAACATCTTGTAAGGCCTAATGCCCTTATTTGCCTCCCTTACCCATGGTACACTCCTTGACTCCTATACATGGTGTGAAAAAATTCCTAATGGAATTGATATCCCATATATCCCTAAGATTATTTAAAGAGGATTGACTATGTGGTTCTTCAATGCCAAATTCATGGCCCTTGAACATCAGAAACTTCATTTTAGAAATAAAGTACTTTTTCTCCTTCCCTTATAGTAATTCTTATTATGCAAAGAATAGTAATGGTGCCCATATTCCTAGTCTAAGGCCCTTGTCAAGTCCATTGGTAAAGACCTTGAGAGTTATTCCTAGTGTACAAAATTTAGGAGGGGGCATGCTATAATACTTTTCTATGTTTATGTTGAAACAAAAAGAAACCTTGACATGATTTTAATGTTGAGTCTTTTATTTTGTCTCAATACATGAGAAATCGTGGAGACATAAACAACTAGATCTTTAAGAAGGTTATACTCTTCGACGCACACAAATATCATTGCATAGGACCTTTAATTACATTTGTTGAAACTTAAGTATTACATGTTAAATGATTTATATATAATGTAATATCTTTTTTATTTTTATTGAATCCTTTATTTAATACTACATATAATTTTTTGTTATAAATATTATTATTGACATTTGTTTTTTATTTTTATTTTTATTTTTTTAGATAATTTTAGATATTTATAATATAAATTTTATAAACATTGCTACCCTATATGGTTGTTAATGTAATTGTCTAAATCCTTTTACATTATAGTTATTATTAAAAATATATTTGTATTCTATTTTATTTGTTAGTTTATATTAAGTGTTATCATGTATTGTAGTCCTGATGGCATTGACACTGCACAACATTGATTATATTTAATTTAACATTGACATACAATATGTACATAGTTTTGTGTTCTGCAACCCTAGAGGCCCTGCGTCCATTGGCGATATTTATGTTGAGCCCTCAAATGGGGCAACAATGTTTCAATATTTAGTATCCTCTCTCAAGGAGGCACGAAGGACAAAACAAGACTCCAATTTCATAAAAAAATTAGAGGTCCACTCGAAACTCTATTGTATCCCCATTTTGAACTATCGACGAAAAAACTAGTTATTCTTACTCTGAATTACCATGAAACTAGTGTTTTGCCGTGACGGTTTTGGTTCATTTTGAGAGATTTGAGATGAAATTCATGATATGGTTAGAAATTTTTAGGGGTTGGGAAATTCCATATATATTTGTAGCTTCTGCCATCGATAAAAGAGCATTGGACAGAACTTGAAGGCTCTTGAAGAGGCGAGTAACAACTAATTCCTAGTTGAAGTTGGAGTTCATATCTCGGGTTAGTTGGGTTTATATCTTTCCTATCTTCATTCATTTTTACATGTATTCATATATTTTCGTGTTTATCTATTGTGTTCTTACATTCCTCAAATCCATGTTTTTGACATCAATAATAGGCATATTATCAAAAAGTATTTAGGGTCTCCATTCAACATGGAAGTAGTAAGTAATATAGAGCTAGTGTCTTCTCGAAAAGTAATAATTCAATAGGTTGAATGGAAACACATTTAAAATAAGGCGAAAAAAAAGAAATCTCACTATCTCTTCATTTTTTGAGTTAGAAAACACAATACCACTATTTTAAAAAGTGCACAACATTCAAATTGAAACATAAATTATCATAATCATACTAAATTATTCAAATAAAAAACATCTTACCTTATATAACTAACCTAGATCCATCTTAACTCTGGATCTACTTGGCATAGGGAGGGGTCGAATTCTTTAACTCTAAAACAGTTTTGCATATTTTTTATGTAATTTGACCTAATCAAAATGTTTTATTAATAATTATAATTATTATTTTCATGTTTACTATGTTATTTTTATTTTTATTTTTATGTAATTTGACTGAGCCAAAATATTTACATTGCATTACATTACAACATATCTACCATACAGAATTGGAGAATAACTCTTATCACAAAAATCACACATTTAATAAACCAAAAAATAATGATATTAACACTTCTATTCATATAATTAATATACTTTTAATTTAAAACAAATTACCATCATCACCATCCTAATCATCTAGTGTGATTTCAAAAAGGCCATGAATATAGACATTTGTTAGTTCCATGATTTCTTCACCATTCATGAGGCAAAGAACCTTGGGATCCTCTGAGGATAAGCTCACATAACACGGAGGCTATTTGAAGGATCCCACTCATTCTTAGTGCTCCAAATTTTCATAATTATTTTATGCCTAATTTAACTTGCACTTTACAAAGTTATGGGATTGGAATGAGACCTATTATTTCATTTCCAACATCTAACGAGCCTTTGGCGGGAGCCCACACATACCACTAAATTGGCTCATGTTGTGGTAAATTCTCTAAATTTCAACCAAATCAAAGTCTTTGGATAAAATTTTGGTGCCACAATTTCCTAGAGGCATATTTGGATGTCCATAGCATCGATCATCTTAGGATGCTACTACGGGACCCTACAACACATTCAAGGCTTTCCGTCCTCAAAATCAATTTATGGATCAGCGTATCCCACCATTCTTGTTCTTCAGCAATCCCATTTGATGATCATTCATCCCTGGAGACATAGAGTCCACCAATAACTTGTAAATGTATGGACCTTTCATTCCATTATGTCTTTGAAATTTTTGTACTGTAATGGTATAGATTATGGGTGGAAAGCTATTTGATTTTTTCTTTTTCCTATTGAATACATTTTTTCAAATAATCTATTATTGAAAATATATGCTTGGTAGAGTACTCATTTGAGATTGAAGTATTTGGTTTTATCCTTTCCTGAGCTCTCCTCTGTGTCTGTGCTTTTTCCAATGTTTCTCATCTAGGGTTTATGTTATAAGCCTGCTACGATATTTTAGTGTGGGGTTTCTATTTTAAGATTTTCTCATCTTATTTATTCACCCGGTGCTACAAATAATTAGCGGAGTGTTAATATTATCTGATTCAAATTTGATCGGAGTGTTACTGCAAACATGGTCGTTAACCAATATATCTTGCTTGTCTTTGATAATGTCTTGGTTACACATCTTGCATATGGGTTTTGACCAGTATTACTAGCATATCCCTTCTTCTGTGGCCTACAATGAAAATAATATCATTTGGTTCCTGGTTCTTGCTTTTCTTATGTTCACTATCCTCTTTGAGCTTGACACATTCTCCAAATGTTCTGGTAACCGCATATTTAGATTTAACGTTTTCTACACGATATCTTAATCTTCCTTTTCCTAATGGATTTCTATTATCTTTTCCAATATATATTTTCAATTGCAATTTGCGCATTGGAAATTTTTCTAGTATTGTTTATATCAGAATTCATGTGGATGTACATCTTTCCAGAACAATATACATCATGCCTAAGATTTGAGGCAACTTTCATAAAAAAATTACAAGATCTCAAAAATGAATGGATTAGTTATATTATGAAAGGTTGCTTCACACCACATCTTCCATAAGGAGATACATATCATTGTGATTGCATCATGATCTAACACACTCTTTCCTACTTGTTGGGCCAACCTTTTATCCTAAACGAGTCTCCTTTTCTATGAAGAACGATAATAGAACGAGTCCTATACTTAGTAGCAACCAATTCTGCAAAACCTTTGGTTACCCTACAGTTCCATATAACATGCTTAACTGTCTCTAGTAGTTTTTATTTTCTATATTTATGAGGTACCACATGCACTATAAAAAAAGGGTCGTGGCCATGCTTATTTCATAGGTTTATGAATAATATTTCTTATACATAAATTTCTCTACGAGGGATTTGCTTTGCACTCTTGAGTTGATGTAGATTTATGTGAGGCTGAAGAAAATCCTATTAAAATTTTGAATGTATTTCCACTGTGCCAACTATGGCTTTAATAAATCCACATTTAGGTTTTGATATATCTACCACTACAAAATGTTTTAGTTGTGCTTTTTATCCGAAGTAAAAACATGTGTGAATTTTAAGAGGAACAATGATTAGGTAAATTGAATGGTGTTTGTGAAATGTAGGTCCCTTTATAACTTAAATTTTTATCATGGAAGTGAAAATGAGCCAAAGGTGAGTGATCCATTTGGAGATTGACAATGAAGATCTCATTTTGGTTTCCAAAGAGGTGTCTCCAATACCACAGGGAAAGCCAAAAATTTTGAAGAGAGCAGGGAAAGCCATTGATAATGATAGAAGGCAATTTCCTATTACTTATCAAAATAAGATTATTGATGATAGTGATCTCATGGACTACATGAATGCTAGTGAGTTTGTGAGTAATGGTCAAGGGTTTACTTCTAGTTTGGAGAAAATGCAACATGCAGAAGAATAATGCATTTCCCAAAACAAGTTTTGCAATCTCCTAGGTGAAGTAAACAAGGAGAATGATAAAAAATATCATCAAGTTGATAATGTCCACACTTGAACTGACATCCTTGAAACCATAAACACATCCATGAAATAATATGCTTCTAAAAGCGACAGAGATTATGAAAAAATGAAATTCCATACTTCTATAAATGATCATACAAGGGAAACAACAAAAGATAATTAAGTTTCTAATAACTATATAGAAATGGAATCACTCAAAGCCAAAAAAAAATCCAGGAAAAACATTCATTAAGAAGACAAACAAAGTAGGAAGCTAAAGAAGAACCCAGTTAGCAAGGATGGGTTCATAGCAGAATCATCAAATGACTTACTCATAGAAACGTCATTCTCCCTTGAGAAGGAGGAGGAGTAAGAGGGTTCACAAGGAAAATCCAAAATATCTTTTGAATCTTTGAATACAGTGGAAAACAAAAGTGACAGAAAGGTAGATCATTGCATGAATAGTCTATTGTATGTGCTTTATAGGATTTGATTCACATATTATTTCAATGTGGGTACCCATTTTCTTTGTAGAAAAAGAAGTCTAACCTTGAGGAGATACATGCTAAATCCTAATGGATTTTACGAGGTTTTCTTGATTGTTGTCATTTTGTTACCTCTTTTTGCCTAGATACTATTTTAGGTTATAGTAATTGGCAATGTATTTGAAATGCCTATGCATAACTTTTATTTGTTTTGTTTTAGAAACACCAAATTCTTCTTTAAAACCATATCCAACTATTGGGAAATCAATTTCATTTCTATTGGAGAAGATCTATATTTGAAATTTCCATCTTGAACAAAAGTGGGACTTATATGTTCAATTTTTATCTTTCACAACTTTAAATGTTATATTTTTGTTGATAGGAAAGAGGATTCAATGGGTAATTAGATTAAAGAGTTTTTTTTAAAAACGATTTTGATTAATGACTGGAAGTAGGGTTGGGAAGGGGTCCAATGGAGTGTTGCAAGGTTCTGAAGATGATATATCTTCTGAGGACCTTTCAGAGGAAAGTCATCATAAAATCCTTTCTGATGGTGATGAGGAAGAAGATGAACCTTTCAAGGAGATGCCTCAAATGGAGGCAAAGTTTGCAAAATAAATACAACAATAAATGGAACATTAAACTCCTTTATTTTTTTTCTTTGGTTATACCTTGATGGGATGGTCTAATAATTACATTTGGTAATTAACTTTTCTTTCAGAATGAAGAAGGAAATTTAGAAGACGTCAATTTTAGGGATTCCCTCTCCAATGAAAGTGGCATTCGTCAAATCCCAGACAACGATGGTGAAACAAGCCTATGCGAGGAGGTAAGTGGTTGATCAAGATAGTTCAAGCCAAGTTCATAGGGCTTCTTTCCTTTTCTTCCTGGGAGGTACCCAATATTGACTATAATCTCACATATATACATGTGACACCAAATCTCTCCCTTGTATGTTGTATCCATAATAGGATATGTTATACACTCTCTAAGAAGATAAGTGCGGTGTTAAATTTTGGGAAAATAAGAAAGCATAATGTGTAGGTCAATTTTCACTTAAATATCTCTCATCTTTGTGTTGGGTATTCTAGTCTCTCTATCATTTAATCAGGATATATGCAGAAGGAAGTGTTTTCTTATGCTAGAAGAACAACTGATTTCCATCTTGATCAGTGGAAAATAAAATATCTCCACTAGAATTAGCGTACTTGGAAATTAGATCCTATTTATTACCTATGTAGGGAATAATACAAGATAATTCCAAGACCAGTGGTGTATTTTTAGCACCAATTGAGGACACTCGGGTTTGAATGAATGTATTTATATCTTTTTTTCTTACGAATATATTTATATGTTATGCTAGTGAATGTTTGTAATACTCAGCCATTGATATAATTGCCACTGCCTATAGGATATTTTTTTCAATTCTAAATTGAGTTCCGAGGATGGTCAATGAGCATTAGTATTGTAGCAAGAATGTTGCAATTCCTCGGGCTACCAAATTTACTTTATCAACCCGAGGTTCATACAAACTTGGAGGTGATAGTGTTGTATACAAAACTAAATGTGATGCGTCCACTATTTGTCACTGTTAAGCTAGAGATAGACCACTAAGGTTTTTCAAACCAGACCTCTATTGATTCAGAAGAATCTTGATTACCAATGAGGAAAAAGGGAAATCTACACTAAAAGAAATCTTGTCTACTATAGTAAGGAAAAATACTGAAATCAAATGCTTAAATACACCATTCATCTAATCTAACTACTAAGAGGGTTTGCTTCAAGAGAATCATAAATTATCATATGTGTAATCCTACTATCCTAAGCATGCAATTTGAAACATCAAACATTCTACTGCTATGCATGTAAATGAACAAAATAACTCTTTTTTCCTTTTTGTCTTTTTTATGTGAAAGTGTGAAAGCTAACTTCTTTTAGTGATGTGGCAGGTGGATTAGGGATGATGGTGGATGGTCAAATTGCTTGGGAGGAAAGTAGGGGTCCTTTTCTAACTTCATAGGTGCTTTTTCCACAATTCGGCGTCAAAGTAGGCCACTACAGGTCAACCTACAGGATGTCCTAATATGTCTTATAGGATGTCTTGTATTCCTACAATATCCCCTATATTCCTACAAGATACAGTCGAGAGCAAGAGGAGGGATTTGGAAGGTGATGTAAGGCTTAGGGAAGGTGGATGATGGATGAAATGAGGCAAGGGAGTGCCTAGGACTCCTTCAGAGCTCAAAACCAGAGTTGTGAGATGGTTGGATTTTGTCAACAAGCTTGGACAAGTATTCTTGTGGAATGATGAATTCAGTGAGGGCTCTAGTGAAACAAAGTGATAACCATGGATAGATGAGGTTAGGATGGGTTTGATGATCATGAAATCTCTTTGTATTGCTGAAACTCCTGCACTGCATCAATCATTCATATTTATCCATAAATCATGTAAACAAGAAGCTTTTCAATTAACTAAGGAAAATAGAATTTCATGAGCTAGCTACATATTTCATGCATAGGAAAGCTTGCAGAATAATATGAAACCTTGATGAGATCTAATGTAATACTGAAGATAGCAGAAATGACAATTAAATCGTATTCTTGAAAGCTAGTAAAATGCTAACCTAAGTAACAAAAAACCCTAAATTCCATGAAAAATTAGAATTCTGTCTTTTTAGGGCTAAAGAGGAGTTCTTGTAGAAATTTCTCTACAAATCAGCTATCTCACTGCTATCATGTAGAAATTTCACCTATAGATCAAACTGATATATGCAATGTACTAAAGCATAATACTGGATCTACATCTACCATAAACTTTGTAGAAGCTAATCAACCATGAGCAACATCAAGCATGAACACATATAACTGATAAGAAGGAATCAATCACACATAACAAAGAAGAATTTATCTGGGAAAAGCACCATTCTAAAACCCCATCTCTGTATTATCAATCAAGTGGAAATCCTCAACAACATACAAAAAGAATCAGCTCAAAAGCTATCCTGCTCTCTCCATACTCTTATGATGTAGCTCATGGACTATCTAGGCCTGTACATATAGGTTGTACAAGTCCTCTAAGCTCCTATTTCCTTGCGTAGTTTTGATTGGGGTCCAATTACATAACATGTGTGAATTGGCCAAATCATACATGCTATCATCTCAGGTCTAACTACGCAGTACTAGAAGAAATAATGTTCCTTCCTCATGCAAGGAATATTCACTAGGAATATCCTAGCAACTAATAGTACATTGTCCCTCATCTGATCTCAACTGGGTCTCTTTATGAACTGACATGCATCAGTTATCCATGAGCGAATACTCAGTTATATGAAAATACCAGTTTTCACATGCATGCAAGCATCACCAAATAGAATCTCATTAATTTAACAACTTGTTAAATTAATCTAACTAGACTTGACTAAGTTAAAATAAGTCAACTAATCCTCTCAATATAGAACTCATCCTTGATTCCTCAATCAGTGGAGAAACTCAAGGACACATTCCCCAATCAGTGGAGAAATTATTACATGTTCTCACAAAGACTTCAAGTTTGATTTTCCTTAACTAATTAACTCAAACTGAATTAATTAATTAATATTAAAACTGCTCGTAAGACCAAATTCAAATTTTACTTCCTATTTCTAGTCCAGGGAGAGACTAAAATAGGAATTCACACCACACTACTAAAAATAGAACTTCTGTTTTTAGCACTTCCATTTGTCATTCCTTATTGTCCAATCCAGCACTGATGCCCAAACTGTTATTTTTAGCAGTGCTATTTTTAGCAGTTTCTTGTTGCCAAATTTCAAACTCCCTCTCAATAAGAAAGGCTTCCTCTCGAACCCGATCATGTACCTCTGGAATGTTCTGCATGCAACACATCTACCAAGTGTGGTTACTCCACCAACTCTCGAAACAAAAAAACTCCCAACTAACCTCTCTGTTGGGCTAGAAACATACTCTGATGCTGAAGCTCTACCTAATGCTGACAAGTTCTCCCTCTCTGACCTTTTCACTACTGCAACATCTCCATGCATCTCGCACCATTGCACCCTTCTCTGTGATACCCTGCATTGTGCAACACACTTGTGCCTCTCGCATTGTTGCAGCCTGCATGTTGTGTGTTGTCTTGGGATTCCTTGCAATGTAGCTCTCTCTGCCACTCCATCTACATTTGTCTCTACCTAATCAGTCAGTTCCTGCTACTCCACATTGGGGCTCCTGTAGCAAGGTATCATCCAAGAGGTTGGGTACCTCAAGGATCCTGCCCCTCATCCTTGGGACAATCACTCTACATCGCCCCACCTCCTCCTGGAGGTATGGTTGCATGTGATCCCTCGGCCCACCTACCTTGAAGTTTCCTCCTACTAGAGGTCTCTACATGAGTAGATGTCTCTACTTAATCTCCACTCAGCTTCCCCTGTTCTGGCTACTCCACAACCTCTGGAAGCTGCTGCACCAATCGTGGCTCCTACACAATCGTCTGAGACTTCTTCTGGCGCTGCATGTTGAGAGGTAATATACTCTCCCTCTCAACCACCAAGTCTCCATCAGTTGCCTTGCTACTCAAGGCTTTGCATGCATCTTGAACCTTAAGAGCATATCAGTTCTTGACCCGTGAACCGATCTGCTTCACCTGTCTAGTGATGATGTGTCTAAGGAAAACCTTTCTCTTACTGAAGACTACATCATAGCCTCTATCTTTCAGCAGGAAATCGACACCAAGTTTCTCTTTAGTCCTTGTACATACTTGAAATCTGTCAAGGCAAGGTGAGCTCCATGCTCCCTGTAAAAAATCACTATGCCTACACCTGAGACACTATACTTTTCATCGTTACCCATTGCTATGAGTATCTGGAGATATTTCTCCTCCAAAGTACTGAACAAACTCTTATCACCGGTCATGTGGAAAGAAGATCCACTGTCAATAAACCAACCACTTCCCACCATGGATGAAACCATGTATGCGAAGAGTGTGAAATCCAACTCGAACTGTGAAGTAAGTGCCTCACCTTGAGATCCTTTCCAGAATCCCTTCTTGGATTTTCTTTGTGGAAAATTTGTAACAAAATGGCCCACCTCATGACAATGAAAGCATCTTACTTTCGATTTGTCAATCTTCTTCCCACCATGGGAATAACTGGACTCGGAAAGAGAAACCTTCTCCTTCCCCTTCTTCGCCTTACTCGCTAAGGCACAATTCTCTTCATTCTCCATGGATGAAGAACCGTCTTTGGTGCTCCGTCTGATCTCCTCCTGTATCAAATCAAACCATAATCATTCCTAATCTAGGAGTTTCTCCCTTCCATTAACCGAGTTCTGGTAGCTATGCTAGCTCTTAGGAAGGCCAAGGAGTTCTAGACTCACCATTTCATCATCAGATGTCACGACCCCTACACTTGCAAGCTCATCCCTGCATGTGGTGAGCTTGTTCAGATACATAGAGAGTGTGTCATCCTTTTCACACTTGATCTTTCAAAGTTTCTCCTTCAGTGCCAGCTTCCTCTAATCACTGCTATTCTGATAAAGTTCTTTCAATGTTTTCCACATCGAAAATGGAGTCTCCTTCCCATGGAGGCTTGAGATTATGTGATATCTAACTCCCTCCAGGATGATTCTCCTAGCTCTAGCCACACACTTCTTCCATTCTGCCAGTTGAGTAGCATCAGTTGGCTTCTGGACTTCTTGATCAATGAACTCCTTTAGACTGTTATCTTCTAATACTTCCTCCATGCGATCCTTCCAGGCTATATAATTCAAACTACCATCAAGGGCATATTTGAGTCTCAACCGTAGAATGCCATCGGTGAAATATATGTGATAAGAACTCAATTCAATATTCAGAAACCACAAACTTCTTCCTTCTTGTATAATGTTCTTCCTTGATCACTTATGCTCTAATACCATGTATAAATTTCTCTACAAATCAGCTAGCTCACTGATATCATGTAGAAATTTCACCTGTAGATCAAACTGATATATGCAATGTACTAAAGCATAACACTAGATCTACATCTACCATAAACTTTGCGGAAGTTAATCAACCATGAGCAACATCAAGCATGAACACAACTAATAATAAGGAATCAGTCACACATAACACAAAAGAATTTATCCGGGAAAGGCACCAACCTAAAACCCCTTCTCTGTATTATCAATCAAGTGGAAATCCTCAACAACATACAAAAAGAATCAACTCAAAAGCTATCCTGCTCTCTCTGTACTCTGATGATGTAGCTCATGGACTATCTAGGCCTGTATATATAGGCTGCACAAGTCCTCCAAGCTCCTATTTCCTTGTGTAGTTTTGATTGGGGTCCAATTACATAACATGTGTGAATTGGCCAAATCATACATGCTATCACCTCAGGTCCAACTACGCAGTACTAGAAGGAATAATATTCCTTCCTCATGATAGAAATATTCACTAGGAATATCCTAGCAACTGATAGTACACTGTCCCTCATCTGATCTCAACTGGGTCTCTGTCTAAGCTAACATGCATTAGTTATCCATGACTCAATACTTAGTTATCTAAAAATACCAGTTGTCACATGCATGCAAGCATCAACAAATTCAATCTCATTAATTTAACAACTTGTTAAATTAATCTAACTGGACTTGACTAAGTTAAACTTCGTCAATTGATCCTCTCAATATAGAAATCATCCTTAATTCCTCAATCAGTGGAGCAAATCAAGGACACATTCCCCAATCAATGGAGAAATTATTGCATGTTCTCACAAAGACTTCAAGTTTGATTTTCCTTAACTAATTAACTCAAACTGAATTAATTAATTAATATTCAAACTGATGGTAAGACCAAATTCGAATTTTACTTCCTATTTCAAGTCTAGAGACTGACTAAAATAGGAACCCACACTACATTTCTAAAAATAGAACTTCTATTTTTAGCACTTCCATTTTTCATTCCCTATTTCCCAATCCAACACTGATGCCCAAACTGTTATTTTTAGCAGTGCTATTTTTAGCAATTTCTTGTTGGCAATTTTCAATAGTTCCTTCCTCAAACCATGGTCCCTGAAGGGAGGAGTGAGGCCAAATCCACCTTCTAACAACTTTTTCATACTTCGTTAGATTCCTAAGCTAGTGTTGAAGCAATGCACAAATGGAAGCAAACTAATCAAATCCACAACTACTTGCAATGAAATGATTCTAAAGACAATTCAACCATTAATCTATAAAATAAAATAAACATAAAAATACGAGAAGGGGAGCCTCTATTGCTAGGGTTCGGCCCTAACCCGAGAGCTTCAGCCCTCTAAGTCAAATCAGTGCTGGATCAAGGAAATGCTCGTTCTCATTATCAAAACAGAAAATTACATAACAATGTCTTCCACAAGTCTTGAACTTGAAAATGCCTAGTGTTTTTATATCCAAAATTCGAATCCTAATGAGGTTTTAGGCCTCCTTATTTATACAACTAAAGTCTCCAATGAATTCCTTAAATCTAGGGAGGCTTGGCTTCTAGATGAACTGGCTCTTTGACTGTCACTAGCTCAGTTTCCTTTTTATCTCCATGACTTGGCTGCTTGTAACTCGGAGCTAGTGTTATTTGATGGAGGAATATTTGAATGAGTAAGGAGTAAATGAGGAGGATCTATCTCCTACAATCTCTCCTCGTTGTCTCATTCGAGTTTCAGCCCTTAATTAGCCAAAATTTTCATGAACTACTCTTCAAAAGCTACAATAAATGCACATTAGTCCACTAGGCATAATATCTCACTTTGACTCGTATCATTAAGAAAAATATAATCAAAATATGTAAGAAATTATGAGAAGAGATGATTTGAATAAGCTAGGAGGTGTATTAAGGTCCATATAGTTACCCAATGATGAGGCTCATCATCACCCCCCTCCTAAAAGTGTTGCGCATCCTCTGAGCAACTCAATCTATATCCATGTCTTTCATTGCTCTAGTGGCCTCCCTAACATCCCATGCTTTTGATGTGGTTTCCTCTTCATGGGCATAGAATCTTGCCTTCCTCTCTATCTCCTCCCACTACTTTCTTTCTTCCTCTTCCTTCCTTCCTTCCAACATTCGTAAGAGAAGTGGTGGACCGAGTCTCAAGAAAATCCAATTGACTTTGAGTCTTTGGAGAGCATGCTTGTACATGGGTGTTCTATTCAGTGCCTCTCTCATTCTCTAATTTTCAAGATCTAGGGAAAAGTGTTCCATCTCCTTTGGAAAGCTTGCATGTTTTCATTCCTTAATAGCCTAAACATGTCCTCAAAGTGTGTGATTTCTTTCTCTTGGGCAGCAAGGTACCTAGGTGCAAGTTGAGGTTCATTTGCAATCAAGCTATGGGTGCTGATGATAGCCACTGGATTTGTTTTCTGAAATATTATCATGAGGGGTTTCGTTTCTTCTCTTGCGATTACTTTCTTCATTTCAACAGTCCTTGCTTCATCATGATTTATCCATGATGCCAAAGCCATCAACTATAAGTCCCCTAGTTTTGAATTTGGATCCCACACATTTAGAGTAGTCAAGGCCAAGTTGTTGAGGTAAAACTCAGACATTTTAGCTCTATCATCCAATGTTCTTTGATCATAGAGATCAATGAATTGTCTGTAGTCTTGGAAGGGCATAGTGCCTCTCTATGCTAAAGTTTTGATTTGGAACTGTAGCCACTATTCCTTAAGATTCAATGCATAGGACTTTGTTGGCATCCTGCACTAGATTTCCACTAAGGATAGACTGGCCATGGATGCCAATTGGCTCTCCTTTTCTTGTAGCTGTACCCTTAACCATGCATTCTCTACTTCCAACTGAGTTTTCATCATTGCCTCTCTATCCCTTAGGCTGCTAAATTCTCTGCCCATCTCCTTTACTTTCTCCTCCATGTGGCCTATATCCTCCACTCCTTTAGATCTGGAAATTTACATCCACCTATGTGTTCTTGCCCTTTTATTCTCAAGCTCAAAGAATAAGGGGATGTCAAATTTCTGTGGAATGACCCTACCCACATCAATGAACCTATAATAAGAGTCAAGGTTGGGTTGAGGACTCGGTTCCCTCAATTCTGGATCCTTCTTATTTATTTCTTGTTGCATGATCCCTTCTTTGTTCAATTTCTGAGTTTCCTGTAGGTTTAGAAGATTTTCCTGTAGGATGGCCTCTGGTTCCTGTAGGTCCTTCTGTGTCTGCTGAAGGAGGCCTTTTCCTTTGGATGAGGTAGATCTAGTGACAGGCCTCCTAACATAAGTGATAGGAGACTTGGCTGAGGCTTGTCCTGATGATCCTACCCCTTGATTTTTCACAAGAGGAGCTATCTTTTCCTGCTGTTTTGGTGAGTCTTCAATGACAATAGGAACTTTGGTGGGTGTTTGAGGTTTCCCTTGCCTGATCTTTGTACATTTTCTTGTCCTAAAGTACATCAGAGTTTGTCTTTGTCTCTTCCCTTTTTGCTTGATAGGGGTACATAGGGCAGTGAGGGCAGCTGCTGCCTCTTTCTCAATGGGATTTGGAGATACCTTGGATGAGTCCTCCCCTTATTTGATTTGCATTATAGACCTCTATTATTTCTTTTCTTTTGTTTCCCCTTTTCCATTCTCCTTCTCACTCTTGTCTTTCTCCTTTTCTTCCTGTTCTTCCTCCTTTGTTTCCTCTTCATCATTCTTTGTTTCTTCTTCATCCCTTTCACTGGAAGTGGGGATTTTGTCATATTCAAGGGCTTTTATGTCTTCCTCTATCTGCATGTCTCTAAAAATTGCCCATGTGATAGGGAGTATTAGGTTTTGGAGGGCATCTTCTATGATAAGTCGAATTAACTCATGATGGGCTAGTTGTTGATGGTTTCCTCCCTAAACCTTAATTCTCATATCTATCATTGATTGAAGAAGAAAGTAGGGTATGCTTAGTCTGTTTTGAGGAGGTGTGTCTGCTCCAAACCTCAGCTCATGGAGAAGCCTAAAATGGTACCCATATGCCACACTGTACCTACCTTCACATGATATATACTTAATGAGGTAGTAGCTAATTTCATTCCAAGGATATGGCAGACTTGCTATATAGACCCAATTTTTGTCTTCCATTGCCTCCTCTCCTTCCAAAAAGAATTTATTCTTTGCAATTTAGTTGTTACCTTTATCTTCCTTTCTCCAAGGCAACCCTAAAGGAAGTGTGTTGATTCAGCCTATGATTTTAGGGGTGAGTTCTACAGAAAGGCCTTTCACCACAACAATGGAATGGGTCATAGTTAGTGGTATCAGGGAGAGAGAAAAGTCTTTGGCCACTTCATCATCATATCCCCTCAATTTTTCAAAGAAAGCCATCCAATTGTGCGTTGTGAATATCTCTTGTACAAGAGGGTGCTGATGAATTCTCACTGTGTTTGTGGGTTCCCTCTTGTCAAATCCCCCTATCATTTTTCTGATGGATGTGAAGGGTTGTATATGTCTGATACCAAATTCTAATGGATGAGGAATTTTGAATGAAAATTTTGTGTATAATTCCCCTAGACTACAATCTTTTCAACAAAATACAAGGATTTTCTATATATACGTTTACTTGGAAAAGGTGGGAAGGTATAGCTTCTACCTCCTTGTCACTTCCTGATGAAGCCAACATTTGGTTTTTCCCTTTAAAAATGCTCACTACTAATCCTGTAGGTGACTGTTCTGTATCCTGTAGGATCTCCTCTAGGATCCTCTAGGTTTTCCTGTAGGATCCTGTAGGTGCTCCTGCGCTGGGAAAAACTTCTCACTGTATTTCCTGTAGACTTCTTCAGGGGTCGAGAGAAATTTTTCTTTGAAGTAGCCTTGAGATTGTGAATGTCTCTATGCATGGGAATCAACATTTTATTTCTTGATATGGATGATTTGAGTGGGATGGTGTGCTGGAAACTAAGGTATAAGTATCCATTTTTTGGACCATTAGTACCATTACCACATCATCATTATCCTTACCTCATAATCAACTCCCACTTCGGCCGTCTGTAACTTAACCACTTTCGACCTCATCTCTCCTCTCTTGTGACTTGACTGCTGCCACATGTGTAATCAACTAACTATATTCTCCACGTTGACTGACCAAAGGTGGCCAAGTTAACTGGCCACCTTTCGCTTATAAAACCAAGTCTTTCATAAATCTACATGTTTGATCATATTATGCTAATGACATAGTTGAAGTGAGAGACATACCTATCGTGAGATGCCTTGAAGCTGCTTTGATGGAGAGTGAAGTCCTTGCTGTGTATTTGTTGCATGTGTTTTCTCTTCTTTCTTTTTTTCTATTGTCCTCCTTTGATGTTTTCCTTTGATGTGCAGGTACTGGATGGTGATGCTGATGATCCTACTACTACTGCTAAGCTTTTGAGGAGTTTCTTTGACCTCTGGATCTCCATGTTGAAGTTGACTGCAACCTGTGATTTTTTGTTTTGTGGGATAGGCTGCTACAGGATTTCCTACAAGATGTCCTGTAGCTGCCTCTCACTCATTTTTTATTTTTTAATCAATCCTTCACTTATGGAGCATGAGGATGGTTGGCATGGGTAGAGAAGGGGTCTAGGGATTGGTGAATGAGAGGTATAACTTTCAGGTGTTGTCTCCTAGTTCTCTATCTTTATCCTTTTTTTTTAAGCTATAATTTTCTTTTGAAACTGACTTTATTGGATGAATGCAAGGGTGATCATGGTGGAGAGAGCCATGGTGATGAGATGGTGAAGTAGACACTTATTTTTTTTACATAAGCAGGTCATCCCCTAGATCTAGGGTTTCCATTCCTACAGGATCATCCTATAGGTTTTCAGGGAATCCTATAGGTTTATAGGGAATCTTGTAGAAATCACAGAACCCTTGTAAATTGAGCTAGATGAGTTAAAAAATGGAGGGAATGATGGAATGATGAAGGATATGGAATGGGGGAATGAAAACATGAACTGTATAGGTCCTTTTGATTCCCTCTTATTACTCTGATCCTCCTCCTTCTAACCTGCAAACAACATTTTAAAAGTTTTATTTTCTCTCTTTTTTTGAAAAAACTAGTCTGCCTCGAAGAGGTTTTCATCCTTTAAAATAGTTTCTTTCCCTGGGCACCTCAAAAGGGGCTTTTACCCAAAGATCATTTCAAATTTTTTTTTTTTTTTTTTTTGACACCATTGGACAACCTCAAGAGGTTTTCAACCCAACAATGGGACTTAGGTGCCTCATGGAGGGTTTCACCCAAGTCTCTTAATTTTTTATTTATTTATATTTTTTTTTCCTTTTTCAACAACTTGATGGGGTGGAAGCTGAGACTTCCTCCACTACCATCACTATTTTACTGATGTCATCAATGAATTATTGCTTCACATGGGCTTCTTGTAGACCTTCAATCTATGCCCATTGGCAAGTAAAGAAATAGCCTCTGCATCAATGGTTCTTATCTGCATTGAACCATTATCATGACATTTCTCTATGACATAAGGCCCTAACCATCTATTCCTTAACTTTGCTTTAAAATATTTGTATATTGAATCATACAACAAAGACCAGTCACCTTCTTGAAATTGTTTGTCCTTTATGTTCTTGTCATGCCAGATGTTCCTTTGAACTTGAGTCACCTCTATGTGCAGTAGGGCCTGCATTCTAAACTCATCTAGCCCATTCAACTTGAGCAATCTCTCTTGTTGTGCACTAGTGAGATCTAGATCTAGTTGTGCTGCCATTCTCAATGTATTGTTCTCAAATTCAATGGACAACAAGGCCTTTTTCCCATAGACCAACTCATAGGCAGTGAATCTAGTGGTGGTTTTCAAGGTGGTATTGTAGGCCCAAGTGGCCTCAACTAATCTATTTGCCTAATATTTTATGCTGCTACTAGTCACTTTGGTCAGAATGCCCTCAAGCGCTTTGTTGGTCACCTCCACTTGCCCATTATTTTGTAGGTGATAAGGAGTGGATGTTCTATGCTTCATCTTATGTCGGCTTAACAAATTTTCAATCATGTGAGATGTAAACTAGCTGCCTTGATTAGTGACAAGTTCTCAGGGGAACCCAAACTTATAAAATACTTTTTCCCTTCAAAACTCAACCACTTTCTCCTCTATTGCTACCTTGGTTGCCTTGATTTAAGCCCTCTTGGTCAAATAGTCAATGCACACAATGATGTACTGCTTTTTCCTGGATGGAGGATCAATAGGTCTAATGAAATCCATGCCCCACTTGTCAAATGGCTCGAAAGTCGCTTGAGGTTACAAAAACATTTCATCCCTTGGAGTATGCTTTCCCATACTTTGGCACCAATCACATTGACTAGTATACCTTTTGACATCCTGATGAAGAGTGGGCCAATAATACCTAGCTTGTAGCACCTTGAAGGTTGTCCTCTTGGCTGCAAAGTGACCTCCACAAGGCCCATCATGACACATCAGAAGGATGTCATAGACTTCCTCCTCCCTGACACATCTTCTCAGAATTTGATCCAAGCCTAGTTTGAAGAGGTTTCTCCCAATCCAAGTGAATGGGGTGCTCTTCCTCACAACCTTGATTTTCTCTTTCGAGGATAAATTCAGTGGGAACTATGCAGACACCAAGTAGTTTTCTATGTCAGCAAACCATGGATAGAAGACTGAAATGGAAAATAAGTGTTGATCCGGTAACTGATCATCAACCGTTTCTTCCTCCCTTGCAGGAAAAGTTAATCTAGATAAAAAAATCTGCAACAACATTCTCCTTGTGAGCCTTATCAATAATGGTTAGATCAAACTGTTGTGATAAAAGTAACCATCTAATAATTTGGGCATTCACATTAGGTTTATTCATCAAATATTTAATTGTAGCATGGTCAATATGTACAAATGTTTGGTAACCTGTAATGTAATGCCTAAATTTGTTCAGTGAATGCACAACAACTAGGAGCTCCTTCTCAGTCACTGTGTAGTTTAGTTCGGCCTTTGACATATTCTTACTGATGATGTAAATGGCATAAGGTAAATTGTCATCTATCTAGCCTAGAGCTGCTCCTATGGCTTTGTGAGAGGCATCAACATGTATTTGGAAAGTAAGGGCCCAATTTGGGCCTCGGAGAATAGGTGCAGTGGTCAACTTGTCCTTCAGGGTGTCCAGGGCCTCTTGACAACATTTTGACCATAAAAATTTAGATTCTTCGGCCAATAACCCAAATAAAGGAGAAGCTAACTCGCTGAAGTATTTTATAAACCTCCGATAGTATCCAGCTAAACCTAGAAAATTCCTGACATCTTTCTATTTTTGCGGAGGTGGAACCCTTTCAATGATGGATGTTTTATTTGGGTCCACCTGCGGTCCTTTCTAGGATATTGAATGACCTAGAACAGTCCCTGCAGTCATCAAGAACTCACATTTTTTGGGACTAAGGGGAAGGTTCATTTCAATGCATTTGTTCAACACCTTACCTTAGTTGGACAAATCCTACTCGAAATCACACCCATAGGGTGTAAAATCATCCATATAAATTTCTATTGCATCATGGACTAGCTCAACAAACATACTCAGGACTACTCTCTAGAAAGTGGCAGGGGCATTACATAAGCCAAAAGGAAGGACCGTATAGGCGAAAGTACCCCAAATAATATTGAAGGTGGTTTTATCTTGGTCTTCAGGGCTGATCTGGATTTGATTGTACTTGGTGAACCTATCTAGGAAAGAAAAGAACTTTTTCCCTACCAGGTTGTCTAGCACTTGGTCAATGAAAGGTAGAGGGAAATGATCCTTATTTGTTACTTTGTTTAACTCTCTGTAGTCGAAAAAAAATCCTCCCCTTCCCCTTTTTCTTTGGAACCAACACCAAAGGAGAGACCCACTCACTATCCGAGATAGGGTAAATGAATCCTGCATCTAGCAGCTTTTGCAGTTCTTATTTGAGTATATCCTTGAGAGCTGGATTCATTCTCCTTTGGGGTTGTCGGACTAGTTTCCAACCTTCTTTTATATAAATGTGATGAGTAGACACCAAAGGGTGCACTCCCTTCATTTCCATGATCTCCAAGCAAAGGCATCCAAATGTTCCTTTAGCATGTTGCACAACTATTCTTCTTGGTGTATAGAAAGAGATGGGTTGATTTTTAAAGTTCTCTCAAGGCCGAATGCTATGGTTTTGACACAGGTAGGGTTTGAATCAGCTAAGCATAGATCAATCTGATGGTTATTCTAGTTTTCCTTTACTACTTCCTCTAAGGAGAAGGTGTTTGGAGTTGGAATTTAGAGTACGTGTTCAATCAAATCATCTTCATCTAGTTGTCCTCCTCCCATGGTTGTTTCTAAGGTATAGAGTTATGTTGAGTAGAATTCATCTTCTTCCTCCTCTTCAAGCCATAAAGGTAAGTCATTTTCTAGAGATGGATGAGAAGGAGGGTACAAGACTAACTACTTGGACATATGCCCATTTTTGATAGTCATATTTCCAGCCCTTCACCTGATGTAGGCATTGGCAGTGGCTAACCAAGGCCTCCCAAGGATGAGAGGATAACCAGTAAGCTTGGCCTTAGGCTGGAGCACTACAAAGTCTGTAGGGTACTCCCAAGAGTCAATGGAGACCATAACGTCCTCAACAATCCCCTCAGGGGTCATTGTGGACCGGTTTGCAAGTTGCAATACTATTGTGGTCTTCCTTAATGATCCTTGGAGATTGAGCTTGAGCATGGTGTCCTTAGTCATTACATTAATGGTAGCCCCAAGATCAATCAAAGTATGTGGGACAATGGTGCCATTGATGTGAAAATCTACTACAGGGCTTCTAGGGTCCAAATACTTTGGCCAAATTTCTTGCCCCAGCATTAAGTCGGACAGTTGTCCAATGACACTATTGGTAGGGGTGTCTCTTTTTCACCTCCATGGATGTTTGAAGCACTTCTCCTTAATCAAATTGTTGTAAATAGGTACATCCTTTATTGATTGGAGAAGTGGAATTTTGACACATAGATTTTTTAATTCACCCAGAAGTTCATTCTCTTTCGGGGTAGGCTAGACTAGTTGAGTTAATCTCTTAGGAGATGGTGGTGGATTTATTTTGGGCATGATTTCCTCTCTTTCCTCCTCACTCTCCCTAGGTGGAGGTGGAGGTGGAGGTTGGTTGTCCAGGAGTACTCTCCCAGATCTCAGGTTTATTTCCCAAATCTCCATAGCAAAAGTAAGATAGGATGTCTATCCATTGTACATTGTTGTGCCTGTCTGTTCTTTGTGTTTGGATGTGGTTGGCAGGAATTTGAGGTTGTTTAGGTGGAGCAGGGTGTAAAATATGTGGTTGCATACGTGGTGAAGGAAATAAAGCTGGAGAATTATTGTATGGCGACCTCCACCCCCAAGGCGGTGCATTCCACTGAGGCTGTGGTGGAGCATATGGCCGAAATGACTGGCTAGTAAACTGGGAATGGTACTGAGGTGAAAAAGACCAAGGAGGAGGTGTAGACTAGGAGGGATGTTTTAGGGGGCCCCCAAGAGGGAATTGATGTGGTCTAGTTAGGGTTGTAATATGCATGGGATGACCCTTGCATGCCCTGCTGGTATGGCTGAGGCCCATGAGGTCTCCTTTGATTTATGTAGCAGAGCTATTCAGTCACCCCTTCAATTCCTTGATACATAGCTTTTATTCCAAGTAGAAAAGGGCACTTCTCTGTGGAGTGGTTTTCTTCATAGACCAAGCAAACTTTAAATAGATTCAATGGACATTCATTCTTAGGGTGCCTCCTTGTGCATCTAGGGAAAAAAATGGTTAAGGCTCTCTCAGTTTCCTCCTGCTTTCTCTTGATGTTCATAGTGTCCATCTGTAGGGAAAGGGTTTGCAATATTCCACTCTTGAAATCTTCCAACATATTTCCAATTTTACCTTTGATGGATGTATTGAAAGAGGATGGACTGGCCATTGGTTGACTACCCCTACCCTTTTTCCTAACTTCCCTAGAATGGTTCCTAAAGGAAATCTTGATATCTTCGTAGGGTAGCTGGTAGATGTCCCCTCCTGTTGGCAGGTTTAGGGTATCCAGAAGATCTTCCCTTACCCCTCTGAGCAGGACTAGCTTTAGTGACTCAGGATCAAGTGTGCACCTAGCCCTTCTGTAGCTAAGCCAAAATCTTTCTTCATAATCCTCTAGGTATTCGTCATGCCCTAAGGTCATCCTAAAAATTTCCTCTTTAGTGTCTTTGGACCTACAATAGTCTCAATACTTGTTTTTGAAGGCTTGCTGCATCTGAGCCCATGTTGTGATTCTCACCGCAAGTAAACACATTAACCAATGCAAAGTTGCATCCTTGAGAATGCATGGGAATAGTTTCAACTTATTCCCATTATTGGTCTAGTTAGGGTTGGAATATGCATGGGATGACCCTTGTATGCCCTGCTGGTATGGCTGAGGCCCATGAGGTCTCCTTTGATTTATGTAGCAGAGCTATTCAATCACCCCTTTAGTTCCTTGATACATAGCTTTTATTCCAAGTAGAAAAGGGCACTTCTCTGTGGAGTGGTTTTCTTCATAGACCGAGCAAACTTCAATTAGATTCAATGGACATTCATTCCTAGGGTGCCTCCTTGTGCATCTAGGGCAGAAAATGGTTAAGGCTCTCTCTGCTTCCTCTTGCTTTCTCTTGATGTGCATAGTGTCCATCTGCAGGGAAAGGGTTTGCAACATTCCACTCTTGAAATCTTCCAACATATTTCCAATTTTACCTTTGATGGATGTATTGGAAGAGGATGGACTGGCCATTGGTTGACTACCCCTACCCTTTTTCCTAGCTTCCCTAGAATGGTTCCTAAAGGAAATCTTGATATCTTCATAGGGTAGTTGGTAGATTTCCCCTCCTGTTGGTAGGTTTAGGGTATCTAGAAGATCTTCCCTTACCCCTCTGAGCAGGACTAGCTTTAGTGACTCAGGATCAAGTGTGCACCTAGCCCTTCTGTAGCTAAGCCAAAATCTTTCTTCATAATCCTCTAGGTATTCGTCATGCCCTAAGGTCATCCTAAAAATTTCCTCTTTAGTGTCTTTGGACCTACAGTAGTCTCAATACTTGTTTTTGAAGGCTTGCTGCATCTGAGCCTAGGTTGTGATTCTATCCCTAGGTAAACACATTAACCAATGCAAAGTTGCATCCTTGAGAATGGATGGGAATAGTTTCAACTTATTCTCATTATTGGTGTAATCATAAGTTCTGCATATGATAGAAAACTCAAACAAGAAAGTGTCTAGATCTTCTGAGGTTAGGCCATGGAAATGAGGAAGAGCAGAGGGGCTTATATTTTTCTTCTTGGTATCCCCATTAGTTTCTCTAACGGGAAAGGCACACTCAATTCTTTCTTTATCTCCTCTATCCTTTATATTTTCAACCATTAGGTCAGTTGGAATGCTTTCTCCTTATTCTTCTCCCATTGTAAGCTCTTCAAATATCTCAGGTTGTTCACCTAAGGGGTCCTCTAATTTACAGCCATCAAAGAAGAGGGAAGATTGGCTATTTGAAGCGGTCGGGGTATTTGGTATAAATTTTCCTAAGTTATCCCTATTCCTACGAGGCATGAAAGAAGTGTTTTTCTTTTCTTTTCTTTTCTTTTTCAAACATTGAGAATAAGCTACAGAATTTAAATCACAAATTGAATGGAAACTAACTGACTGGATGAAAGCTAACTTCTTGAATGAAATCTCACTTGCAGAATGGAAAAGAAAGCAAACTAAATTACATTTGCAAAAATGAAGCTAATAGCAAAATGTCAGAGATAAGAAATGGAAGAAAGAAAGCAGAAATCACATATTACTCAGACACCTCCCCAGAAATGGCACCAAAAAGTGATAAGCATCAGTGTTGCAGCAAGAATGTTGCAACTCCTGGGGCTACCAACTTTACTTTATCAAACTGGGGTTCGTACAAACTTGGAGGCGACATTGTTGTTTACACAATTAAATGTGATGGGTCTACTCTTTGTCATTACCAAGATGGCGATAGACCAATAAGGTTTTTCAAACCAAACCTCTATTGATTCAGAAGAAGCTTGACCAATGAGGAAAAAGAGAAATCTACACTAAAAGAAATCTTGTCTACTACAGTAAGGAAAAAGACTGAAATCAAATGCTTAAACACACCATTCATTTAATCTAACTACTAAGAGGATTTGCTTCAAGAGAATGCTAAATTATCATATATGTAATCCTATTGTACTAGGCATGCAATTTGAAACATAAAACATTCTACTATTGTGCATGTAAATGAACAAAATAACTCTTTTTTCCTTTTTGTCTTTTTTGTGTGAAAGTGTGAAAGATAACTTCTTCTGGTGATGTAGTAGGTGGATTAGGGATGATGGTGGATGGTCAGATGGCTTGTGAGGCAAGTTGGGGTCATTCTCTAGCTTCCTAGGTGCTTGTTACATAATTCGGCCTCAAAACAAGCCACTACAGGTCAACCTATAGGATGTCCTAATGCGTCCTACAGGATGTCGTGTATTCCTACAGGATCCCCTGTATTCCTACAAGATACAACCAAGAGCAAGAGGAGGGATTTGGAAGGTGATGTAAGGATTAGGGAAGGTGGATGGTGGATGAAATGAGGCAAGGTAGTGCCTAGGACTCCTTCAAAGCTCGAAACCAGAGTTGTGAGATGGGTGGATTTTCTCAACAAGCTTGGAGAAGTATTCTTATGGAATGATGAATTTGGTGAGGGATCCAGTGAAAGAAAGTGCTAACCATGGAAAGATGAGGTTAGGATGGGGTTGTTGATTAGGAAATCTTTATATACTACTAAAACTCCTGCACTGCATCAATCATTCATATTTATCCTTAAATAATTTAAACAAGAAGCTTTTCAATTAACTAAGGAAAACATAATTTCATGAGCTAGCTACCTATTTCATGCATGGGAAAACTTGCAGAATAATATGAAACCTTGATGCGATCTAATGTAAGACTGAAGATATCAGAAATGAAAATTACATCATATTCTTGAAAACTAGTAAAATGCTAACCTAAGTAACAGGAAACCCTAAATTCCATGCGAAATCATAATTCTGTCTTTTTGGGGTTGCATGGGAGTTATTTCCTCGAACCATGGTCCCTGAAGGGAGGAGTGAGGCCAGATACACCTACTAACATCTTTTTGATATTTCATTATATTCCTAAGCTAGTGTTGAAGCAATGCACAAATGGAAGAAAACTAATCAAATCCACAACTACTTGCATTGAAATGATGCTAAAGACAATTCAACCATTAATCTATAAAATAAACTAAACATACAAATACAAGAAGAGAAGCCTTTGCTGCTAGGGTTTGGCCCTAACCCAAGAGCTTCATTCCTCTGAGTCAGCTCAGTGTTGGACCAAAGAAATGCTCATTCTCATTATGAAAACAGAAAATTACATAACAATGTCTTCAACAAGTCTTGAACTCTAAAATGCCTAGTGTTTTTACATCCAAAATTCGAATCCTAGTGAGGCTCTAGGCCTCCTTATTTATACAATTGAAGTATCCAACGACTTCCTTAACTATAGGGAGGCTCAGCTCCCAAACTCGACATGAACTGGCTCTTTGACTGTCACTGGGTCAACTGCCTTTTGATCTACATGACTTGGCTACTTGTAACACCGAGCTAGTGTGATTTTATGGAGGAATATTCAAATGAGTGAGGAGTAAATGATGAGGGTCTATCCCCTATAATCTCCCCTCCTTGTCTCATTCAAGTTTTAGCCCTTAATTAGCCAAAATTTCCATGAATTGCCCTCAAAAATTTGCAATCAATGCACATTAGTCCGCTAGGCATAATATCTCACTTTGACTCATCTCATTAAGCAAAATATAATCAAAATATGTAAGAAATTTTGAGAAGTGTTGATTTGAATAAGCTAGGAGGTGTATTAAGGTCCATATAGTTACCCAATGATGAGGCTCATCATCAGCCCCCTACTGAAAGTTTTGCTCATCCTATGAGAAACTCAATCTATATCCATGTCTTTCATTGCTCTAGTGGCCTCCCTAACATCCCATGCTTCTTTTGTAGTTTCCTCTTCCTATGCATAGAATCTTTCCTTCCTCTTTATCTCCTCCCACTGCTTTCTTTCTTCCTCTTCCTTCCTTCCTTCCAACATTCCTAAGAGAAGTGGTGGACTGAGTCTCAAGCCAATCCAATTGACTTTGAGTCTCAAGCTGGAGGGAAATGTGTTCCATCTCCTTTGGCAATCTTCCATGCTATCATTCCCTAATAGCTTGAGCATGTCCTCAAAGTGTGTGATTTCTTGTTCTTGGGAAACAAGGTACTTAGGTGCAAGTTGAGGGTCATTTGCAATCAAGTTATGGGTGTTGATGACAGCCATTGGATTTTATTGCTCAACTCTTATCATGAGGGGTTCTGTTTCTTCTCTTGCAATTAATTTCTTCATTTTTGTAGCCCTTAGTTCCTCATGATTCATCCATGATGCCAAAGCCATCCACTGTAAGTCCCCTAGTTTTGAATTTGGATCCCACACATTCAGATTAGTCAAGGCCAAGTTGTGGAGGTAAAACTCATACATTTTAGCTCTACCTTCCAATGATCTTTGATCATAGAGATCAATGAATTGTTTGTAGTCTTGGAAGGGCATAATGCCTCTCTGTTCTAAAGTTTTGATTTGGAACTATAGCCATTGTTCCTTAAGATACAATGCATAGGACTTTGCTGCCATCTTGCACTAGATTTCCTCTAAGGATAGATTGGGCATGTATGCCAATTGACTCTCTTTTCCTTGTAGCTATCCCCTTAATCATGCATTCCTACTTCCAACCAAGCTTTCATCATTCCCTCTCTGTCACTTAGGCTGCTCAGTTCTCTGCACATCTTCTTTACCTTCTCCTCCATGTGGCTTATATCCTCCACTCCTTTGGATTGGGAAATTTGCATCCATGTAGGTGTTCTTGCCCTTTATTTCTAAGGCTAAAAGAATAAGAGGATGTCAAATTCCTGTGGAATGACCCTACCACCTTCAATGAACTTGTAGTAAGAGTCAAGGTTGGGTTGAGGACTAGGTTACCTCAGTTCTGGATCCTCCTTCTTTGTTTCTTGCTGCATGATCCCTTTTTTCTCCAATTTCTGAGTTTTCTGTAGGTTTAGAAGAGTTTCTTGTAGGATGGCCTCTACTTCTTGTAGGTTCTTCTATGTCTCCTGTTAGAGGCATTTTCCTTTTGATGAGGAAGATCTGGTGACAGGCCTCCTAACATAAGTGATAGGAGACTTGGGGGAGGCTTGCCCTGATGATCCTGCCCCTTGATTTTTCACAAGAGGAGCTATTGTTTCCTATTGTTTTAGTGAGTATTCAATGGAAATAGGAACTTTGGTGGGTGTTTGAGGTTTTCCTTGCCTGATAATTGTAATTTTTCTTGTCCTAAAGTACAATGGAGTTTGTCTTTGTCTCTTCCATTGTTTCTTGATAAGGGTACTTAGGGTGGTGAGGGCAGCTACTACCTCTTTCTCAGTGGGTTCTAGAGATACACTTGGTGAGTCCTCCCCTTATTTGATTTGCATTGTAGACCTCTGTTCTTTCTTGTCTTTGTATCCCCTTTTCCATTCTCCTTATCACTCTTTTCTTTCTCCTCATATTCTCCCTCAAGTTCCTCACTCTGTTCTTCAGTTTCTTCCTTTGCATCTTCTTCTCTCTCTTCACCACTTTCCTTCTTCTTTTATTCCTCTTCTTCCTCCTTTTTTTCCTCTTATTCCTTCTCTGTTTCTTCTTCATCCCTCTCTATTTCTTCTTCATCCCTTTCACTAGGAGTGGGGCTTTTGTCATATTCAAGGGATTTTATGTCTTCCTCTATCTGCATGTCTCTGAAAGTTGCCCATGTGATAGGGAGTCTTAGGTTTTGGAGGGAATCTTCTATGATAAGTCTAATTAACCCATGATGGGCTAGCTATTGATGGTTTCCTCCTTGCACCTTAATGCTCATATCTATCGATGATTGAAGAAGAAAGTAGGGTATGCTTGGTCTATTTTGAGGAGTGTGTCTGCACCAAACCTCAGCTCTTGGAGGTACCCATATACCACACTGTACCTACCTTCACATGATATATACTTAATGAGGTGGCAGCTAATTTCATTACAAAGATATGGAAGGCTTACTCTCTTGACCCCATTTTTGTCTTCCATTGCCTCCTCTCCTTCCAAAAAGAATTTATTCTTTGCAATCTAGTTGTTACCCTTATCTTAATTTCTCCAAGGCAACCCTAAAGAAAGTGTGGTGATTTTGCCTATGATTTAAGGGGTGAGTTCTACAGAGAGGCCTTTCACCACAACAATGGCATGAGTTTTAGTCAGTGGGATAAGGGAGTGAGCAAAGTCTCTTGCCAATTCATCGTCATATCCCCTTAATTTTTCAAGGAAACCCATTCAATTGTGCCTTGTGAATATCTCTAGTATAGAAGGGTGCTAAGGAATTCTCACTGTGTTTGTGGGTTCCCTCTTGTTAAATCCCATTATCATTTTTCTGATGGATGTGGAGGGACGTATATGTCTGATAACAAATTCCAATGGATGAGGAATTTTAAATGAAAATTATGTGTAGAATTCCCCTAGACTGTAATCTTTTCAACAAAATAGAAGGCTTTTCTATATATTTTTAACTAGGAAAGGTTGGAAGGTATAGTTCCTCCCTCCTTATCACTTCCTGATGAAGCCAACCTTTGGTTTTTACCTTTAAAAATTCTCACTTCCAATCATGTAGGTGACTCTTCTGTATCCTATAGGATCCTGTAGGTGCTCTTGTGCTGGAAAAAACTACTCACTGTCTTTCATGTAGATTGCTTCAAGGGCCGAGAGCAACATTTCTTTGTTGTAGCCTTGATATTGCGAATGCCTCTATGCATGGGAATCAACATTTTGTTTCCTCATATGGGTGATTTGAGTAGGATGGTGTGCTAGCAACCAAGGTATGAGTATCCATTTTTGGACCGTTGGTCCCACTACCACATCCTCATTCTCCTTACCTCGTAATGAACTCCCACTTTGAGCATCCATAACTAAACCACTTTCGACCTCATCTCCCCTTTCTCCTAACTTGACTATTGCCATGTGTGTAATGAACTAAATGTATTCTCCTTGTTGATTGACCGAAGGTTTCCAAGTTAACTCGCCACCTTTTCGTTATAAAACTAAATCTTTCACAAATCTACATGTTTGATCATATTATGCTAACGAGAGAGTTGAAGTGAGAAACATACCTGTGGTGAGATGCCTTGATGCTACTTTGTTGGAGAGTGAAGTCCTTGTTGTGTATTTGTTGCATGTGTTTTTCTCTTCTTTTTTTTTTATCGTCCTCCTTTGATGTTTTTCTTTGATGTGAAGGTACTAGATGGTGATGCTGATGATCCTGCTACTGCTACTAAGCTTTGGAGGAGCTTCCTTGACCTTTGGATCTCCATGCTGAAGTTGACTGCAGCCTGTGATTTTTTTGTTTGGTGGGATAGGCTACTACAGGATCTCCTACAAGATGTCCTGTAGCTGGCTCTCCCTCATTTTTTTTTTACTCAATCCTTCACTTCTAGAGCATGAGGATGGTTGGCATGGGTAGAGAAGGGGTCTAGGGATTGGTGAATGAGAGGTATAGATTTCAGGTGTTGTCTCCTTGTTCTCTATCTTTGTCCTCTTTTATTTGTTTTTTTGTTTCTTGTGAAAAGTGTAATTTTTTTTTTTGAAACTGAGTTTATTGGATGAATGCAGGGGTGATCATGGTGGAGAGAGACATGGTGATGAGATGGTGAAGTAGACACTTATTTTCTTGACATAAGAAAGTCATCCCTTGCTATAGGGTTACTTTGCTTGGGATTCCAAAGGCACCGTAATTCCTAGACGATCACCCTATAGGTTTTCAGGGAATCCTATAGGTCTACAAGAAATCCTGTAGAAAACACAGAACCCTTACAAACTCAACTAGATGAGTTAAAAAATGGAGGGAATGATGGAATGATGAAGGATATGGAATGGAGGAATGAAAACATGAATTGGATAAGTCCTTTTGATCCCCTCTTATTGCTCTGATCCTCCTCCTGCTGACCTGCAAACAACATTTTTAAAGTTTTCTTTTCTCTCTCTTTTTCGTTTTTTATCTCTTTTTTGTTTTTCTTCTGCTTTTTTGAAAATAACTAGTCTGCCTCCAAGAGGTTTTAATCCTAGCTGCTTGCCCTAGGTACCTCAAAAGGGGTTTTCACCTAAATATCTTTTCAAAATTTTTTTTTGACACCATTGGGCTACCACAAGAGGTTTTCAACCTAACAGTGGGACACAGGTGCCTCATGCAGGTTTTCACTTGAGTTTCCTTTTTTTTTTTCTCTTTTTATTGATTTATTTATTCATTTTTTATTTTTATTTTTTTTAGTTACTTGATGGGGTGGAAGCCGAGACTTGCTCCACTACGATCACTATCTTATTGATGCCATCAATGAATTATTGCTTTGAAAAGGGCTTCTTGTAGACCTTCAATACGTGCCCATTGGCAAGTAAAGGAATAACCTCTACATCAATGGTTCTTATCTACACTAAACCATTATCATGACATTTCTCTATGGCATAAGGCCCTAACCATCTAGTCCTTAAATTTCCTTTAAAAGCTTTGTATCTCGAATCATACAACAAAGCCCAATCACCTTCCTGAAATTATTTGTCCTTTATGTTCTTGTCATGACAGATCTTCCTTTGAACTTGAGTCACCTCTATGTGCAGGAGGGCCTGCATTATAATTTCATCTAACCGATTCAGTTGGAGCAATCTCTCTTGTTGTGCACTGGTGATATCTAGATCTAGATGTGCTCCCATTCTCAATGTATTGTACTCAAATTCAATGGAAAACAAGGCCTTTTTCCCATAGACCAACTCATAGGGAGTGAATCCAGTGGTGGTCTTCCAAGCGATATTGTAGGTCCAGGTGGCCTCAACTAATCTATCTGCCCAATCATTTCTTCTATTTCTAATTATTTTGGTTCGAATGCCCTCCAACGCTCTGTTGGTCACCTCCACTTACCCATTAGCTTGTGGGTGGTAAGGATTGGATGTTCTATGCTTGATCTTGTGCTAGTTTAACAAAATTTCTATCATGTGAGATGTAACCTGGCTTCCTTGATTAGTTACTAGTTCTCTAGGGAACCCAAACTTATAAAATACATTTTCCTTTAAGAACTCAACCACTTTCTCCTCTGTTGCTACCTTGATTGCCTTGGTTTCAACTCACTTGCTCAAATAGTCAGTGCACACAATGATGTACTATTTTTGCCTAGGTGGAGGATCAATAGGTACAATGAAATCCATGCCCCACTTGTCAAATGGATCGAAAGTCACTTGAGGTTGCAGAGGCATTTCATCCCTTGCAGTAGGCTTTCCCATCTTTTGGCATTGATCACACTGACTAGTATACCTTCTCACATCCTGATGAAGAGTGGGCCAATAATACCTTTCTTGTAGCACCTTGAATTCTATCCTCTTGGCTGCAAAGTGACCTCCACAAGGCCCATCATGACAGGTTAGAAGGATGTCAAAGACTTCCTCCTCCTTGACACATCTTCTGAGAATTTGATCTGGGCCTAGCTTGAAGAGGTTGCCCCCAATCCAAGTGAATGGGGAACTCATCCTCACAATGTTGCTTTTCTCTTTCGAGGATAAATTTGGTGGGAACTGTGAAGAAACCAGGTAGTTTTCTCTGGCATCAAACCATGCAAAGAGAACTGAAATGGTGAAGAAGTGTTCATCTGGATAAAAAATCTGCAACAACATTCTCCTTGTCATGCTTATCAAAAATGGTTAGATCAAACTATTGTAATAAAAGTAACCATCTAATAATCTGGGAATTCACATCAAGTTTATTCATTAAGTATTTAATTGCAACATGGTTAGTAAGTACAAATGTTTGGTAACCTGTAATGTAATGCCTAAATTTGTTCAATGAATGCACAAAAACTAGGAGCTACTTTTCACTCACTGTGTAGTTTAGTTCGTCTTTTGAAAAATTCTTACTGATGAAGTAAATGGCATAAGGTAACTTGAGAGGCATCATCATGTATATGGAAAGGAATGGCCCAATTTGGGCCTCATAGAATAGCTGCAGTGGTCAACTTGTCCAGGGAATCTTGACAGCTTTTTGACAATAAAAATGCAGAGTCTTTGGCCAATAACCCAAATAGAAGATAAGCTAACTTGCTGAAGCCTTTTATAAACCTCTGATAGTATCCAGCTAAACCTAGAAGACTCCTCACATCTCTCTGTTTTTGTGGAGGTGAGATGATTTGGATGATAGCTATTTTATTTGGGTCCACTTGTAGTCCTTTATTGGATATTGAATGACCTAGAACAGTCCTTGCAGTCATCAAGAACTCACATTTTTCGGGACTAAGGGACAGGCTTATTTCAATGCATTTGTTCAGGACCTTACCTAAGTTGGATAGAGCCTCCTGGGAATCACACCCATAGGGTGTAAAATCATCCATATAAATTTCTACTACACCATGAACTAGCTCGGTAAAGATACTAATGACTGCTCTCTAGAAAGTGGTCGGGGCATTGCATAGGCCAAAGGGAAGGACCCTATAGGAAAAATTACCCCAAGGACAAGTGAATTTGGTTTTATGTTGGTTTTCAGGGCTGATCTGGATTTAATTGTACCCGCTAAACCCATCTAGGAAAGAAAAAAAAATTTCCCCTGCCAGGGCATCTAGCACTTGGACAATGAAAGGTAGAGGGAAATTGTCCTTATTTGTTGCTTTGTTTAACTCTCTGTAATTGAAAAAAATCCTCCTCTTCCCATTCTTCTTTGGAACCAACACCAAAGGAGAGACCCACTCATTCTCTGAGATAGGGTAAAAGAATCCTGCATCTGGCAACTTTTGCAGTTCTTCTTTGACTATATCCTTGAGAGATGGATTCATTCTCCTTTCGAGTTATCAGACTGGTTTGCAACCTTATTTGATATAAATGTGTCGAGTACACACCAAGCGCTGAACTCCCTTAATTTCCTTGTAAATCCAAGCAAAGGCATCCAGATGTTCCTTTAGCATGTTGCACAACTGTTCTTCTTGGTGTACAGAAAGAGATGGGTCAATTTTCAAAGTTCTCTCAAGGTTGAATTCTATGGTTTTGACACGGGTAGGGTTTGAATCAGCTAAGCATAGATCAATCTGATGGTTATTTTGGGTTTCCTTTACTACTTCCTCTAAGGACAAGGTGCTGGGAGTTGGACTTTGGAGTATGTGTTCAATCAAATCATCTTCATCCAATTATCCTCCTCCCATGGTTGTTTCTAAGGTATATAGGTAGGCTGAGTAGAATTCATCTTCTTCCTCCTCTTCCAACCATAAAGGTAAGTCATGTTCTAGAGATGGCTGAGTAGGAGGGTACAATACTAACTACTTGGATATATGCCCATTTTTCATAGTCATATTTCCTGCCCTACAACTGATGTAGGCATCGACAGTGGTTAACCAGGGCCTCTCAAGGATGAGAGGATAACCATTAAGCTTGGCCTTAGGTTGGAGAACTAGGAACTCTGTAGGGTACTCCCAAGAGTTAATGGAGACCATCACATCCTCAATAATCCCTTCAGGGGTCACTGTGGAATGGTCTGCAAGTTGCAAGATTGTTGTGATCTTTCTCAATGAGCCCTGGAGATTGAGCTTAAGCATGGTGTCCTTAGTCATTATATTAATGGTAGCCCCAAGATCAATCAAAGTGTGTGGGAAAATAGTGTCATTGATGTGCACATCTACTTCAGGGCTTCCAGTGTCCAAATACTTTGGGAAAATTACCTTCCCCACATTAATTTGGACAACTATTCAATGACATTAATGGTAGGGGTGTCTCTTTTTCACTTCCCTGGATGTTTGAAGAACTTCTCCTTAATCAACTTGTTGTAAATAGGTACATTCTTTATGGCTTGGAGAAGTGGAATTTTGACACAAATTTTTCAATTCACCTAGAAGTTTATTCTCTTCTGGGATAGGTTCTATTGGCTTGATGGGCCCTGACCTAGGTTCAATGTTAAGCAGCCAAGAAAAACCCTACACTTTTCACTCTCATAGACCCATGCATAAAACATAACAATACTCAATTGAACTGAACTGCCATAGACTCTTCTAAGTCTCCCTTTTTATACAATCCCATGGTCTGTGAACCATGGGTAGATCTCTAAAGTCGACATGACTTATGCAAAAGAAGGGCGGAAAAACTTTAGTAACTCTTTACATATTTTCTCTCTACAACCACAAAAATTGGGGACTTTACATTCTTTACACAAAACTTGGGCCTTTATCCCCAAAAATTTGGCTTTTAACCCCAAAATTGACCCTAGGGGACCCGTTCCTAATAGGCCCCCAACAAAAATCTAGTGACTTGCCCTCGAATCACTCTGCTAATGTGGAGATCCTGTCATCAAGACCTCCCAGATCCACTTGTATCACTGCGACTTCGGTAGTGCACTGTGTTGCTACTTGCTTCATCTGCTCGACAAGTTGCTCTGTTGCTGGCCCTCCACCATCTACCTGTACCTTTTGTTGCATTTCCTATAGACTAGCTAATTTTCCTTCAATGGTGGCCGTGAGCACAAATTCTTCGTCTAGTCAAGGTTTCAATCGGGCCTTCAATAATGCTTCCTTGTGCTATGCGGCATCCAACTACTCTTTCAGTGCCTTTTCTTCCTACAACTTTGCTAGCCTTTGGGTAATGACAATGGTGCACGTTGTCACTTTTGGCATATCGCTGCTTCAGCTCTCGCACCTCTGTTTCCAGCCTCTGCACATTGGTAGCCTCATGTAAGCTGGTGACTACTTCGAGCGATTGCTCGAAGAGCACAGTGAAATCCTTTATTGCACTATCTATGGCTGCAATGATGTGCTTAACAGTTTCCTTGCGTTGCTCTTTGACTTTTGGCAAAGTCAAAGGCTGGGCCTTCAACTCAAGTTTTGCAATCTTAAGGTTTAATTCAAACTAAACCTTTTCCAACTCTGTTCTCGCGTTGCGCACTCCGACCACGAGCTTCCAAGTTCGCACATCCACTGGCTCATCTTCGGGAATTCCCAGTTCTGGGATAGACCTGCATGCCTCAACCACTACCTTGGCCATGTGCTCATTCTTATCCATGATGGCATTAAAGAGATCAATAGCAGAGTTCTTCTATGAAACCATCTAAGCATTTTTCACCCTCTGCTCGCTGATAACATGTATCGCATGCTATTCACGGGCCCAAATTTCTGCGATCATATCATCTTGCAGGCTTTAGTTGGAAGTGCTGCTAGATTGAGTCCAACCCCATTGAGGATGCTGACAGTGGCCTTGTCATATTCTGCTTCTATAGTCAGCGCTCCATTTAGAGGCACTATTGCCAGGGGATCCAGTGTTTGCATCATCCCTGCTACTTCCAAGGTACCACACACCTGACTAGTTGATGCTACACTACTTTTTCCCATACCAGTCTATACCTATGATGCTTGGGTTTGTAGCTTGTGCAGACTTGTTTGAATGGCACTGAAGGCCCGTTTCTGCTACTGCTCAAACTGTTGCAGTAGTTCCATTGTTACATCCCTCACTGCATCACCAATTTTGTTCAAATAAGCTTCAGTCAAGGTGATTGGGTCAAGGGAAGTCTTGTTGGCCTTGGACTTCTTCTGCTACCCTACTTTCTCTTGTTCCCTGATGCGCTTAATCTGGAATAGAGTTGTCTCTGGGTCTGCTCCTCCCTGCTTTGACTGCTATACTTCCTTCTCTGTCTTTGGGGAAGGAGACTTCTGACTCTTGTCAGAGCCACGCTCCTCCTCTTCTTCCTGTCCTATTGTTGGCTTCATAGCAGCATGTTCCGCGTTGGTTTTATCCTTAGCCTCCTTCCTCATTTTCTAGGAAAATTGTTCCATCTTCAGCCTAACCTCTTCCTTTATTCACTTCGTTGTAGACTTGCTAGACCCAGCTATCAAGTCTGAAGCGGTGCACCAATCTAACGGCCTGTGGTCAAGGACCACTGCGATCACATCGTTTATGGCCAGGTATGGAAGATCATACCACTTTTGTTCAGGATCCTTCAACATGGGCAAGGAGACCCGGTGGAAGTCCACCTTGAACTCCACATACTCTGTGAGCTGATCATAAACTGTTGGTGACAACCGCGGCTTGTAGTTGATGGCCATGTTGATATTCATCTCCATCAAGATCTAAAAGATCATGCTGTCCTTGACCCTTTGGGGGTCCTTCGTAGCCTAGAGTGAAGCAAACTTTGTTGCTTCTAATAGGTCTTGTGTGACCTGATTAAACTAACTATCCTCTGGTAACTCCCATGCAACCAGCACTATGGAGAAAAATGGCCATGTATAGTGAAACATTTTGCTTTGATCCTGCACCTCTCTACAGTTTTCAAGGAACTCACTGTAGAGGTAGCACGCCAAGTTGAACTATATGCCTTCCATGCACTGGGTCATTAATGAAACTACTAGTACCAAAACTTCATCTGCATGATGCTTCCTCATAATGTTTCCTGCTAGGATCTGAGTAGCTTCCTTGACAATGGGATTGTTTATGCTAGTGATAGAGTAGCCACGCAGATTCTTAGCGAGCTTAAAATTATCCTTCATTGCTTCGGTGAGGTCACGCTCACCTATCTTTCTGCCAAATGCCATGGCTGGATTTTCTCCTGCATGTGACAGCTGAGTGATCCTATGGATCAGCATGTCAGTGATCAATATCGACTCCTCTAGCCACAGGCACCCATCGTGCACTAAGCACAACAACGTCTTGATCACTATCATGGTTATGGATGTGCAGTTGTAATGAGGTACCCACAACATGTTTAATAGACCAGCCTTATCCACCCCTTTTATCCACTTTCTTGGCTCTAGCGTGGTCACACCAGAGTCTTTATAGAAGACACAGTGCATGAGTTGATCTATGGCTAATTGGGGAAATCACTCTGTATCAGCCAAATCCCAATCCTCCAATTTAAATGGGGGATGCGCCCTAGGCGCAGTCCTTCAAGGACGATTTTTTCTAGCAGTAAGGGTGTATGCAGCGTGACCTTTCTTTCATCAATGTTCTTCAGAACCTTTGTCTTGCCTCTGTGCCGAGGAATGTACTTGGGAAGCTTAGAGATAGGGTCAGACCCCTCAACGCCAATTTCATCTGCCCCCATGTCAATGTCTTCAACATCCTCTTCAGGATCTAGGTCAATTAGCTTTCCCTTCTCCTACACGGTGGGCTTTTCCTTCTATGGGTGCTTTCTAGGTGATGTGTGCACTGGCTGTGGCACTTTCTACTTATCTTTTTTTGCTTTTGGACACTCTTTGGTCGGCGTAGGCCTCGGCCTGGGTGACCTTAGTGATTTAGGCACTTCTTCAAGTACTTTGATGCTTGCAACTTCCGGGGTAGCTCCATCAGCTGCCATTTCTACTTCTGGGGCAATTCCCTTAGCTACCATTGCTTCTCCAGCGATCACGATTTTTTCGGGCACTGACATGATACTAGGCAATAACTCCTACACCTCGTTTGGCAACTTCTCAAATGCTATTATCAAAGCTCCAAAGCACTCATAGTTCATAAGTGTCTGAGAGCTCAACACCTTAATTCTAAAAATGGCAAGTGTTTTTCATTGGGTGGCCAGCTGTAATTTATAGGCATTTTTGAATTCAAATCTGATCGTTCCCCCCCAAAATTAGTTCATAAGTGTTGTATTGGTGGAAGATTTTCACAATTTTTTCCCTTAAATTCCGACTTAAATTTTCCCCCCCCGCTCCATATAGTCATTTTCCCACTATCAAGTCATGAGCAATGACCATAACGGTCACTTTCCGGCTGCCTTGCACGGTTCCTTCTTGGATAACGTAGCTCCCTACCCATTTTTGCTGACATTGTGACATTCCTCCATTCCGCCCAGTTCCATAATTGCGCAACTCCCCAACCCAGGCAATGTAGTTTATAGTCTCGTGCCCCCTTTCAGCTCCGTGGAGCACTAAGGCTATGCTTCCATCATGTGGTCATCTAGCCAGATCACCAGTGTATGGTTTCAATCGGCTGCCATTTACTCGCCCTAGGAATGGTTCTCCATTCAACTTTACCAACTGAACTACTCCACCATCAGTAATCTCCTTGATGACATATGGCCCTAGCCAATGCATCAGAAATTTTCTTAGGAATTTATCAAACTTGTTATCATATAATAAAACTAAATAATTTACCTGTAATGTGCACAGTTTGATGTGCTAATCGTGCCATGCCTTTTCACAGTCATTTTGAACTTATTGATGGAATGCAGCTAGAAATCTATCTTCTTCAAGCTTTGTTAGCTGCACGAGCCTCTCCTCCAGGGTTCCGTGATCTGGCATTCCTGTGAATGCCTCTATGCATAGACTAGGTACAATGTAATTCATTGACATCACAACTTCCATGCCATAATCTAGTCTGAATGGTGTTTGTCCAGTCAACTTCTTGCAAGCCAATCTATAAGCCCATAACATCACGGGCACGCGAACATCCCGGTCATTTCTTTGAGCATTGCAAACCTTTGTTAGTGCACTCTCTAAGATTTTATTAAACGCTTCCACCATCCCATTAGCCTACAGATGATATAGCATGCTCTTTTGATGTTAAACCTGAAATTCCTTTATCATCACGCTAATCGTCTCATTAAGAAAGTGTGTACCACTATCGCTCATTAAAATTTTTGGACAACCAAACCTTGTCAGCACATACTCAAAGATGAATTTGGCTTCTATCACACTTGTAAATTCCTTCATAGGTTGCACCTCTGCCCATCTGGTTAATTACTCAGTGGCTGTGATAACATACGCACACCCATCTTCTTCCCTGGAGGCTGAATTGATCATAAAACGTCAATCGCCCACTTCTCAAATGGCTGTAGTGATATCTGTGGATTCAGCAGCAGCTCATCCCTACATGAGGGTCTTCCAGTCCTTTGTCATGCTTCACATGCCCTAAAATATGCTTTTGAATCCTTATGCAAGGTCAGCCACCACAACCGAATGCATAGAATCTTCTACGATGTTTCTTTTCCTGCATAATGACCTCCCGCAGCTCCGGCATGAGCCTTAGTGAGGATGTTGTTTCGTTCAAACTTTGGCACATAACGTCACAATATTTCATCTAGTCCCATTTTGTACAAGTTTCCTGCAATGATAGAAAAGTCTGTCATGCGCACTGCCAGTTCCTTCTTATGTTGGCTTGTATATCCTTCTGGAGCCATACCTGTCATCAAGAAGTGTATAATATCTTCAAAATTGTTTTTTGTGATGTGCACTATAAAGAGCTACATGTTAGGTAGTTCTTCCTCTATATTAGTAGGATATTCGCCAATTTCAATGTGCGACAGATGATCAACTCCTACATTAAATCGTCCTGGTTTCGCAATGACTTCAACCTCATATTCCTGGAACAACAACAGCCACCTGCATATCTTTCCCCCCAACACAGGCTTATTGACCAGGCATTTCAATGCAGAATGGTCTATATACATCTTGAAATGTCTACCCAACAAATATTGCTTGAACTTCTGTAGTGCGTACACCATAGCTAATCCTTTGCGCTCTATCGTGGAATAATTTTTCTCAGTTTTGGACAACTTCCTACTTGCGAATGCTATAGGATGATCCAAGTCCCCTTCACCGTCTTGTGTCAAGACTACTCCCAACATAATATATGATGTGTCCACATGCACATGAAATTCCTTCTTCCAATCCAAGAAGACTAGGATCGGCGCGGTGACCATTTTCTCCTTTAGCACATCCAAGCTCTTCTGGCATTCTTCATTCCAACAGAACATAACATCTTTCTTTAGCAGTTTTTCCATCTGCGCAGTGATCTGGGCATAACTCTTGATGAATTTCCTATAGTATCCCATATGTCCCAATGTTGCACGCAGTTGTTTAGCACTCCTTGGTGCCTCCAAATTGATTATGACCGTGATCTTCGCTGGGTCTACCATCAAGCCCTGTCTGCATACCACATGTCTCAGCAAGATCCCAAAAGGGACACAAAACAAACATTTCTTTAGATTTGAGTGCAATTTGGTACCTTCAGCATGTATCTAGCATCAATTGCAGTGTTGGCTTGTTGGGGCTTGACATAGGTTTGGAGTTAATTAGCCAAACAAATCCCAGTATTACTGGCCCTTTCGGCAACAATCCGTCGAGCACAGACTGAGGTCTCACCCGAAGTAGTATGGGAGGGTTCTAGGACTAGGTTTCCACACCCTTGAGATGTCTAAGAGGTAGGACTAGTCCTTTGTTTGTTCCTGCGCGCAGGTTGGTTCACGCTCCTTTTGTTCCTCGTGGCCCGATACACTACCTTTGTGCAACCCTAACCAGGGGCTCTACCGCACTCTACGCTATTACTCAAGATCTTACATATCTTCCAGTGTTAGTTAATTACCTTTGCCTACTTGAATGTATTAAGTTATAATTAGCAATACAAAACATTCATATGTGTTCGCGTAGTAAATAAACAGTATACTTGCAAATTATATCTAATCATGCATTAAACCAGGAAAATATACACAGAATTATAGAAAAATTTCTCTTTATTGATTCTCCAATGGTTAGAGACTCAACCTGCCCTATGCACTCAGCTGCAGGGGTCTGTGCACTCAGCTGCAGACTACTAGGACTCTACGCACTCAGCTGCAGAACCTTCTCCTACTCTATGACCCATAGGCAGACTTTACACTTCAACTCAATCACTTAGATTTCTCATGCTTTTCTTCTATTCGTTTCTTAGTTATCTTTTACACTTAGAGCCTCACTTTATTTATACAATACCATGGTCCGTGGACCATGAGTAGGTCTATCGAACTGGCATTACATTACAAAAACTAGGGTGGAAAACCTTGTGACTCTATTATACTTTCGCGCCCCGCACCCACAATTTGCGGAGCTTTTACAATAAAGATTCGGTAAAAACTTGGGCTTTAAGCCCCAAAACATGCCTTGGGGGGATTCCATGCCCAACACGCCCCCAACACAAATATCATGACTCACCCTCAAGTCACTCTGTCGGCGTGGAGATCTTTGCGTGGAGTCCCTCCAACTGTTCTCAAACTGTGGCAAGGTCAGCAGCGTAGTGAGCTGCTGCTTGCTGGATCTACTGTATACGTTGTTCAGAGACCATTGTTTTGGAAGTGCTTCTCTACATTTGTTCCTGTATCCCCTACATGTGTTTATAGTCTTATGCCTTCTTCTGCATCCTTGGAGTGTGAAGGTTGTGCTTCTGCCAGCTAGTCAAATAGCTTGGCCACCCATGTAGGATTTAATCAGCTGCCATTCACTTTTCCTGGGAAAGGCTCTCCATTTAGTTTGACTAGCTGTATCGTGCCTCCGTCTATGACCTTCTTAACAACATATGGTGCCAGCCAATGCATTCTAAACTTTCCTGGGAATTTATCAAACTTACTATCATACAACAACACTAAATCATCTATCTTGAAGGCGTGCAGCTTAATATGGCGATCGTGCCAAACCTTCTCACGCTACTTTTGCACCTGCTGATGAAAGCCAACCAAGAACCATTCCTCCTAAAGCTATTCCAACTACACAAGCCTCTCTTCTATGGCTTCGCATCCATCATACTTGTGAGCATTGTTATACGTAGACTAGATACAATATAGTCCATTGGCATTATAACTTCCACACCATAAACAAAATGGAAAGGTGTTTGTCCCATCAGTTTCTTGCACATTTTCCTATAAGCCCATAGTACTGCAGGTACGTGAAGGTCCCAATCACTCCGTTGCATGTTGCATACTTTGGTTAGTGCAGTCTCCAATATTTTTTTGAATGCTTCTATTGTCCCATTGGCTTGTGGGTGATACAACGTGCTTTTCTGATGATACACCTAGAACTCTTATATTTGCATACTGATGGTTTCATTAAGGAAATGTGTACCATGATCACTCATTAAGATAATGTCTCTCGTGCCCATTTTTCCCTGAGGTTTGATATGTCCTACAAAGTTGATTGTCCATTTTTTGAAGGGCTGCAACATCATTTGTGGGTTCAAAGGCATCTCATCCCTCCACAATGGTTTACTTGTCCTTTGACATATATAATAGCCCTTACAATGTTCTTTTGAATCCTGGTGAAGGGTTGGCCACCATAACCTTGCGCGAAGAACCTTTTGCGCAGTCGCTTGTCCCACATAGTGTCCTCCTGCAGCGCCCCTATGCACTTCCGCAAGGATCTAACTTCTTTCAAATTTAGCTACGTACCTTCACAGTATCTCATCATTGCCCATTTTGTATAATTTCCCCGTGATGACAGAAAAATCAGCCGCACACACCATCAATTTTTTCTTTTGCTGGATGGAGTATTCCTTCGGCGCAGTCCTCATTGTTAGAAAGTGGATTATATCTTCAAAGTGCCCATCCGGAACACACACAACAAAGAGTTGTGCATCCAGTAATCCTTCCTCCAAACTAGTAGGTTCCTCTCCCATCTCAATACGTGACAGGTGGTCTGGTTCCACGTTTAGGCATCCAAGCTTCACCACAACCTCAAAGTCATATTCTTGGAACAATAAGATCTACCTGCATATGCTCCCCCCCAACACAGGCTTATTGACCAAGTATTTTAGCGCAGAATGGTCTGTATACATCTTGAAATGTCCTCCTAGCAAATAGTGTCGGTATTTTTGGAGTGCGTACACCATAGCCAACCCCTCACGTTCAGTTGTGGAATAGTTCTTTTTCACTTTGGACAACCTGCGACTTGCGAACACGATAGTATGATCCAAGCCCTCTCCACCCTCTTGTGTTAGCACCTCTCCCAGTGCTATACATGACACGTCAACATGGACATGAAACTCCACATACCATCTTGGGAAGACTAGGATTGGGGTGGAGGCCAATTTCTCTTTTAGTACATCCAGGCTCTTCATGCAATCATCATTGCAGCAAAACATGACATCCTTTTTCAATAGTTTCTCCATTGGCACAATGATTTGGGCATAGCTTTTGATGAACTTACTATAGTACCCCGTATGTCCCAAGGTAACACGCAACTATTTAACACTTCGCGGTGCTTCCAAATTTAGAATTATTGCAATCTTCGCCGAGTCTACCATTAGTCCCTATTTGCAGACCACATGTCCCAATAGGTTCATAAAGGAAACAAGGAACTTACACCTTTTGTGGTTTAGCATGATTTGGTGTCATCAGCAAGTATTCAACATCAAGTGTAAGCTCTCTACATGGTGCTTAACCAATCCAAATACAATCCAATCATTCAGATAGACCTCCAGAAATTTGTGGATATATTCTTTGAATGCTGCGACAACTATGTGCGAAAAGATGGCCGACGCATTATTTGACCCAAACGGCATAATGGCATATTGAAAGCAGTCCCACTCAGTCATGAAAGTGGTGTTGCTACTGTCTTCTGGCGCAATTTTGATCTAGTGGTACCCTGAGAACCCATCAGTAAAGAATATGCTTCTTTCCTGCTGACATTTTCCAATACTTCATCTGTGAACGGAGTTGGGAATTGATCATGCACACAGGTATCATTTAATTTCCTAAGGTCCATGCATATTCTTATCTCACCCTTCTTCTTCTTCTCTTGCATTACCAATTCAAATTCTTCCACTGACTTAGTGATTCGAATTGCGAGCATTTTGTCTAGTTCTATGCAAACCTTTTCCTTGTACTTTGGATTCAATCGTAAGGCCTCTGCTTAACCAGCTTGGCATCGGGTTCTAGGGTGATCTTCATCATCATCCCTAAATCACCAATGATCCTATTGGTACTCGCAAAGTAACTCAGCAACTTTATCCACCGTGGCATAATCCTAGTAGTCGCCGAGCATTGCATACTTTGGTTTGGCCTCCATGCCAATTTTTACTTTCTTTATCTTTACTGGCATGGTGATGTCAGGTTCTTCAACCAATGGCCCTTGAACCTCACGATAGCCTTCAGTTTCTGGGATGTTAACTTTTCGTGGATCTTCGTCATCTTCTTTGATGTTTACATTGTAACACTCCAACACGCAGCTCAGCTGGGTCGCCCATTCAGGCTGAAGCACTTCCATTGGCTCCTAGGGTATTTTAAAGATAACTTCTTTTACTACTTGTAGCGCATCATCCATAGTATCCCACCAATGATCCTCAGATGTGAAGGATCATAGGAATCCTTTGCGCAAGATGTGCCATTCGTTCGTGCCATAGTAGAGCTCCATTTCTATATACCAATTCATGGGTATAATATCCATGGTATGATAGAGCAGGTGCACCCACTCAGGTTGTGGCTCTTCCCCATAGACCTTTGTCTATTTTTCGAGGTGTGCACGTGAATCATCTCGTCTGTCATACTTGTCTTTTAACTGCATTTTAAGCTTCCCAAACCACATGCGCATCATCCTTCTGCATTTGCACCAATTCTCAAAGCTTCTTTGTTGTGTAGCCCACCACCTTGTGGGCGTAGCTTGCAGTAACCATTTCAGAGCATCCAAGCATTGTTTTTCTGAAAGTTCTCTTTCAAATATATTTAGGAAGTCATCCACCTCGCTTAACTTATCACACATAGGTAGATATCTTACCTCTGTTGCTACGCAACACAACAATCTCTTCATCATGTTATAGTTGAGTGTGGTTACCTTGTGTAACCGATTCTTCCATCATTCTATCTCTTCGTCAGAAGCTAATGTTGATCCAGGTCCAGGTGTGAAGAAGGACCCTTCCAAGACCTTTTACTTTCATGATGTGTTAAATTTCATTTTTAAAGAACATTAATGAATACTTCTGCATGTGGAAAATAAGAGGAACATAACTATCATCAACACATAAAAGCATAAGCCATTGATAACGGAGTTCATCCAAGAGGGACTACATCTTCAGGCCCCAGTGTCAAAATGGTGTAGGCTGCTGCATTAAGTGCTGTCAATAAAGGTGATGTAGAAAAGAGATGATGTCGTGATCATACAAGTAAAAATTCCCTCACATGGGAGTGGCTCTAAGAGATGTTCCACAACTAGAACTCTCAATCAAAAGACTCCTATCAGTATGACACAAAAACATGCATGATGAGAATCCCACCAACACGGCATAAAAGGTATTTCAAAAACAAAACATGCACAATGACAACAAGAGTATCCCAGCTACATACAACAAGGGATCTCAAAGCATAACATGATGATTTATGAAAAGAAGTACATCATATAGAAGATTACACAACAAATCATGTAAGGAGTCATGACAACATGTAATAAACAAGATCCTGCATCAATATCAATCAAGGATTTGTGCAACATAATGTAATAAGAAGAAGTACACGAACAAATCAAATACCTCACAACAAAGGGCATATGAAGAAGTGGATGTTCATATCTTTAGCGAAAACAATCCACAGTGAATAACATTGTTCACATTGTCGATGCATAAGCAAGGCCCATTACGAATCTAGAATTTGGCTCCCCTTGCATCGATTGTTTCTGGCTTGTCACAATCCGGGCATCTAAAACAGAAGTTCTCAAAAGTGTTGAAGCTTGCTGAAACATCGATCTCACAGCATCGATTATAAGAAAAATATTGTTCTGGACTTCTCAGGCTCTGTAGCTCTCTGGCTATCTGGCTGTGTAGTGCTCTAGCTCTATCGCTATAGTTTTGCAGCTCTGCCTGACCCTCTGGTTCTTTGGCTCATGTTCTTGTGTTGCCTCGATCAAGCTCTATGGCTCTACAGCGCTCTGCGACTTTGCGGAGCTCTGGCCTTGAAGCTCTCTAGCTATCAAGCCTCTCTAAGTAAACTCATGGCACTATCTGGCTAGCTCTGGCTATCTGGCCCTCTTGTGCTACAACTCTCCGTCGAGCACAACCTCCTCCTTGGCTCTCTGGCACTCAAGCTGTCGGGCACTCTAGCACAGGCTCTCAAGTCCTCTCTCTAGCCTCATCTCTCTGCATCCATCATGTTTTTATAACACATTCTTATGACAAAGACTGCTTGAAATGGGATCTGTTTTGTTGATAATAGAAGTCATTTGCATAGAAGGATCGGCAAGCACAAAAAAAACCTTGGAATAGCCTTTCTTCTGTTAAACAAAAATACATAGAAAACATTGAAAATTTTGATAAACCAGACTTCAAATTTCATCAAATCGGGCTTTATTTTCCTATTAGGTCCATGCTGATTGCAAATCGCTATTACTGATGTTGAAGGTCCTGTATATCGGGGGATCGCTGATATGCCGATTAGATCGCTCCATCACATGTCCTAAGTCCCAATATCGCTGATAGTCTGTCTTCGTCTGACCTGATATATTGAAGATCACTGATCAGGGGTTTAAAGGCCCAGCCTTAAGTTTGCCATTTGGACTCCTTCCGATGCGATTTGCCTTATAAGGCTGAAAACTCCATTTTTATGACAAAAAACCTCCTTTTTCAAAGGAACCAAGGCAAATCTTTTCGCAATAACTTCATCATCCGGACTCAGATTGAAGTGCCTTTCACACCTCCATAATCAGGATGACGAGATATACACTCTTGTCCTGGGTTGACATCATTTTGAACACTTTGATTTTCAAGGCTTCATAAACCCTCTTTGTCCTTTGTGTCTTTCTGGAGCCACCTGGATCAATCCTCCCCACTGAGGAGATTTTGGCCCTCCAAAAGCATGAAAAATAATCTGCAACTTTCTCTGTACCTTGTCTACATCACAAGCATCCTGAAAAGGTCTCGCTTCCATCTCCTTCACCTTTGTTCTTCGGAGCCTTAAGCAACGAACCAACACATGCTACCTCTGCAACCTATAGTACATTTTTTACAAATTACATGCTTGAATGACATGACCAACTAATTACCCAAACGTTTGACACTTTCCACGAGTTTATAACACATACTCAGTGGTCAATTTTACAACAAGATGGACGTAATATCCCAACTATGACAACGAGGCCGACCTATCATGGTTTCTTCACAAAGTGATGGAAAACATCTCATCACTACAACACATGATTTACAATCATAAGGCCAAACACTATTGTGTCGACAAGGGATGGAAACATAACATCACTTTTAGAGTTTTAACATGCAACTCAAAATATGACTCAAAACATGACCAGACATCATTGTTGCTAAACAAGTGATGGAAAACACATCATCACTTTTACACTTTAAAATGTAACAAGGGATTTACAAAAGAATGACCATCAAATGACAACATGTCTAGAAACCACTTTTCACTTATCACGGTGAATGGGTCACCTCCTTGTGGTGATTTTGCTTGTCGAACAACTACTCTTCCTAGTTCACGCACCGATGCTTTGTCTTTAAGGCGCTACTCTAGATGGAGCCTCCAACAAGTGGCTCTTTTATGGCCATTTCTATCGCAATCATTGCAGTAGGTTTTCTTCCTCCATATTTGCTTAACCTGTTTATTTTCATGCTGTTGAGAAGGTCTTTCATGCCTCATGAGTGCTACCATTCTTTTCCAACATTTAGAAAAGGTATGGTTAGGTAAATCACAAAAGGTACATGTTTTACGATGCCTTGATCTTCATTCATTATTAACAAAATGATCATAATCAAAATGAACATTCGAAGATCAAAAGTGATTATACCTTCTTTTGATGTTTTGATGTGAGTATGGTAATGAGAGCTTTCCTCTGCTGTCTCCCTGCAATGGAAACTGACATGGGATGACGAGAATGTTTTCCCATCATTCTCTTTCCTCGATGATGTCTTGGATGACTCTAACACCTTCGAGCACTCTCCTTTAGTGTACCTCGATCCTGCAAATGGATGTTTGTGCACAACCTCGAAAGGTTGAGTTATGCCGTGGTTACTAACACAAAGTTATTTTTTATCCTCGTGCCTCATCCTTGTAAGGAGCCTCATGTTTGTCCCTGTAATTAGGATCTCCAAATCTCCAACATACATCATACTATGAGAAGATGAAATTGAGAGGAAATCAACATCTTCTACCTCCTTTTTCAATTTGGAAAGATATGATGAGGGTTTCTCAGTGGTGCATTCCCCAACTTCTTTCCTGACATACCCAAGTCCTGCCTGACGAGGTAATTTCTCTACTTTGATGGGTTTGACAATGCCTTGACTATTAACACCCAAGCCTTTTCCTTCATACCCCATTCTCTTCAACAGTTTGGAGCCAATTCCTCTGGTATGATTTTCAAAAACATCGAAATCATCATTAGGAAACATACATGAAAATGGAGAACTACTTTTTACCTCACATGGGTCTCACTACAGCTTTTCCAATGCCTCATCCTTTGCTTGTAACTATCATAGCAAACTTTGTTTCTCGTCCTTCTCTTCATGTTTATGCATCTTCAATTCATCATTCTCTGTTTGAAGATTATGCTTGTTTTGGTTCATTTCTTCCATGGCCTCTTCTATGGCTTGCAACTGAAGCTGTAATTGCTCCTTTTCCTCTGTCTCTCTTTGTAGAGTTTCATACACAATTTCGACTCTTTTCAAAATGTTGACCATGGTATCGTACATCACTCTTTCATCTTCTATCATTGTTCACACTGCAATTCACATACATGTAAAGACCGCTCCGATACCACTTGATCCAGGTCCGGGTGTGAAGAAGGACCCTTCGAAGACCTTTTACTTTCGTGATGTGTTAAATTTCATTTTTAAATAGAATTAATGAATACATCTTCATGCATAAAAGAAGAGGAACATAACTATCATCAACACATAGAAACATAAGTCGTTGATAACGGAGTTCGTCTAGGAGGGGCTACATCTCTGGGCCCTAGTGTCAAGATGTTGTAGGCCGCTGCATTAAGTGTTGTCAATAAAGGTGATGTACACAAGAGATAATGTCATGATCATACAAGGAACAGTTACCTCATGCAGGAGTGGCTCTAAGAGATGTTCCACAACTAGAATTATCAACCAAAATACTCCTATCAGTATGACACAAAAGCATGCATGATGAGCATCCTGCCAACATGGCATAAAAGGGATTTCAGAAACAAAACATGCATGATGACAACAAGAGTATCCCAGCTACATACAACAAGGGATCTCAAAGCATAACATAATGAGTTATGACAACAAGTACATCATATAGAAGATTCCACATCAAATCAAGCAAGGAATCATGACAACATGTAATAAACAAGATCCTGCATCAATATTAATCAAGGATCCGTGCAGCATAATGTAATAAGAAGAAGTACATGAAAAAATCATATACCTCACAACAAAGGAAATCTCAAGAAGTGGATGTTCATATCTTTAGTGAAAACAATCCACGGTGAAGAATGTTGTTCACATTGTCGATGTACAGGGAAGGCCCATTACCAATCTGGACTTTGGCTCTCCTTGCATCGATCATTTTCTGGCTTGTCACAATCTGGGCATCTGAAACAGAAGTTGTCAAAAGTGCTGATGCTTACTGAAACATCGATCTCACAACATCGATTGCAAAAAAAAAATTCTGGACTTCTTGGGTTGTGTAGGTCTCTGGCTATCTAGCTGTGTAGCACTCTAGCTCTATCGCTATAGCTCTACGGATCTACCTGATCCTCTAGTTCTTTGGTTCACCTTCTCGTGCTACCTCGATCAAGGTCTATGGATCTACAACGGTTTAGCTTTCAAGCTCTCTGGCTATCAAGCCTCTCTGAGTAAACCCGCAGCACTATCTAGCTATCTCTAGCTATCTGACCCTCTCATGTTGTGGCTCTCCATTGAGCGCAGCCTCCTCCTTAGCTCTCTGGCACTGAGGCTCTTGGGTCCTCTCTATATCCTCAGCTCTCTGCATCCATCATGTTTTTATAACACGTTTTTATGACAAAGTCTGCTTAAAATAGGATCTGTTTTGTTGATAATAGAAGTTGTTTGCATAGAAGGATCAGTGGGCGCGACAAAAACCTCTGAATAGCCTTTTTTCTGTTAAACAGAAATACACAGAAAACATTGAAAAATCTGATAAACTATACTTCAAATTTCATCAAATCGGGCTTTATTTTCCTATTGGGTCTTTGCTAGTCACAAATTGCTATGGCTGATGTCGATGGCCTTATATATTGAGGGATCTCCAATTGCCGATTGTCGATCGCTGATACACCGATCCGTCGATCGCTGATATGCTGATTAGATCACTCCATCGCATGTCATAAGTCCCGATATCAACAATAGCCTGTCTTCCTCCTACCCGATATATTGGAGATTGCCGATCGGGGGTTCTATGGCCTGGCCTTAATTTCGCCCTTTGGACACCTTCTGATGCGATTTGCCTTATAAGGCTTGAAAACCCTTTTTTATGAGAGAAAACCTTCTTTCTCAAAGGAACCAAGGCAACTCTTTTCACGATAACTTCTTCATCTGGACTCAGATTGAAGTGTCGTTCACAGCTACACAATCAGGACGATGAGATATACACTCTGGTCTTGGGCTGACATCATTCTAAACACTTTGATTTTTGAGCGTTCATAAACCCTATTTATCCTGTGTATCTTTCTGGAGCCACCTAGATCATATGTACAAGAGCTTTCGAGCTCCCATGAGATTCGGCCATCCACGGTTGGATTTACCTAGTCCTTCTAATGCGTGGTTATCTTGCAGATGCAGTCCAAGTCATCGTCGCTATTGTAGTTGCGCACTAGCTCTATGTAACGTGATCCCTCTGCAGGGTCAAAAGGTACCACCATGCGTAGAGACTTTTTCTCAAAGATCATCTTGCACTTCTTTAGATTTATCACTCCATTCATGTCAGTGGCACAATCTATTCCTAATAGCATGGGGTAGGGATTGTTGTCATCAACAATCTCTATCACTTTTAAATCTGCTATCGCGCATGCTCCTTCGATATCTACTGTGATTCCCTGCAATCTCCCCATATATAGGATCTTTTGTTGGTTCACCATCCACAGTTGGATAGGAGAACATTGCAGTGTAGGCCTGCCCATGTGCTCCCATGTCTGCTTTGGTAGGACATTCACGTCTGATCCTAGATCCAAAATCACTTGGTCCATCTCATATTCCCCAACCTGTGTGGTCAATCTCACCTCCATTCCTGTTCGCGTCATGTGCTTCCTGAGCTTCCAGACTACGCACGGTTCTCCTAGCACAGTCCTAGCACATCTAGTTATGAGTTCTCGTAGCCCTTTTACAACCTTGATGTCATGCAACAACTTTATGCATGTCTCCAAGAACATAGTGAGCATCGATGGGTCCATTTTCAGCTCAAGTCTATCTTTACTTCCTAAAGTGGAGGCATTAGTGAAGCTCTTCCTGGCTTCCATGAAGGTCTCCTTAGCACATTCCAAATCAAATTTTGGTTTCTTCATTGGAGCCTTGAGAACGTAGGTACTTTCATTAGGCTACTTGCTTTTGTCATCCCTTGTCGTAATACCACTCCAGAGCATGATATTTACATTAGGGTCTTCCTGGCATGGGTCAGACCTCATCATTTACAGGTTTTGAGTCGGGGGAGGCTGGAGTGATCGTTTATTACGCAACCACGCTATCAGTGTGGGACAATCCTCTGTCTTATGGTCAAACAACATATAATACAAGCATGATGATCGCGTTGGATTTGTAAAATCATGGGCATAATGCACTAGCCCTCCGCAATTGTAACATATCAGTTGTCCACGACCTCTTCCTAGCCCCCCTCCACCTCAGCCTCATCTGCGCCCCTGAAATCTAGTGCACGCCATTCCCATGCTTTAATCGAGGGTTTGTGTTTTGGCCTGAAATTCGCAGGTAGGAGTTTGGTCCATCATCAGCTCATAACTTCTATAGGTGCACTCATCATGTCCTAATGACTTATAGAAATTACAAAACAACTACTGTGAATTCTGCATATACTTTTATAATAGATGGTAGTTATCTGTAGCATGATTTCCTCCTATCTGACAAATCATGCACTATAGTGTAGGTGCCACACTTGGTCCTGCTTGTGCCTTCGATCTTAGTGGCATTGGACCTCCTGCTGCAAGGTAATTCATGAATACTGGGCAGTGGTCCTTGTTGTGCCCCTAGCCCTTGCATTTTACACACCATACCTCATCGTGCATCTCTAGGTGGGTTGTTCTATCTTGTTTCAAACTCTGCATCTCCAGGCACAAGTTTTTCAACTACACGTGAATATGATGAACTCCTAGGTTAGGATCTTGTATTGGAGTATTTTACAATCTCATCACGACCTCCAAAGCCTCAGCCTCAATGGTTAGCCTTTGTTGCACCAGCGCATTTCGTAGATGCGGAGTTAATGATGCCACAAACCATTTGCAATGTTTCCCATCTATTAATGTCATGTTTGCTTCACGAATTGTGCACTTTAGTCTTTGTTCCAACTCCCACAGGGTCTCTCTTGGTAGCATTGTGATTTACTTAAACCCAATGAGTGACTGCACCTCAAACTTTGGTCTGCTAAATTCTTTATTTAGCGCATCTTGGATATCCGCAATCCCTGCATTCGGGTTTTCATTGGAATGCTTAATGTACCAGGTCAGCGCATGATCCTGCAGAGCGGTGACCAACATTGCCTTCTTTATATTTTCATCTATGACACCGTGTGCTTCCCATACAACTTTTATTATGAAATAAAACTGGTCCGGATCTTCATTCCCTACTCCCTTGAACACTGGTAGCTTTATCACACTTACCATATACTACTTCATAGTGGTGGCAGAGGTCATATGGGCGAAGACAGGAGTGAAGATGATTAAAATGGTGGTGTTGTGGGTGGAGGTGGTATCCGTGCAATTCTTTGTCTTATCAGATTGATTGCACTTCTTGGAGAGACCTTCGCGAGCTCTTATTTTCCCCCTCACAGAGGTGAAATCAAGGGGCTAGTCTCTAGTTCTGTGTTATCTTCTTTGCTGTAGATTCTCCCATTGCGCATAACCCCAAACATCAATTTATTCACATAAACCGCTTTTCACACAGTAGCATTTTAATCTAAGTGTTCAAATATTTAACATACTTACCTCACGGTCCCTTGAGGAAGTGCTATTCTGCCTCGCTATAACTGACTGAAGTATCGACCTCGAATTTGATGATGAATCCTCCTATGATTCGATTGAGCTAGTGATCGATAGCGCGCGCGATCTTATCTTCTGATGCTTCCAGTCTACGCACCAATTCTAGAGTCCACACAATAGGTTTGTCAAGTTTACACCTTCCTTGGCTATCTGCTAGCTTCATGATTCACTTGTACAATTCAGTGGGGAAGGATGCAAAGAAAATTTCGTGGATCTCCATATACAAGTAGCAGTATAACCACTCTTCCTTTTACTGTCATGGATTCCTGTTTTCCTGTGGCATGAACTCGTGAATATTTTTGTTCAACCAATCTTCAATTCCTTTCTTTATTAGATTCCAGTGTTATGACATCAGACATCTCTTTGCAGATCTCGGTCCCGACAATAGAACCATTTGTTGGCTTGTTGGGGCCTGACCCAGGGTCGAAGTTAAATAGCCAAACAAATCTCGGTACTATTGGCCCTTTCAGCAACAATCTGCAAAGCACGGACTGAGGTCTCACCTGAAGTAGTAAAGGAGGGTGCTAGAACCAGGTTTCCACACCCTTGATATGCCTGAGAGGTAGGACTAGTCCTCTGTTTGTTCCTGTGCGCAGGTTGCTTCGCGCACTTTCCATTCCTCGTGGCCTAATACACTACCTTCTCACAGCCCTAACCATGGGCTCTGCCACACTCTGTGCTATTACCCGAGATCTTACTTATCTTCCAGTGTTAATTAATTACCTTAGCCTACTTGAATGTCTTAAGTTATAATTAGCAATACAAAACATTCATACAGGTTTGCGTAGTAAATAAACAATATACTTGCAAATTATATCCAATCATGCATTAAACTAGGAAAATATACACATAATTATAGCAAAAATTCTCTTTATTGATTCTCCAACGGTTACAGACTCAACCTGCCCTGTGCACTCAGTTGCAGGGGTCCGCGCACTCAGCTGCAGACTACTAGGCCTTTGCGCACTCAACTCCAGAGCCTTCTCCTACTCTATGAGCCACATACACACTTTACACTTTGACTCAATCACTTATATTTCTGATGCTTTTCTTCTATTCATTTATTAGTTATCTTTAACACTTAGAACCTCACTCTATTTATACAATCAGATGGTCTGCAGACCATGGGTAGGTCTATCCAGCCAACATTACATTACAAAAACTAGGGTGGACAACCCTATGACTCTATTATACTTTTGCGTCCCGTGCCCACAATTCGTGGAGATTTTACAAAAAGATTCTGTCAAAACTTGCGCTTTAAGCCCCAAAACATGCCTTCAGGGGATTCCATGCCCAACACGTAGGCTTGCCACATGGTGCTTTACCAGTCCAAACATTGTCCAATCATCAAAGTATACTTCCCTAAATTTATGAATAAATTCCTTGAATGCTGGGATGACTATGCACGAAAAGATTGCCGGTGCATTTTCCAGCCCAAAATGCATCACCATATACTAGAAGCATCCCCATTCAGTTGCAGATATTGTCTTACTTCTATCCTTTGATGCGATCTTGATTTTATGGTATTGAGAGAATGTGTCAGTGAACGAATATGCTTCTTGGCTGCCAACACTATCCAGGACCTCATCGGTGAACAGAGTTGGGAAGGGATCATGCACGTAGGCATCATTCAACTTCATGAGATCTATGCATATCCTTATTTCTCCCTTATGCTTCTTTTTCTAACCCACTATTGGGCTCACCCAATCAGATTCTTTCACCAGTTCAATAATACCTGCCGCGAGGATCTTGTCTAACTCTAAGCAGACCCTTTATTTGTACTTTGGATTGAGGTGGTAAGGTCTTTTCTTCACAGGTTTCATGTTCGATTTTAGGGTGATCTTCATGAAACCCAGGTCTCCTATTATTTCTTTTAGATATGAAAACTTTGTGGGGAAAAAATCCTGATATTCGCGGAGTAGTTTGGCGACCTTACCTACTGTCATGTCATCCCAATAGTCCCCAATCTTTGCGAACTTCGGCTCTGCCTCTGTGCCAATGTTCATCTGTCGGGTTTTGAGTGGCTCGGTTATGTCTAGATTCTCTAGTTGGTTCTTCAAATTTGCGGTGACGTTCAGTCTCTGGGATATTAATCTTCTTGAGGTCTTCATCTTCTTCTTTTGCTGTGACATTATATCACTCCAATGCGTGGCTTAGCTAGGTGGTCCAATCAAGTTGAATGAAATCAAGAGGATCCTGTAGTATCCTAAAAATTATTATCTTAACCCCCTGCAATGCTTCGTCGATAGATTCAAATCCATCCTCAAAACTGAACTTCATAACAAATACTTGGTGCAAAATATCCCATTCTTCAATGCCATGGCGAAGTTCCATCTCCAAGTACCAAGTCATTGGTATAACATCGAGGGTATGACAAAACAGATGGACCCATTCCAATTGAGGCTTCACTCCATACACTTCAATACACTTGGTCAAATGGTCTGCAGATAATTTCTCCCATCATATTTTTCTATTAGTCACACCTTCGGACGACCAAAGCATAGCCTCATCATCCTCCTATATTCGCACCAATCATGAAAACTGTCTTTGTGCATACCCCACCATCTTGTGGGCATAGTGCCCAATCCAATGCATAGAAGCGATGCTTCTCTGGTACTTCCCTTTCAAATGCATCCAAAAAGTGATCAACATCAGTTAACCCATCATAGTGAGGCAGATTTATTACCTCTAATGATAGATAGTGCAACGACTTGGTCATCATATTACAGTGCAACATATATACTTCATGCAGTCGATTCCACCAGTACTCTAGTTCTTCATCTGAATTTGATGTGCAGGAGCTCTTGTGGTCCCATGCAATATGTCTGCCTACTGTCAGATTCACCCAATCCTGATCTCTCATTGTTAGATTATAAATCTGGTCCAAATCATCATCACTTTCATAATCGCGTACAGGTTAAGTATAGTTCAGTCGTTCTGTAGGGTCTAATGGAACCATTACGCAGAGCGATTTCTTCTCAAAAATCATCTTTCACCTCTTCATATTGATTACCACATTCATGTTGTTGGCCGAATCGATCCCAAGGAGCACACAGTAGGGATTGCTGTCATCCACAATCTCTATCACTTCAAAATCTGCTAATGCGCTTGCGCCTTCGATATCAACTATTACCCCTTGCAACCTCCCCATTGAGATGGTTTTCTATTGATTTTCCATCCTTAACTGAATTGAAGACCACTATAGCATAGGTCTCCCAATTATTTTCCATGTTTATTTTGGAAAAACATTCGCGTCAGATCCTAGGTCCAAGATAACTTGGTCCATTTTGTACTCTCCTATCTGCATAGTGAGTCTCATCTCACATCTAGTTCATGCCTTATGCATACTAGGCTTCCTAACTATGTGCGACCCATCAGTAGTGGTTTCTATGCCAGTGAACCTATTGATCAGCTCCTCCAGTCCCTTCATAGCCTTACTATCACAGAGTAGTTTCATGTAGGTCTCTAAGAATGTGGTAATCATGGACGGGTCCATTTCTTCAGCTAGTTTCTCCTGACTCTCTAAGGTAGAGGCCCCAATGAAACTTTTCTTTGCTTTCATAAATGTTTCTTTTGCGTGTTCTAGATCAAACCTAGTCTCCTTTTCTGGTGCTTTATGGACCCACTCACCTTCTTCAAGTTGCTTCCCCTTATCCTCACCAGTCATCACTCCACTCCGCAACAAAATATTTACCCTAGGGTCTTCCTCACAAGGCTCAACCCTCATCATCTGCAGGTTTGGAATCGGTTCCTGAGGCTGCACCCCCTTCTCGCGTATCTTAGCTAACAATATAGGGCAATCCTCTGTCACATGGTAAAACTGAGTAGAATAGTGGCATGACATTCGTGTTGGATTTGGACAATCTCACACATAGTGTCCTGGTCCTCCACAATTGTAACAAATAATCTGCCCTCGACCTCTACCAGGTCTTCCTCCACCTCGGCCTTGTCCGCATCCCTGATACTCACCTCGCATTCCTCAAGTGCCTTAGTCTAGGAGCCTCGTTTATGTCTGCACCCTATATGCAGGTGTCTTATCCATCATCAATTCGTAACTCCATCAATTGCGCTCATCGTGACCGACATATTGACAGAAGTTGTAGAAGAGTTGTTGCGGTGTCTGTATGAATTTATGCAGGAAATGGAAATTGTCTATCACATGTTTCCAAGCTACTTGACATATAGAACACCATAGGGAAGGCTCTGCACTTGGCCCTACTATAGCTTCTGACCTTAGAGGCATTGGTCCCCCTGCTGCAACATAATTCTCGAAAATTGGATAGTGATCTTTGTCCTGCCCCTAGATTTTTCACTTTAGGCACCATACTTCTCCACGCGCCTTTGGCTGAGTTGTTCTGTCTTTCTTTCAGACTTTGCATTTCAAGGCAAAGGTTCTACAACTATGCATGAATCTGCTAAACCCCCATATTATCATCTTGCATCGGTGTCTCATGTAATCTCATCGTGATTTCCAGAGATTCAGCTGAGGTCCCAATCTTCTGTTGTGATAGTGAAACCCTTAGATGAGGCAGGAACAAGGCCACAAACCATTCACGGTGTTGCCCATCAGTCAGATTCATGTTGGCTTCATGGATCGTACACTTCAATATTTGATCCAAATCCTAGGGTGTCTCACTAGGCTTCATCATGATCTCTTTGAATCCCACAATTGATTGCACCTCAGACTTAGGTCTAGTAAATTCCTTATTTATCATAGTATGGATAGCTACCAATGTGGACGTTAGATTATTAGTGCAGTACTTAATATACCAAGTTAGTGTGCGGTCCTGCAAAGAAGTGACCAACATTTCTTTCTTCATTTGATTGTCTGTGATACCCTGAGCTTCCCATACAACCTTCACGACAAACCAAAACTGGTCAGGATCTTCATTTCCTACACCCTTGAATAGAAGTAGCTTTACAGAGTTCACCATGTTGAATGGTGGTCGAGGTGGTGATGGTGTGGGTGAGGGGTTAAGTGGTGGAGGTGAGGATGGAGGCGGTGTGGGTGGATGAGGTGAGGATGGAGGTAGTGTAGGTATTCGTGGGAATCCCTCTCTTATCAACTGAATAGCACCCAATAGAGAAGCCTATGTTGCCCCTTCATCGTCACTTAGAGGAAGCTCAATTAGCGGGTTATATTCAGGTCCTTTTCTTCCTCCACCCACGAAAGTCCTTCCACTTCGCATAGCCCCAAACATCAAGGTAATTGGATAACCCACTTTTCACACAAGAGCATCTTAATCCAAGTATTTAACGATTTCAAATACTTGCCTCGCAGCCCCTTGAAGAAGCGGTGCCATGCTTTGCTGTAACTTACCGAATTATCGACTGTGAAATCTGTCACAAACCCCGCCATGATACGGTCAAGCCAATGATCGATAGTGTGTGCAATCTTATCTTTAGAGGCTTCCAATTTCTACACTAACTCTGGGGTCCAAACAATTAGACCGTCAAGCCTCCACCTCCCTTGGCCATCTACCAATTTCGTGATCCACTCATATAATTCAACCGAGAAGGAACCGAATAAGATTTAGTGTATCTCTATGTACAAATATCTATCCAACCACTATTCTTTTGTCAATCACAGATTCCTATTTTCTTGTGCCCTCAATTTGTGGATATTTCTATCCAACCAGCCTTCAATCTCCTTCTTAGTTGGATTCCAATGATGCGACATCACACATCCTATTATGTAGATCCCGGTCCTGGCAAAGGAACTATTTTCTGGCTTGATGGGCCATGACCCAGGTTCACCATTAAGCAACCAATCAAATCCCTACACTACTGGCTCTTTTGGCATCAATCCGTGAAGTGTGGACTAAAGTCTCACCCGAAGTAGTATGGGGGGATGCAGGAACCAAGTTTTGGCACCTTGAGATGATTGTGATGTCGGTTATTTTCCCTAACCATTCCTTCACACAAGTTGATAAGCCCTTTAGGGCTTATTAAAGTACGTCTCTTACTCATCCTCGATGCCTCCACAAATGTCTTCGATCATCCTTCATGGACCCTAAATAGATAGATCAGGAACTTACACGCCTTTGCAATTACTCTACTTCTGTATTTACTCAGATTCGCTTAAGCATCAATTAATTTTAACATGCATTACAATCATCTTCATGTAAACAAATATTCTTACTTGCGTTCATATGACAAAGTAAAATACATAGATTCACACATCAATATAGCATTAATTCATGACCTCAGTATTCAACATAACATAATCGCAACATTCATAACATAAGTAAAATAACACATACACAGATAATTTCAGAATACTTCTGTTTATTGATAATGCATATTTCTAGTACATACTCTAACTACCCCATGCACATAGTTGCAGGGGTCCACACACTCAGACGTGGACTTCTACCATAGGCCTTTGCGCACTCAGCTGCAGAGCCTCTTCCTATGATAAGACTCTTTTCTTTTAGCTCTAATAAACCCATGCATAAAACATAACAAGAATCAAGTAAACTGAACTACCTTAGAGTCTTCTAAGACCCCCGTTTTATACAATCCCATGGTCCATAGACCATGGGTAGATCTTTAAAGCCAACATGACTTATGCAAAAGAAGGGTAGAAAACCCTTAGTAACTCTTTACATCTTCACACTTTGCAACAACAAAATGCGGAGACTTTACATTCTTTACACAAAACTTGGGCCTTTAGCCCCAAAACATGGGCTTTTAACCCCAAAATTGATCGCACGGGGCCCATTCCCAATAGGCTAGACTGGTTGAGTTAATCTCTCAGAAAAGGGTGGTGGATTTATTTTGAGCATGCTTTCCTCTCTTTCCTCCTCACTTTCCCTAGGTGGAGGTGGAGGTTGGTTGTTCGAGAGTACTCTCCCAGATCTGAGGTTGATTTCTTGAATCTCCACAACATAAGCAAGATAGAATGTCTCTTCACTGTACATTTGTTGTGCATGCCTATTGTTCGGGTTCGGATTTGGATGGCCAGGCATCTGAGCTTGTTTAGGTGGAGCAGGGTGTAAAATATGTGGTGGAATAGGTGTTGAAGGAAATAAAGCTGGAGAATTGTTGTATGGGGACCTCCACCCCTGGAGCAATGCATTCCACTGAGGCTATCACAGAGAATATGGTTGAAATGATAGGATGGTTGGTTGGAAATGGTACTTAGGTGAAAAAGACCAAGGTGGAGGTGTAGACCAGGAGGGATGAGCAGGGGGGCCCCAAGAAGGAATTGATGTGGTCTGGTTAGGGTTTTAATATTCACGGGATTACCCTTGCATGCACTACTGGTATGGCTGAGGCCCATGAGGTTTCCTTTTATTTATGTAGCAGAGTTGTTCAGTCACCCCTTCAGTTCCGTGATACACACGTTTTAGTCGAGGTAGAGAAGGGAATTTTTTTATGGAGTGGCTTTCTTCATAGACCGAGTAGACTTCAATCAAATTCAATGGAAATTCATTCCTAAGGTGCCTCCTTATGCATCTAGGGAAGAAAATTGCTAAGGCTATCTCCGCTTCCTCCTGCTTTCTCTTTATGTGAATAGTGTCCATCTATAGGGAAAGGGTTTGCAACATTTCACTCTTGATATCTTCCAGCATATTTCCAATTGAGGATGGACTAGCCATTGGTTGACTGCCCCTACTCTTTCTCCTAGCTGCCCTAGAATGGCTCCTAAAGATAGTCTTGATATCTTCATAGGGTGCTTGGTAGATGTCCCCTCCTGCTAGCAGGTTTAGGGTATCCAGAAGATCTTCCCTTACCCCTCTGAGTAGGTCTAGCTTCAGTGACTCACGATCAATTGTGCACCTGGCCCTTTTGTAGCTAAGCTAGAATATTTCTTCATAAACCGCTAGGGATTCATCATGCCCTAAGGTCATCCTGAAAATTTCCTCTTCAGTGTCTTTGGACCTACAGTAGTCTCGATAGAATGAACTGGTCCACGATTATGATGAGGAAGACGATATTGAGCAGATCTATAAGTTGACTACATGGGATGAATATTGGATCAACCCTATGGTGGATGGGCAAATTATGTGGGAGAAGGATAACTCCTGCAACTCAAATTAAGATGAGGAGCTCAAACATTTGTGAAACTAGTTGCATGAGCTATCGTCGCTACGATGCAACAAGCTTACAAAGTCACTTCGATGTATATCCATTGCGATATGAAACTTACCATATTATGATGGCTTAGAAGATGTCAATCTATTTTTGGATAAATTTGAAAGAGATGTACTAGAGGAACATTGGTTCTAGGCATTAGACATCATGCATAGAGCTACGCCTGCTAGATGGTGGGGTATGCATAAGAAAAACTTTGCAGACTGGAAGGAATATCAACGAATGATGAAGCTACAGTTTGGGAATGCCAATACTTGCATTACAGAGAAATACATAGGGAAGGATGATCCACGTGAGCATATGGCTCGATGGACAAAATCATGTGGACAAGAACCACAACTAGAATGGGTTCATGTATTTTTCCACACTTTGGATACAATCTTGATGAACTAGTGTCTAGAAATGAAACTACGACATGGAACTACAAAATGGGATGTTTTCAAGGAAATTTTTCTGCTCACTTTTAGATCTGAAGATAGATTTGAATGTAATGACAAAGAATTGTAGGAGGTCAAAGCTGTAATATTTCGAGTGCTTGAAGAACCTGTTGCATGGGTGCAGCCAGATTGGAGTACATATAGGCACCATGCACTTGAATGTTACAATGTGACCATGGGGAAGGCGAAGAATATGCTAGGAACATCAACATTCCTGAGTCAGAAGGACAATGCAAACACGTAGGGCCTAAGGCTTCTTGAAATTTCACAGCCCTTGAAAACCAAGCAGGTTAATATTGGATTAGAAGCATAGCCTAAGTTTGTAACAAAGGTGACTATTGGGATGAAGATACAGTGGACAAAGTCACAGAGCTACTATTAGAATATCATGACTTCTTTCCCACCAAGTTCTCTGAATTGAAAGGGATAGTAGGGGATCTGGGCGTCATGAAGATCACTCTAAATCCATATTCGAAGCTAGTGAAGAAGTGCTCCTACTGGTTGAATCTAAAGTATAAAGAAAGGTGTGTGAAGAATTAATAATATGCTTGCAGCCGAGATTATTAAACCTGTCGAGGATCTATATTGGGTTAGTCCTGTGGTGGTTCAGGAGAAGAAGATGCAGGGTGAAATCTAGATATGTGTAGACTTGAGGAAGTTTAATGACGCTTGTGTCCACAATTCATTTCCTACACCATTCATAGATGAAGTACTGGAAAATGTTGGAGGTCAGGAGGGTTGTTTGTTTACTGATGGGTTCTTAGGATACCATTAGATCAAGATCGCACCAGAGGATAGAAGTAAGACTACCTTCACTACTGAATGGGGCTATTTTCAGTATACAGTTATTCCCTTCGAACTTAAGAACATCCCTACAATATTATCTAGGGTGGTAGTCACAGGCTTCAATGAGTTTATTCACAAGTTTTTGGAGGTTTTCTTCAATGATTGGACTATGTTTAGGCTAGTTAAGAGACGTGTTGCAAGTCTTCACCTCAAGTTGGATACATGTCGAAGGTATCAGATTTCCCTTAATTTGAAGAAATGTATATTCTGCGTACCATATGGTATATTATTGGGCCATGTAGTATGGAAGAAGGGGTTGATGGTAGACCCTGCCAAAATTGCCATAATTATTAACTTGGACCCTCCAAATATTGTCAAACAACTGCGCAGGATGTTGGGCCACATAGGGTATTACAGGAAATTTATCAAGGCATATGCGTAGATCACTATGCCCACGGAAAGATTGCTGAAAAAGGATGCGATGTTTTGTTGGGATGATGATTGCAGGAAGATTTTGGATGTTTTAAAGGAAAAAATGGTGACCCCACCCATTTTAGTTTTCCACAATTGGAAGGAGTTCAATGTCCATGTTGATGCATCCTGCATAGCCCTAGGAGCTATGTTGACCCAACCAGGTGAAGGTGATACTGATCATCTGATAAATTTTGTGAGTAGAAAGTTATCGAAGGCATAAAATAATTATTCCACCATAGAGCGTGAAGGACCAACAATGGTCTATGCGCTACAAAAATTTAGGCAGTATTTGTTGGGTGTACACTTCAAGATGTACACAAACCATTTTGCTTTGAAGTACCTAGTCAATAGATTTTGGTTGTGGGGGGGGGGGGGGGAATTCTATCAATGGTTGTTGCTCTTCAAAGAATATGAAATTGAAGTAATTGTGATGCCAAGCCGATAGAATGTTGGACCAGATCACCTCTTGCAAACTGAGAATGGTGACGAACCTACAAGTCTAGAGGAAGAATTTCTTGATGCACAACTCTTTGCTGTGCGTGTCACAGATGATCATTTTGCTGATATAATCTAGTTCTTATCCACAGGTAAAACCCCTAAAGGGTATTCCACATCACAGAAAAAAGAGTTGGTGGTTCGGGCTACAAATTTGTTCGTTATTGCAAAGCACTTATATAAAATGGGATCTAACGAGATATTGTGTAAGTATGTCCTGGAGTATGAACGGAAAAGTATCCTCACTAAATACCATGGAGGGGTTACTGGAGGACATTATGCGGGAAGAGAAATTGCATAGAAGATCCTACCAGCATGACTCTAGTGGCGGACTATGCATAAGGATTCCAAGGCTTATTACAGGGCATGTGATGTCTATCAGAGAATAGGGAGACCATTGCAAAGGGATGAATTTCCCTTTAACCTGCAAGTGTCATTACAAGCATTTGATAAGTGGGCGATTGACTTTGTGGGGCCAATTCAACCACTGGGAAAGGAGACAGGGGCCAGATACATCATTACAGTGACCGAGTATCTAACCAGGTGGGTTGAGGCACAGGCTATAAAGGATTGTCGCACAGTGACAACTGCGAAGTTTATTATTGAATACATCTTGTCTCAGTTTGGCTGCCCTAAGATCTTGATGAGCGATCGACGGTTTCACTTCTTAAACGAAAAAATTGCCACTTTGATCGAAGAATTCCATATGTATCACCAGAAGAGTATGCCATATCATCCTTAAGAGAATGTTTTATATAGAAAATTGACCCCCTCATCAGCTCAGAGGAGAAAGACATGATAGCTGAAGCAAAGACCAAGATCACATGCATTGTTTCCACACTAACGTTGGCTATACACTGACAACCTACTTTATAAAGCTTCTATGTAAGCCTAAGGGAGCTTTAGTGACCCTACTAACTCTAGTTGTTATTTGGGAACATTGTTAGTGGATCCTAATGAGCATCTAGAGGTCAAAGGAGTGAATTGACTCATAAATATCTCTATATTTCCTCCTAAATTTACTTATAAAAGAAAGGAAACATCTCAAGTTCGACCTATTTGTGGGATTTCTAAATCCTAATGAAGGAGACAAATGGGAAAGAGCTGAAAAGCATGGAAAAATCATTTATTTTACCTTAAGAGACTCATGGAGGAACTTGGAAACCCGAACTCAATTGCTACATAAGAAAAGCTAGGGCTATGGTGATAGAGGTCAGATCATTTGAAAGGATAGCTTACTTGATTGTTGAGCATAGTCTCAAATCTAAGCATAAGAAGTTGGTAAGAAGGAAGAGAGAGAAGATGGAGGGGTAAGGGAAGGCTAATGCAATAGATGGCTGTAATCACTCTTCCGACATTAATATAGAACTACAGTTGTACTGTCTACTCCATCATGTTGGTACTATCATTCATTTTCTTGTTTGTCCAATACCTTTTAGCATGAGTAGCTTAGTTATGTGTAACTAGATGTCTTTTATGTATTCATGTATTAGTTACCAAGGTTGTATGCTATGATTATGCTTGTATCTCTATGTGTAGGACTTGATCCGGAGCCTGCTCAGGGGACTTCCACCTAGCTGCATTATGCTCTCCAGCAAATCTACACAGAGGCTTGAGGTAATCCATCTATTTTTCTTTGATAGTTAGTTAATGTTTATGGACATGCATGTAACTTTGTGACAGCTACAGATAATCTTACAGTCTGCCAGAGGTCCTAGGAAGACCCTTGAGGGTATCTCCATTCTCTATACACCATGCATTTTATCCTATAATAGAATTGGTGACTCCGCTGGGGACTATACATCTAGTTCCTGGTTCACCTAGACAGTTCTCAGTTTCCTCCTCCTTCTAAGACCTCCCTATACTTCTGCATTCCCTTTTTGACCCACCAAAACCTTGCTGCATTCTGCCTTCATATATTCAGCCTTGAATCTAATCCTAAAAGCCCTATTTTGAGCTCTTTTCCCACACTAACACAGGTTAGCAGACTAAACAGTGCTTTATAAAGCTTTGTGTCTACACAAACAGAGATTTAGTGGACCCAGTAACTCTCTGTGGCCACTGCTACAGAGCATTAGTCCCACAAATCTTGACATACAACTGTGTCTGTAAACTCAAAGGGAAGGGAACCCTTCTCATGGAATGAAAGGGATCTGCAGCTGGATTTTGCTAGCAATATCGGTGTCCTAAAATGCTGTTTTTTTTAGGAAATAAGTTTTTTTCTTTCTTAAAATTTTTTTGTCAAAGAAAAATCAACAATTTTTTATTCATTCTTTTGGTTAGCTGGTTACAATCTACTTTATTTTTGGTTTCAAATAGTTGTTAGAAAGCATTGGAAATATTTCTATTGGTTATGCATGTATTATAATGACTAGGATGCATGGAACAAATATGAATATGTGAAAGACTCTTACCTGTAGAATACAACTTGTTTCATCGAATTGAATATTTTTTAAGCATTGTCTTTTGCATGATTTTTGAGTCAGAGTCCCATCACATTTCATATGTCAACTCCCCTACTGAAGACACTAAAAATGTACACATAAAATTTACCTAAAATCAATTAGTAACTCTTTATTGAGCAAATAAGCATTAGTTCAGGCTAGGATCTTGGGATAGGCAGTGCGAGTAAACTGCCCAGGGTCAGAAACCAAAACTAGTGTAATTAAAAGAGAGAAAATTCCTTCTGCACTCATACTACTAAGACCACTCTAGTAAAAGCGGAGCTAAATATGAGACAACATCAGACTGTAAGTGAAGGTAGCCCACCTTCACTTGCAACTCCTTTGGGTATTCCGTGTATTGGGGATCCCTTCGGGGATTTCAGAGTTGAGTCGGAGACTCAAGTGTCCTACCCACACAATGTACTATCTTTGACTATGTCCCTCCAAATAGTGTCTATGATATGAGGTATCCTTAGTGGCCAAACTATTACGGACTTACGCAAAGTGATTGGGGTGGGTTGCCTTGGTACTTAACATAGACATACCTACTCTATCTTCAGTTTTTGGGAGGGTGCTCGTCTTCATGAGAGTACTTGTCCCCTCAATCTGAGGTTTGGGAAAAGATTTAGAGTAACTGTAACTATACATTTGGCCATCCATCTCTGTTATTCATTGTGATATTGGGTTTCATCTCCAATGATCAGTGCTTATCAGACAAGGTCATTTCCCTCAGTTTGTTGATTGATCAACTTAGTGTATTTTTTATATTTTTTAGGTACCTGGGTGTTATCATTGAGAGTTTAACAAATATCATGATAAAATTTATTGATAAAAATTAACGGTCACTGTGGTTACATCTGGCCCTCATCATCAATCTAGATGATTGTTAGGACTTCCTCCACTCATTGTGGAAGATTCGTCGAGCTCCGGTGAACCAGATTCCCCATCTTTGGGAAATCAGTCTCCTAGATCTCACACAGAATCTGTTTGGACAATCGATGATTCAAGCTTTCTGGAGGATTTCTTTAATGCAGGATTTCTTCCTCCCTTTAACCCTTCGCTAACAAATCCATTGGACCCACTCTTCATTCTCGTGGCACTTGTACTCCCTGTTTCTTTAGTTGTAGCATTTCCATCCATCCCGTCAACGACTAGCGGGTCATGGAACTTTGTGGACACTTTTGGTCCCCCACCACTTCCGCAGTCGAAAGTCACCACCACACCGTTGATGGCAAACCCTGCTATCTCGTTTGTCCCAGGTATAAAACCTCACATGACACCCTCCACGAGTGGAACCCAGCCTATGCCAGGTTCCATCCTTTTAGTGTCAAACTCTATACCTTCGACAAGTGCTACATACAACACTCTTTATAACACTCAATATAACATGGTTAGCGCGGGTCCCCTCAACCAACAATATGGTTGGCATCCATTGTACAATTCAAACCCTTATATTCAAGTATCCAGGGGCATTTCCAGTATGCATTTACTGTTTAGGAACATAATAGTTCCCCCTCCATTTTTAGGCATGCATGGTTAGTCACTAATTGACATGAGCACTCCTTATGTCAATCAAGGACATATGGTTAGTTCTGTGGCGGGCGGGAATCCTCAAGGAAGTCTCAACCAATCCATGGGGGCACCCTACTCACAAATTCAAATGAGTCAAGGGGGAACTTCTTATCCTAGGGGCAATTCTATACCTCAATATCACAATCCCCATGGAAATCCACACTACAACACCATACCCCAAGGCAACTACTATACCACGCAACCTATGTATAATATTGGGACTCAAACGATGGGAGGACCATAAGGATCCTCAAGTGATATGTCATCACCATGGTTCGAGTCAGGGGCACCACACACTCTGCCTTTCTTGGCTATGTTTGACATCCCCAACTTGTACAAACTTACAAATGACACCATTTGTCATAATTTACTTTGGCCGCCAATCTCGCATAAAATACCAATAGACATCCCCAAGTTCAAAGAGAAAAAAGGGGAGGATCTGGGCACCCATATCACCATCTATCATCTTTGGTGTGTTTCCAACTCCATGGTGGATGATAGCGTTCGGTTATGTCTTTTTCCTCGCACCATTTTTGGCAATGTAGCTAAGTGGTACATTGAGTTACCACGCGCGTCAGTAAATACCTTCGACACTCTAGCGATGGAATTCTTAAAGCACTTCCAGCTACCCATCCACTATGAGACTGGGATAGAGCTCCTCACTTCCTTACATTAGAATACCACCACGCACATCTCTGATCATATACATGAATGGAGACGTAGGCGGAGGTTAGTCAAAGCTCCCCTCCTAGACTATCTCTTAGCGAAGTGGTTCTACAAGTCGCTACTCCCTCAAATCGCTAAACATGTCACCTTAGGTGGTTCAGTCATAGAAGACCCATCCATACGTCGTGCCCAGCACTTAGATCTGATATATTCATAGTGTGGCACTCTTTACGATGTAATCCCCATTGCCCCTCACAACTCCAACGTTTCTGCTACTCAGCACCCCGAAGCGCACCCCAATGGGATTGTTGGCACAACCTTTAGAACTGCTGTAAAAAAACTCAATGGTCACATTGTCCAGATGTCAGTGGATCCCTCTACCAAATCAATTACTCTTCCTACCACCATGATAAACTCTATGCAGTATATGCAAAAACCCGGTGGTAAGAACAAGAAGAATAAGAAAAAGACTGCTCCTTTAGAGGAGCAGTAAAAAAAGTAGCAAAACCCAAAGAAAAAGGTTGGTGCGCCTCCTAACGATGGAAATGATAAACCCACCAGATTCCCTTGCAAAATCTGTGTTGAAGACCGCATGAACTATCACTGCCCACGTCTTCAAGAATGCACATATTTCATTGCTAAAAAGGATACTGGTAGGACCCCCACTGTCCTTAATAATCCTTTCCTTGCTCAGCAATAGCAACACCTCATTCCAAACCAACCCAAACCCCCACAAGGGAGCAATGGTGGTTTGTGAAATCCTTCAGCTGGTGGAGGATATTCTACCATTTACACCTTAGAAATGGTAGATCTACAAACAAGATCCAAATCCTATGGATCTCCTGTTGCTCATGCAGAGGAACCTTCCTCAAGTAAAAACCCACCGCCACCCAACAATTTGCATATCAAAAGGCTGGTTGCTGACCTTGTGATTCGGCCCCGTAAAGGGGCACTTTGACGCACAACACACAATACATCTGCACGTGTCGCTTAAAACTACAACATTGTAGAAGACTTGGTGCAAGCATCGTCGGCTATGTCGACACTCAAAGTATTACAAACATGTCCAGCACAAAGGAAATCTTTGCTTTCGACTATTGGTGGTATCGACCCAGAGGATTCCATGCTTGCAATTTTGGACATGGAAAGGTGTAAACCTCCCCTTTCCCACCAGCTTGGATTTCAAGTGAAAATTTTTTTGAAATGCAAAGGTATACATAGAAATGTCATTGACGATGGTGTTTCTACCTACATCATGTCGGCTTCATGTTGTCTCGCTTTGGGTTCTCCAATCCTTTCCCCACTGTCAAATTTCTTTAAAGCTTTCGACAACCACACTTTCATCCCAAAAGGTTACCTAGTTGGCTATCCCATCACTTTGTATGTGAAAATAGTAATGGTGGACATAGAAGTCATAGATAAAAAAACTCGACTATAATCTCTTGCTGTGTCATAATTGGACGTATGCCATGATGACCATTGTATCTACTATCTTTCACATCATCCTATTTCCATTGGATGGAAAGGTAGTTACAGTGGACTAGATGTCCTTCTACACCCCTGATTATTCCCCATTACCAAGTGGCTCTGTACCCCTAGTAGGTGGTGTCCCTGACTCTTACATCATTATCGGTACCGGTCTATCAAAGGATCCTTCCCTAATGGGTTGTTCCTGCTACAGGCACCCATGGCTTCATAGATTTTCAATATGCTTTCATCTATTCCTCATGAACATACCGATCCATGGATCCTACCAGCTCCTTTATACATTTACACATATGGAGAACAAATGCCACTGTCATGAGCTGAATTGGCCTACCAAGCTATTCAATCTGCATCTACATCTCCGGTCACTTTGGTTATGGCTATTGGTACCACTGCCCCTCCCATAACCGAGCATTCCTTTAGGTACTTTTATCGCTTGTTAAACTGAAAAATCCTGAGTTTTTTTGTACCGAGCTCGTTAAAAATCTACGGCAACAACAAGAGCACTTGATTTTTTGGGACCATTTCTCGCTCTTAAAATCGAAAAATCCCTGAGTTTTAACCCTTCTTAGGGCTCACTAAATCTACTAAGAAGGAACGAGCAGTTCTTTTACCTCTTTTTCCTTGCTCAATAAACTGAAAAATATACCTTGAGTTTTTTTCATTTGACTCGTTAAAATTTGATGAAGGTATTGAGTTTTTCATTGCATGACTCATTAAAAACTCACGACAAAAAACGAGTTTAGTCTGTCTCCTCGTACTCATAACAAAATGAGGTCAACATCTATTTGAACATAGGTTTCTCTTTATCTGGATTCAATAGATTAACTCACAGAAAAGTAACTGATTCGGGTATACTATTAACCTTTTGTCGCACCTGGTTAAAAACTATGACAAAGGGTCACCATGGATTCGTTCTTTATGATCTTTTCAGACTCTCTAAATATGAAAAGACCATCGAGTTATCTCATCTGGATTCATTAAATTAAACAAACAAGATATAGAGTCGCTATTTTTATGATCCTTTTGAGACTCTCAAAACATGAAAAGGTCGACGAGTTTTCCTTTCTAGACTCATTAAATTAATCAAATAGGGCATAGATTTGCTCTTTTTTTAATCCTTTTCAGACTCTTAAAATATGAAAAGATCGACGAGTTTACCCGTCTAGACTCACTAAACTAATCAGACGGGGAAAGTAAACAATACAACTACATTTAGTATTAGAAAGCATCGTTTGGCAGCAGTCGTTCCCTTGAACATGGCACTCCCTCAGATAAACCTTCCTTGTGACGACCTCTCAATATGAATCCTACCATCCTATGAGCTTAACCTAAATACCCTGATGTTCTTGCATATCTATATCCTAACACTCTTTGGTGTTCATGAGTCTAGTGCTACATGGTTAAAATTGTTGTCATGCCTTCTATTGTTCAAGGGTTAACATTTTATTTCCTCCATCAACCCATCAAGCATATCCTCATGCCCTCTGTTGTTTATACCCAATGCTCAAATATTCCTCAAAAACAAATCATTCTTGTCCCATTTTGTGTCGATTGATTTAGGATACATTATTTCCTACCTTTCGACAGGTATCTTCCTATCGAATTCAACACTCTATCTAGGAAGACAACCTAGAAACACATTTAGTACCTTGGTACTTACAGACATTAGTGGCAGGCCACCTTGTGTTTGATCAGGGGTTCTCATTATTGGCTCTTGGTTAAGCAATTATATGGGTGTTCGAGGACAAAAACATCTTTCACACTTGTTAGATTGTATTGTGCATCTTGGATACAATCACCATTATTGGTGGCCTTCTTCGTATCCATTAATGGTTTCCATTATTGACTGGTAATTAGATGACTTCGTGCATGTTCGACGTCAACTCATATATTCACATGTATCGATCTACGATTTTTGGTGAAGCAGAAATTAAGACCTTGGGTAGAGGCTTGCATCACTCAGCCTTGCTTCCTCTCCCAAGTTGTGTATATTGTTTTTTGGAGACAGCTCATCAAAATGATCCTATTATGAAACCAGATCTGCATTGTGCTTATCAACAGCCAACATCATCATATCTCTTTCATGAGAAAATCACTCTGACATAGCTATTGAGCATGGGAATGCCTGACTTAGGACATGATTTTAGTTTTTTTATATATATGTGTTGTATCAGGTTTCCGATACCACCTGAAGCTCCGATCCCCTCTCTCTTTTTGTCAAACAAGGAAAATTACAGTTAAGTAAAGTATTTCGGCAATCATCGTAGCCTCTTACCTCACACTTTAGGGGGCATATGTTATACACCAAAATGACCCCCTCATCAGCTCAGAGGGGAAAAACATGATAGCTGAAGCAAAGACCAAGATCACATGCCTTGTTTCCACACTAATGCTGGCTATACTTTTTTGAGGATATTTAGTGTTCTTGGACCGCCTAACCCTCTAATCTAGTAGCAGGTCTAGAAACAACAGACAAAAGTAATCTCAACCTTTTCTATAATCAACAGATAAAACAAGAGAGAAGATAAACCTACTTGTAGTTTTCACTAGCTCCTTGTCTCCCTTGACCAGTCTTGTTGCTTCTTTCTGTACTTAAGCCGCTTGGAAAGTATCTGCACAAACACAGAAACAAAAAACCATTAAGGAAAATGATAATGATCTATTTCTTATAAATAACATGGAATCAAGAACATGATATACATATGAAAGCATTAAAATATAACACAAGTATAAGGAAAAAGTCTTGAAAACTTTATTGATAAGAGGAAAGATTACAACCCATATTTGCTTGATCTAGTGACACTCTTCCAATTCAATCCTTCTTCACCTCAAGGCAAGAAAGACACTCCAACACTATTACAATACTTGCACTCAATTCTAATCTCATATCACCAACATCTCCTTACAACTCAATATTTTTCAGCCCCTGATCTCTTAGATGAGTGATCTATTTATAGGTGAGTGAAGGAGGTTATGCCATCAATGGTGATAATGAATGAATTTCTAAATTTAGAAGTTAGTTCCATAAAATAAGGGCTAGGGATTGATGTTTCCTAATTCCCTTCCTCATCCAAATGCGAACTCAAAGGTGTAGGTGGCAATGCGAAACTTCTAGAGATTTCCAATGGATAAGGAATCTTCAAACCGTCATGGAAGTTTTCTCAAATTCGCTCAGCGCGGGCCAAAGAGGGACCAAGCGCACTGCATAGCACCCTGTCAGTGTATGGTTTGCATTGCAGCACACCCTAATGAAGGCCTACCTATGCTAATCTTCTTAGAGGTAGTTTTTTGGATGTTTTCAGTGATGGAACTTCTTGGGAAGTGAGGCATTCTTATGACTAACTTCTTTAGGGCATGTAACAACTACACTAGGGGTTGATGTGCCCTAATAGTATCGATCTGTAATTTGGGGTTGATCTGCCGAAATGGATCTGTAACAGTTGTGCCCTAAAGCATGAAGTCGTAAATATATATGTCAGATGAAATGCTTTATCATGAGGAGAAGAGGTTTCGACACGGAAGGTGATCTGCATCAATTACAATACATATATCATGATAATTTGATTTTTCTCATGATCTAGCTAAGGGAAGGCATACCCATTCTTAGCTTATAAGCTTTCATCACAAGTACAATTATAGTCATCTACAGATATAGACCCATGAATGGTTGACCATGAATGTGAGACCATTGTACATTTAATTTAGTACTCCTAAAAATATCACTGCCCAGATGGATGAAACTAGATCCAGGTCTTCAATCTCATTCAATCTTTTGCTCAGGTACAAGTATAACCATGTGAATAGATGTTCTGAGGTCAAACATGGAAAGACGTCGTCTAATTACTAGCTAATGATGTAAGCCGTTAACAGATGCGAGAGGAATCACTGATAATGATAATGACCCTCAAGGTACTATAGTACATTTCGCATGATGTGAATAAATGATTTGATGTCAAACACCATACAAAGTAATTCAGTTGAAGGCCATTGATGTCAACCTATCACTAGAAGCGAGAAACCTGCCATTGATGTATGCAAGCTTCAAGGTATTTAAGGGGTGTTTCGAAGTCAACTTCTTGGATGATGTGCTGATGTCGACAAGAAGCAAATTCATTGCAGGAGGGCCTTGATGTATCCCAAATCTACGATACGAAAAGGTAAATGATTTTGGAGATGAGAATCAATTGACAACACAAGGTTCAGAAATGGCGGTCATGAAAAAGAAGGTTTTTGGTATTGCAAAGGATGAAGTTGAACTGAATGACTTCTCTTGAACACGTCAGTGACACTAAGATGAATTGGTAGCATTGACCCACAACAAAGTAATGGATGGTATGATAGACCAACGGTGTGATAACCATCAAGCTAAATAACCCAACCCACATAGTCATGATGATGAGGTGAAAGTTTCATGTTCAAGAGTGACTTGCTACCATAAAGTTTTCTCAATTATTTCCCATTTTCCCAGTCATTGATGACCAGTACCTCTTTATTTTTTATCAAGATTGAGGAGGATAACATATGCTTGTTGTATAATTTCACCCTTTGGGTGAATCCATCGCTATTTGATGCTTTAATGTTTCGAGTGAAGGTGAAACTCGTCCTTATCTAGATGGACAAGTTTGTCACTATTTGATGTTTTTAATGAGTTTAACAGTAGAAAAAACTCGGTCCTTTTCATGTTTATAGTGTTTGAAAAAGGACAAAAAGGAAACTCCATAAGTTATTTTTCATAAAATAATCTCTCAATTCCGAAAAAGTGTAAAATAATACAAGAGAGATGTCATTTCCAATCCTTTAATGAGTTGGAATAGACAAGTGCTCGACAATCTTTTCATATTTAGAGAGTCTGAAAAGAGTTTAAAGAGGACTCTAAGGGGGTTTCTTTTCATTTTTAACAAAGCTTGAAAAAGAAACAAAATTTTGCTTTATGGTCAAAGATGTTCAATTTACACTTAAACACATTGAATTCTACTTTTAACCGTTAAACCTACTCAAAACTCCATCAAAGAGGATTAAAAATACATGTTCATGGATAAAATGAATAAAAACTAACATTTACTTGATTAATATGAAAGAAATAAACATAAAACAAGTTCTATTATTCATTTTCACCATCTCACTTTTACCCTTTGAATTTGGTGCTTTGGAGTAGTTTTTCACCTCAAAGTTCACTAGTTGATTGCAGAGGATTCAGTGGACCGTTTCTCATGCAGTCCAAACCAGGTAGGAGATATCCTTGTTCTCTTCCATTTTATTCCATTTATTTTCAATTTAAAGCAAAAAAAATTGGTTTTTGAAGTCCCTAGGGTTTCATTTTGCGCACTCTGGATCAACGCACCCTTTCAATATCGAAAGGTGCACTATATTTCATACACCTAGACGGCAGTATGCATTGCAGCACACTGTCTCTAATGGAGGGGTGTGATGGGTGCGAAAACCAAATTTTGACAATTGTTTTCTCCCAAATTTTCAACTGTTTTTTTCAAAAAATGGATCCTAATTTGTCTAATTGTTTCATTTCAGACATTCATTGGATCAAAATGGTGATTATATGGAGAGAATGAGAGCATGAAGAACAAGACATGGTTTCCCTAAATGATCAGGGAATAGTTGATGCCCTAAGGAATTGTGGGTTACTGAAGTATTTTCGATTATCGAGCATGCAGAAACAAATTGAACTTTTACATTACCTTGTTTGTTCTTGGGATCCTACTGATCAGGTTTTTCACATTAGGGGCAAAGTGATCCCCTTTACCATCAATGATATTTATTTTCTGACTGGACTATCGAGGCGGGGTGCCCTTATCTCATTATCAGGATTTACCAAAGGAGGTGAATCAGTGAGAGATTATATACGACAGTTTTGATTAGAAGGAGTTCAACCTAGCAGAGATAGAAATATCAACATCAAGGATGTTAGTGATTTACCGTTGAGAACAATCCTTTTTACCCTCACCAAACTGGCTAGCAGTGCAACTTTACACTTAGCAAACAAGTCATATATGCAGTATGCTTTAGAGTGCTTGGAGCCAAAGGTGTTGAACTGGTGTGAGGCAGTTCTTTCATCCATGAAAGAACAACTGAACAAGGTAAAGAATTGAAGGAATTCTTTTTTGGCTATGGGTCTATGTTGATTTCTTTTGCCTTTGAGAGAATTCCACTCATGTAGCCACAACACATCTCACTGGGAGTACCTAGACCTAGAGACCCATGGATGGAGAGGTGGGTAGATCTTATGGCTAGGCATGTTGTCCAGTGATTGACCTCATTTACCCCTGCCTTCTTTGAGTGGTTTGACCGATAGGACATGGCTTTATCAGACTATCTATATTCAGGAATGGATTTCCGTGGTGATCCAGATCTGGTGTTACTGTTTGGAGCACAGTGGAGTGCTATTGGTAAATTGTTTGACCATAGTGTTTTTCTTTTTAAAGTTTCTACTTTTTTTTTATTGCCAAGACTAAACAAACATTTTTTATATGCATGCAGATGTTGGATCTGTTCAACTTGTGGGATGCCAATGAGAGGCAGGGTTGCCAATACAGAGAGCTATTGGGAGAGCAGTTTTGTGTGACTTGGATTTACCAGAGACATTGGCCAAGCTCCAAGATCACATAGAGGGTTTGACCCTAGGTATTCCGAATGTCTGGATCGAGGAGTTACCTATGCGATCCCAGCACCATACCATTGGCATTCCGAGTCATTGGATGAGAATCCTACACATGATAGCATATGTTGTGACCTATTATCATGAGCAACACTAGTCTACTGGGATATTTTTTGCATACATTTTTTAGTTTTTTGGGTCAGATGACCAATTTTTGGTCTTGGACACAAACTATTTGTAAAAACTTATATACAGCTCTCTATTTGACTTTCAGAGTTTTATTATGGTTAAGTGATGCAATCCTATTCAAATGATGATGTGAATTGAAAATGTTTACTCTACATATGTCACAAATTTCTATTTAACACATAATTCAGTAAAGAGTCAATTAAAGTGTTTAGATTTATGGAAATACGCTGATATTGAATAAACTCAAAATACCTTTCCAAAATATGAACTCTAAGGAACATGCGATGAATTGCTGGGTTTTGGATGGTATAGATGCCAGTAAGTTGTAGTACAACAAGTTGTGAGTCTAGCCTAATGATGATTTGGCATATGCCAAGTGAAATGGCATCAGAGAGGAGTTCAATCAACGCGCTATACTCAATGATATTGTTTGTCGATCATCCAATACGTATCCCTCTAAAACTCACTAACTCACCCCTTGGAGCAAAAATAGCCCATGCTGCAGAAGATAAATTCCGCGTAGTACTGTTAGAGCCTAGATTGACTTTAGGCTGATGGGAGGCAATCCTAGGATAACCACAAACCAAGCTTGACCTAGTATCTAGCCCTACCAAGTCAGGAGAGGGCTCTCTCCTTATGAATCTTAGTCAAGATGACTAGATCAGATATGGATTTTAGGCTAGGTATAGTAGCTCTAGGGTTTTTGATTTATTTTGTTGCTTTTGTTGCTGGATCAGATGGAGCAGGCAGTTTTGGGTCTAGAAAATCAAGTCAAGATGCAGGGTGTTCTATGGGGCGAGATAGGTACGTGCTTTGGCACTTGAAATTGAGTGAGATGAGAGATCTAAGACTCGTGAGGAGCTAAGGAGGTCATGCAAAGATCATGTATCCTTTTCAAACAGTTGAAAATATAGAAAACTGAATGGCTTCCCAAGGCAGAGCATTGTGAACAATGAATTCAAACTATCTATCTTGATGTCATTCAGCTAGAAGCAATGAATTATATTGTGGCACACATGAAACATGAGAAAAACTAATAACAGAAGAAGAAACTATGAAAAAACACCATACCACAAGTATCCCATAAAAATAGCTACAAATCTTGGTTTATTTCCTTGCCAAACTACTGATAAAGGTGTGCAATGTATCTCGGAGCATCCAAGAGAGTCCAACATCAACAAATGACTAAGAAAACACTTGATATAGGTGTCAAAACTAATCATCTTGATCATCAGGGGTCGAATCCATGAGAAGAGGGTCTGTTACAACCATTTCGAAACATGTACCAGGAATATAGACAATCAAACTACTTGCCTCTATAAGCATGGAAATCGATTCATCAGCCTCAAAACCACCTCTAACTAATGAATCTACTCTATAAGATCATTTTACCATTACATTTACATTCCAAATCATTAATTACATTATGAAAATCATCCGTGAAGAGAGAGAAAGTAAACTTGCAGTGAAAGTAGGCGAAAATTTGAATTTCTGGCAAACTGGCCAAAAGCTCAGCGCCATTGGCTAGATGCGTGGTGCCACTTTCCACCCACTTTTGGAGGTCTTTCCCTTAGCCAAATTTAGCCCAATATAGCTCCTTTGAAAGGTCTTCCTGTCTAGTGTCTGGAACATCTTGAAGTTTTTCATTTGGAGGTCATTTTCCCCCTCAAAACCTAAATCTCCAAAGGCAGCTTCTGTGTGTCCAAAAAGAGGCAGAGAGGTCATTGTTTGATAGTTTTTGGACCTTTTGGTGGGCTAGTTTTACTCCAAATTTTCTGACATTTTCAGCTATGGATGCTCTCTTCATGCTGAATCCAAAAATGTAAACTTTTTCCTCATTGGATGTCCCAGGGAAAAGTGCAGCATGCATCTGGGCCAATTTTCTGTGTTTGAAAATTAAAATTTGAAAAACGCAAAATTTTCCCAAAAGTTTCCCAAATTTGGCACAAGGCACCATCATCAACCACTTTGATGGCCTAGGGAATTTTCAGTCAAGATTTTCAACTTATCTTGCTCCTTTTTTCTCTTTAAGGCCTTCCTCAACCTAGATTTAAGCTTCTTTATCCTCATGTTGCAAATTTTGTTCCGAGTCATATAATGATATGACATGTGCCGGAGCATCTTCTTGTCCCTGTTGGCCTTTTTAATCACCCCCTCAAGATGTATGTTGACCCTCTCAAGCCAAGTTTCTTGGTCATGTTCAATCTCTTGCTCAATGGGAGTCAAAGTGACATGATGCTTTTTGTCACTTTTCCTTTTCAGTTTCAACATTTCAAGTTCCATTAGGCCCTGCTTATCCTCCAAATATTTGTTCTCCTGCTCTAGATATGTGACAATAAATCTAGCCCTTGCCAAGCTATCCATCAACATTCGAATGTGGGCATCCTTCTCCTTCGAAAGCATGTTTTGAGCTGAAGTTTCAGTTTGACTTTCAAGATTAATGAACTCTACTCCATGATGAGTCTGGTGTTGTGGCTCATAATCATGCTATTCTAGCTAAAATTCTCTTTCTTGTTTATCATCTATATCATCCTCATGCATCTTCTCTTTGCCTTTGCTTTTTTTGGTTGTGAACACTTATGGTTATATATGGACAATAGTGAATAATATAGTGAAAACAGGATGGAGGAATGGAGTGGTCAGAGTGTAGGGAGGAGTATGTGAAATTATGATGTGTAAATAGGGTTTAGGGAGTGCTAATGGGATTTTAGGAGAGTGGGTAGGGTTTAGTGATGTGAATAGGGTTTGGGGAGAGTGTAAGCAGGAATGGGGAAAATGTATGAGGGGAATGGGATTTAGGAAATATGTAAATGGGAATAGATTTTAGTTTAGGGAATAATGGCAGGTAGATAGTGTTTGTATAATACTTGTGAAATGAGGAAAACTTGGGTTTCACCCTAGAAGCTATGGTTTGATACTAAGAATGCAAAACACCAAAATCTAGTAAACAAAACCTTGATTCACAAGCTATGACAAGTATACTTACTTGAAAGACATAATTTAAAGATTTTTAGGTGAATTTGAGAGTTTAGGAAAGTTTTAGTTGATTTAGAACTTGGCTGGGCAAATGCGCAATGCCTCCCTAGATGCACAGCGCCTGTGAAAATTTACAAAGGAAAACACTGCCATGTGCGCAACACCAACTCAGATTCCCAACACCTTTTTGTAGACCACTTTTGAAGACCTTCATGGTGTCAAAATTGGGTGTGTGATATCTCATTGAAAATCTTGGCAAGTATAATTTTGAGAACATCTTGAATTTTTCAATTTCGAGTTCATTTTCCCTATCAAAAGTCCAATCTCCCAAGATTGGTCAAAATGTGCAGAATGAGGTTGCCTAAATGTAGAGTGTTGTTGCAATCAACCTTTGAAGGTCTTACTCAACTAAAAATTAAGCTCATGATAGCTCATTGGAAAGAAATTTGTGTCTCTTTATCAGTTGAGACATCAAGCAAGTCATTTGGTCATTCCATATAGGAGAAAAATTGATTTTACCAAGGTCACTCCAGAGGTGCAGCAACCCTCCTGAGGCAAATGATGTTTTTGACATTTCTCCCAAACCATGAAACTTGTGTAAAAACTGAAAGAGGTTTTTCTTCTTGGGTCAATGATGGACAAAAACCTCTCTCATGTTTGTCAAATCCATCTTCTATTTCTCAAAATAATCATTTGAATAAAACCTATTGCGATATGTGGAGCAGGGGATTTGTAGAAATGAATGGAAATGAAAGGGATAAGGGGCTTCTAAATTCTTGAGAAAATTTTGGAAAATAGGGAGGGATGTTAGGAAGAAAGGGAAAGTGGATTTTAAAATATTGAGTGAGGGAAAGGGGTCCAAAAGGGAAAACAAAGGCCTAGCCTAGAAAATTGTCAAATTGTAGCAATAAGTTAGGGTTTATGGGAAAATGATGAATTTGAGGGATATCAGTGATGGGAAGTGTTTAAGAAGGTATATTAAGTATAGGGGAAGGTGTATGAGCATCAAGATATAAGTTTTGTTTATGATTTGACCATCCAAGAAAAATTACCTTCAAAACCCATAGGAGAGGGAAATGAGCCTTACCCAAGTAAACCTGAAGCACAAACAAGGTGTAAAATGGCCCATTAGAACCTGAAATGATGATGACAACTTTTTGAATGATGGTACACTCAACCTAATGGTGACATGGACCAAGACTTGGAAAAATTTTAAAGGAGTGAAAACAAATCCTAGACCTAATACCTAGTGACCAAATTTTACTTGAAGATTCACTGAAATGACAAAATTTGACTTTGACACCCTAAGACCACTTTGTAAGAGCATGTTTGATCGATGGTGGAAGGCTTCAAAGACTGACACTAATATTGGCTCCATTGGGGATGGTAGCTCCTTGGAGGTGCCAAGAACACCATAGACCAAGTAGCCTTATCCATTGGGCATGGAGTCAAAAACAAAACCCAATCTGAAATACATGACTGAATATTGATGACTCAAAGACACTAACTGACTTTTACTCAACTAAAAATTGATTTGATACTAAAACACAAATGAAAAACTGGAAAATATACTCAAAATGGAGCTTATTCAATAAAACCTACTCTAACTGCTCCATTCATCACCTGATCAAGTGAAATGAAACAACCAATGCAACCAAGTAAGCATTATGGCTACTATTTGAATTCTCCGCAAGTACTTTCTTATGAACAACAAGAGAGAACTACTGAAAGCCAACTCCGATGAAAACTTGTAAATAGATTCGTTGAATAATATGGATTCTCTATCCTCCTCCAAAAATACTGCATAAGGATCTTGAAATTCATGTGCACTAGGATTTAGCTCATCCAATGGATTACCTTTCTTCTCCTCGTACAATGAATGCAAACTTTTGTCTAAGATTTGTGATGAGACTCCTGCTAAAAATGACAAAGAAACTAGCTGCTAGATCAAGTTTGTATCAATACTTTTTTTAAGCTCAAAGTTAGCTAATGGAGAAGGACTTTGTCTAGAGACATCATCCAACACATTAGCTATTGGATCATAAAAAACTTCAAAAGACTGTTACAACCCATTTTCTATTGGTTCATTTGAAGATATACTATGCAAATTAACCTTCAAAAACTAAAATGATTCAAAACAGAATGGTACAGAATCATCTTGCATCATTTGATCACAAGTTCCAGCTTCCAAGTCTTCAACTGCAACCTGACATTCAATGGAATTCGGTGGTTGCAAATCTATATATGAGAAGTATTGAACAAGGATTTCATTGTCCTCAAGATGGTCTAGATCAAAAATTGTTGACAATTGATTTCTGATTGCATGAAAGTTGTCTCTGATGAACTGAAATGAAGTAAAAGAAAAAGGTAAAGATCCTTCACTTACTTCAAAATTTTCTGCACTTTCCTCCTCACTTCCATAGCTGATATGCATCAGTTGATCACTGTATTTGAGCTGCTGAAAGTGAACTTCCTCCTTCCACAAACCAACTGCTGATTCATTTGCAAGATTAGCTTTTGTTTGGAGAACATAATCATCATCATACTGATCAAACCTAGGGAAATCATTAGTATAAAACACATCATCAAGCATACATGTCAGGTCAATAGCTCTCTCTTATCCAAGATGGTCAATAAAATAATCATTATCAGATCTATGACAATTGGGATAAGAAAGAAAATGTTTTGGATCGGCCACTTGTTCTTCTTCAATCAATGAGCCATGGTCTTGAACATCATACTCATCCCTTGTGGTGATCTTTTGCATCATCTCTTCCACTGCACTTACCAAAATGTTGAACTTTACCTGTAAAGATGTCGATTCCTCTGGATCTATGTTCTTCCTTTCTTCTTCCTTCAACTTTGCACTTTTGATCAACAAATTATCTTCTACATCTATTGCACTCTTTTGCATCTCTTCAAGTGTTGCAAGGTTCCTTTCCCTCAGCTGAAACTCCATTTCTGAATCAAAGGCATCCGGGTAGTGCAAGAGAGCAGATCTAGGAGGAGGTCCTATATTAATAGTCATCGAATAATAAACTTGGTTAAATCTGGTAGAAAAATGTTGTACTGTCTCCCCTGGCAGTCTTTCCAATTGGATATACTCTTCTAGAATCAAGAAAGGGTTTTTTCTGACCACCCACTTGTCAAGGAAAATTTTGACGAACTGCTAGAAATATGAGATGCTTGCATCAGGTAGGGTTTTGAACCAACTCTTGACTTTGCCATGTAAAGAAAGAGAAAAAAGCCTAATACTAACATCCTCTTCATGAAATTCAAAAAGGTCAAGAAAAGAATCAAAATTCAGTACATGTCTCTTAGCAGTGATTTTGTCACATTCACCATCAAATATTTGTAGATATAGGTAATGATTTTTAGGGAAAGTAGGGGATATAGGAGGTAAAATCAGAGGCTTCTATCTATCTAGAATTTTACAAGGTATGGGAATATGTGCAGAAGCTGTAGAATCAACCTTGCTCTATTTAGGCTCATCGGTTTGATGATGGTCATCACAATATTTGGAAGAAGAGTCTTGATCAAGATCAAAGGCATGTGAATGTTTTGTATTCACAATCTTCAAAGGGAAAGAATCAAATGTAGGTCTAGATCTTTTCTCAAATACAATATAATTTGTAAAGCCTTCTTGACATTCTCGGGAAAAGAGAAGAAATAATTTATAACGAAGAGCATAATGTCTTGGATGAAATTCCAACTTGAATACTTGATCTTTCAATATTGTCCTTTCATGTTGCTACTGGTCAGCTTCATCCTCTAGTGGAGTCCTTAGATCTGATCTCAAAATTGATTTAGAGTCGACAGGTGAATGATTTCAGCTTTCTGATGTCTGATCATTGTCCACCATCAACAATCAGATCTAAACTTGATATATTTTACCGAGGAACATAAAACTACATTCCCCAGTATGGTCACCACTATGTTAGAGCCTAGATTGACTTCAAGCTGAAGGGAGGCAATCCTAGGATAACCACAAACCAAGCTTAACCCGGTAGCTAGCCCTACTAGGTTGGGAGAGGGCTCTCTCCTTGTGAATTTCAGTCAAGTTGATTGGATCGGATATGGATTTTAGGCTAGGTATAATAGCTCTAGGGTTTCTGATTGATTTTGTTGGTTTTGTTGCTGGATCAAATGGAGCAGGTAGTTTTGGGTCTGGGAAATCAAGTCAAGATGCAAGGTGTTCTATGGGGCAAGATAGGTAGGTGCTTTGGCACTTGAAATTGAGTGATATGAGAGATCTAAGACTGGTGAGGAGCTGAGGAGGGCATGCAAAGATCATGTGTCCTTCTCAAACAGTTGAAAACATAGAAAACTGAATGGCTTCCCAAGGTAGAGCATTGTAAACAATGAATTCAACCTATATATCTTGATGTCATTCAGCTAGAAGCAATGAATTAGATTGTGGCACACATAAAACATGAGAAAAATTGATAACAGAAGAAGAAAATATGCAAAAACACCATACCACAAGTATCCCATAAAAATAGCTGCAAATCCTAGTTTATTTCCTTGTCAAACTGCTAATAAAGGTGTACAATGTAGCTCAGAACATCCAAGAGAGTCCAACCTCAACAAATGACTAAGAAAAAACTTGATATAGGCATCAAAACTACTCATCCTGACCATCAGGGGTCGAATCCATGAGAAGAGGGGTTGTTGCAACCATTTCCAAACATGGACTAGGAATATAGACAGTCAAACTACTTGCCTCAATAAGCATGGAAACTGATTCATCAGCCTCAAAACCACCTCTAACTAATGAATCTACTCTCTAAGATCATTTTACTATTAAATTTTTACATTCCAAATCATTAATTACATTATCAAAATCATACATGAGGAGAGAGAAAGTCAACTTGGAGTGAAAGGAGGCGAAAATTTGAATTTTTGGCAAACTAACCAAAAGCGCAGTGCCATTGGCCAGATGCATAGTGCCATTTTCCACCCACTTTTAGAGGTTTTACCCTTATAAACATTTATGCCGAGATAGCTCATTTGAAAGGTATTTCTGTCTAGTTTCTGGAACATCTTGAATTTTTTCATTTGGAGTTCATTTCCCCCTTCAAAATGTGAATCTCCCAAGGAAGCTTCTGTGTGTCCAAAAAGAGGCAGAGAGGTCATTTTTTAATAGTTTTTGGACCTTGTGGTGGGCTAGTTTTGCTCCAAATTTTCTGAAATTTTTAGGGATGAATGTTGTCATCATATTGAATCCAAAAAATGTAAACTTTTTCCTCATTGGATGTCCTAGGGAAAAACGCAGCGCCTGTGGCGTTGCGTATCTAGGCTAATTTTGTACATTTGAAAATTAAAATTTGAAAAATGCAGAATTTTCCCAAAATTTTCCCAAATTTGGCACAAGGCACCACCATCAACTGCTTTGATGGGCTAGGAAGGCTTTAGCCAAGATTTTCAACTTATCTTGCTCCTTTTTTCTCTTTAAGGCCTTCCTCAACCTAGCTTTAAGCTTCCTGATCCTCATGTTGCATATTTTGTTTCGAGTCATATAATGATATGACATGTGTGAGAGCATCTTCTTGTCCCTATTGGCCTTCTTAAGCACCTCCTCAAGATGTATGTTGACCCTCTCAAGCCAAGTTTCCCATCATGTTCAATCTCTTGCTCAATGGGAGTCAAAGTGACATGATGCTTTTTGTCACTTTGCCTTTTCAGTTTCAGCATTTCAAGTTCCATTAGGCCCTTCTTATCCTCCAACTATTTGTTCTCTTGCTCTAGATATGTGACAATAAATCTAGCCCTTGCTAAGCTATCCATCAACATCCGAATGTGGGCATCCTTCTCCTTCAAAATTATGTTTTGAGCTGAAGTTTTAGTTTGACTTTCAAGATTAATGAACTCTAATCCATGATGAGTCTAGTGCTATGGTTCATCATCATGCTCTTCTAGCTGAAATTCTCTTTCTTGTTCATCATCTATATCATCCTCGTGCATCTTCTCTTTGCCTTTTCTTTGGTGGCTGTGAACACTTGTGGTTATATATGGACAATAGTGAATAATATAGTGAAAACAGGGTGGAGGAATGGAGTGGTCAATGTGTAGGGAGGATTATGTGAGATTATGATGTGTAAATAGGGTTTAGGGAGTGTGAATGGGATTTTAGGAGAGTGGGTAGGGTTTAGTGATTGTTAGGATATTCTGACACATAGGAAATAGTTAAGTTCAACTTGGTCTAGTATAGAGTTAGGTATAGAGTTAGGTAAAGTGTGTTTCTTTACCGTTGTACATTTTGTAACTTACAATCCGACGGTCACGATATGTAGTGATCCGACGGTTCATTCTCTCCTCGGTATTACCGACACTTGATCCGTGGCTTGACACCCGATTGGTCCATGA